>ML685781.1:3946339-3975491 GCA_007922175.1 Pelusios castaneus
CGACTTAGGGCTACCCCAGGACTACACCAATGCCCTCCCTGCTGGGGAGGGCACAGGGGGAGCTTCGCATGCCTACCCACAGGGCAGGGCAGAGCCCTGCCCACCCTGCCCCTATGCCCTGCCAGGGTCCCTGACCCCCTTTGCCCCATTGTACCTAGGTACAATGGGGCAAAGGCTGAGCCCCCTGGCACTGGGCAAGGGGTGACCCCGCTGCCCCCGTGGACCTATCCTAGGTCTCCCTAGGCCCTAGAAGTCAACCTAGGCATCCAGTGTGGATGCTCTAGGTCGACTTTGTAAGTTCCCCCCAAAGTCGATTTTAATTTTAAGTGTAGACTCACTAAGTCGACTTAAAATTACAAGTGTAGACATAGCCTAAGATACAGAGAATTCACCGGTAGGTGAGCCATGGCCTGTGTTATAGAGGAAGGCGAAAACCCGCCGAGACCAAGCCAATCAGCCCTGGGGGAAAATTCCTTCCCGACCCAAAATATGGTGATCAGTTAAACCCTGAACACGTGAGCAAGTCTCAACAGCCAGTTACCCAAGAAACAATTCTCTATAATAACTCAGAACCCACCCCATGTACCCTCCCTTCTTAGGCCACTTGTATATGCACCACTCGTAGCCAAAGATCAGTCAATTTCCAAAATAGGCTATCTGATCATACCATCCTCTCCATAAATTTATCAAGCTCAGTTTTGAAAGCAGTTATTGTTTTTGCCCCCACAGCTCCCCTTGGAAGGCTATTCCAGAACTTAACTCCTCTAATGGTTAGAAAGCGGCATCTAATTTCAAACCTAAATTTCTTGATGGACAGTTTATAACCATTTGTTCTGGTGTCCACATTGGTGCTGTACTCAAATAATTCCCCTCCCTCCTGGATATTAATCCCTCTGATATATTTATAGACAGCAATCTACCTTTTGTAAAGCCATGTTGTATTTTATCACAGTAACCGTTATCCTCTATAGCCTTAAATACTTTCTCCTTCAAAATTTTCTCCAAGACTTTGCATACTACTTCGGTCAAACTAACAGGCCTGTAATTACCCTTTTTTGAAAATAGGAACTATATTGGTAACCTGGGGGCAAGTAAACAGTATGTATTTTAAGACGGCTAAATGTATACATCTAGAAACAAACAGAGGTCATACTTACACTGCTTCCCAGGACAGAGTCCTCCATATTTGAAAAAGATTTAGTGGCCATGGTGAATAATCAGCTGAACACGAGTTCCCAGTGTGATGCTGTGGCCAAAAGAGTTAATGTGACTCTCAAATTCACAAAGAGAGGAATCTCAAATAGAGGTAAAGGAGTTACTTTACCACAGTGTTTGGCAGAGTGTGGCTGCTGCTGGAATACTGTGTTTAGTTCTGGTACAAATGTTGATACGTTGGAGAAGGTTCAGAAAAGAGCCATGAGAATGATTATAGGATTAGAAAATATGCCTTACTGTGATAAACTCAAAAAAATCTCAGTCTACTTAGTTTAACAAAGAGAGTGTTAAAGGTTGACTCGATTTCAGGCTATAAGTATATACATGGGGAACAAAGATTTGATCATAGGCTCTTCAGTTTAGCAGAGAAAGACATAAAGAATCCAACGGCTGTAAGTTGAAGCAATTCAAATTCAGAACGAAAATGAGATGTATATTTTTCATGATGAGAATAATTAACCATTGGAATAATTTACCGTGGATTGTGGTGGATGCTTCATCACTGACAATTTTTAAATCAAAATAGTTTTTTTCCTGTTTTTCTGATTTTTTTTTCCCCTCAAAGATATGTTTTTAGGGACATTTTCTGGCCTGTGTTCTAAAGGAGGTCAGTCTAAATTATCACAATGGTCCCTTGCGGCATTGGAGTCTATGAATCAATGAAACCAGGTGAACCTGCAAAGGAGTTGAGCAGCAGGAATGGGAGAAAGAATGAGAATGTGCAGGAGAGTGAAGGACAGAAAAGGAGGAGAATGAGAGAAGGGCTATGTGAAGAGTTTTTTCACTGCTTCCCCCTACATGCATCAGCCCTTGACTCTGTCCAAGCATGGAGGGTAGCTTCAGTGCATGTCTCAGACGCAGGATGCACACACACCTCTCTGCTTTGGAAAAAGCCCTCCCCCCCCTTTAAAGTGCTGGCCTAAAGATCCACTCATTAAGAGTACTGAGTAGAGATGAACACTAGATCTGCATGGGAGGAGGAAGAGGGGAAAAGTTCTTGTGACAAGAACAACTCCACAGACAGGTACTTGAATCATAGAAATTGGAAGGGCCCATGAAAGGTCATTGAGTCCAGTCCCCTGCACTTGTGGCAGGACCAAGTACCCTCTTAAACCATCCCCAACAGGTGTTTGTTTGACCTGCTCTTAAAAACTTCCAATGATGGAGATTCCACAACCTGCCTAGGCAATTTATTCCAGTGGTTAATCACCCTCACAATTAGGAATATTTTCCTAATTTCCAACCTAAACCTCTCTTGCCATAATTTAAGCCCATTGCTTCTTATCCTATCATCTTTGTAATAACCTTTTAGGTACTTGAAAACTGTTATCATGTCTCCTATCTTCCAGCCTAAACAAATCTAGCTCTTTCCATTTCCCCTCATAAGTCAAGTGTTCTAGACCTTTAATCATTCGTTTTGTTCTTCTCTGGTCTTTCTCCAATTCCTCCACGTTTCCTGAAATGAGGTGTCCAGAAATGGACACAATACTCCAGTTGAAGCCTAATCAGGGCAGAGAAGAGTGGAAGAATTACTTCTCATGTCTTACTTACAATAGTCCTGTTATTACACCCCAGAATGGTGTTTGCTTTTTTACAATGGTGTTACACTGTTGACTCCTGTTTAGCTTGTGGTCCACTATGACACCCAGATCTCTTTCCACAGTACTCCTTTCTAGGCAGTCATTGCCCATTTTGTATGTGTGCAATGGCTTGTTCTTTCCTAAGTTGAGTACTTCGCATTGTCTTTATTGAATTTCATTATATTTACCTCAGCCCAGTTTGTCCAAAACATTTTGAATTGTGATCCTATCCTCTAAAGCACTGCAAACCCTCCCAACTTTGTGTACTTTCGATGCCATCGTTTAAATCACTGATGAAAATACTGAACACAGCCAGACCCAGAACTGATCCCTGCAGTACCCAGCTCATCATACCCTTCCATCATGCCTGTGAACCGTTGATAACTACGCTCTGGGGGGTGCATCTACACTTGCAAATTAAGTCGACTTAAGCAGGCTTAAGTCAACTTAATTTACTCTGCGTCTGCACTACAATTTCCTTAAGTCAACTTAAGCTACTGCTTAAAACTTTATAAAACCTAGTTTAAAGTCAACTTTACTGGCTAAGTCGACTTTATTAAGTCCTATACACAGCCCTGCCTACCCCGCTACTATATCCAGCCCCTGTCCCTGTCCTGTTCAGCCCCCACTGTACCCTGGTACAATGGGGCAAATGCTGAGTCCCCTGGCACTTTGAAAGGGGTGCCCCCCCACCACCATGGACCACTCCCAGGTCCACCTATCCCCTAGAAGTCGACTTAGGCATCCTGTGTGGACGCTCTAAGTCAATTTGGCAAGGTCTACTTTAAGTCGACCTAATTTTATAGTGTGGACATGCTAAGTCAACGTAAAGCGACTTTGTTAAGTCGACTTAGCAAAGTCAACTTATTTGGCCAAGTGTAGACATAGCCTGGGAGCGGTTATCCAACTGGTTTTGCACCCATCTTATGGTAGCTCTATCTAGTTTGTACTTCCCTAGTTTCTTAATGAGAAGGTGATGTGAGACCATATCAAAAGCCTTACTAAAGTCTAGATATAGCACATCTACTGCTTCCCCTCTATCCACAAGGCTTGTTACCCCGTCATTGAAAGTTATCAGGTTGGTATGATACCATTTGTTCTTGACAAATCCATGCTGACTATCATTTAACACCTTATTCTCCTCTAGATGTTTGCTAATTAATTCCTTAATAATTTGCTCCATTATTTTTCCTGGTACAGTGGTTAAACTGACTGAGCTATAACCCAGGGTTGTCCTTATTTCCCTTGTTATAGATGGGCACTATATTTGCTCTTTTCCAGTCCTCTGGGTTCTCTCTAGTCTTCCATGATTTTTCAAAACGATAATAGCCAATGGCTCAGAAGGAAGCTCCTCCCTGCCTGGGGCCTCCCACAGGGCTTTTCAAAGAAGGGCAGGGCCTCAGAAGGACCCATTTATCACCATGTCTAATTACCATAGATCAGAAACTTGGTCTGTAAGCCAGGAAATCCAAATCTTGCATTTCCATTGTTCAGTTTATTTAGGCCACGAAAGTGCTTTAATTCTCTGTGTAAACAGTGATACTGCTGTGATCTACAACTGATGATGAGAGAAACAAACCTGCTTAGTCACTCCATTCAATTCATGCATGTTCAATAATAGGTAGGCCATGACTCTGTGACACTGTAATAATGTCATCCCAGGACTTGGTCACAAAGTTGCCTCAATAAGCTTTGAACTTCCTGCCCTAGGAGGGTTGCAGTCTCCTTTTGATGTATCTGATCAGCAAGAGGACCGCCTAGACTCACCTGTGGGCAATGGGCGAGCTCATTGGACAAGAAGTACATTTTGGTTATCTACTTTGATAGATTTATTCCTGCTTAACTGACTCTAACCAACTCCATTCTGCTGGGTGGGTTTTAACTCTTTTGTACTTGTACCCAGAGACGAATGGGACGGATGCATTTAGAACGTAATGTTATTGGGTATCCCCATAAGGTCTTGTGCATAACAGGAAGGCTGTTTGTTCCTATGATCCAGCACTTCCAAATATATTGTTAACCTTCAGCCAGCAATAAATAAAAGAATGCAAAGTTACACAGTATCTGCCTGCATATAACTAGTGTACAAAGTAGGGGACAAATTGAACATCTTAAAGTGTCCACTGGTCTGTGGGGGTAGAGTCTACAGGAGCAGTAGAAGCCCCAAGTGAAATGGGGATGGGGATTCGTGGCAAGGGGGAGCAGAGTTCCCTTCCCGCCAATTTTCTGCCTAGCCACCTCAATTCCCCCACCATGAATAGGTCCAAGTTCTCCTATGTTCAGCTCTGTGCTTTATCCACCAAACCATGCTACTCCCGAAAAGGAATAATTCTGCTTTTCCTTCAAATCTGAGACTCCTTTACATCTGCCTACTCCTTGCTTTATGTCACTTCTGGCTATGGAAATGGGGGAGTAGGCAGTATAAAAGTCAACATGAATTCAACAATCCTCTGAATGGAACCAAATGTGGGATTTCAATAAGATAAAGATCTCTCCATCACACAGATTATTTCTGATCCATAATAAATAACTTTTTTGTAATTTCTCATATAGTTTGAGCTTGATCCTGCAAATATTTAACCCTTTTTGATAAGGGTTTGCCTAATCAGGCCCTTAGCTGGAAATGTTCGTAGCGGTCATAAGACACTGATATTTTGTGTGCTGCTCAAGTACAAGGATGGTACTACATGTCAACCTAAAACAGATAGTCAAATTCCAAAGGGGTAGCCGTGTTAGTCTATTGTAGAAAGACAACAGAGTCTTGTGGCACTTTTAAAGACTAACAGATTTATTAATCGCATGAGCTTTCGTTGGAGAAAATCCCACTTCGTCAGACGCTTTGAAGATAGGAAAGTTACAGATTGGGAGGAAATAAAATGCAGGGGAGTGTATGACATAGCATCAGGTCAGGCTGTAACAGCAAATCAAAATAGGTGTTCAGGTCAGGCTGTAACAGCAAATCAAAATAGGTGTATCAGGTCAGGTCATACACTCCCCTGCATTTTATTTCCTCCCACTCTGTAACTTTCCTATCTTCAAAGCGTCTGACGAAGTGGGATTTTCTCCCACGAAAGCTCATGCAATTAATAAATCTGTTAGTCTTTAAAAGTGCCACAAGACTCTGTTGTCTTTCTAAAACAGATAGTTATAGCTAGCTAATATTGTGTCTGTCATATCGTGCTTTTACTGATGGAGCTGAAAGCATTTCATACATATGAACTGAAGTTCCAAAGGGGTAGCTATGTCAGTCTAGTTCATCAAAACAAACAAGTAGTCCTGTGGCACTTTTAAAGACCATCTTCAAGCGCCTCATGAAGTGGGATTTTCTCCCATGAAAACTCATGCGATAAATAAATTTGTTAATTTTTAGAAGTGCCTTAGGAGTCCTTGTTTGTTTTGATGAACTGAGGTGGAGATTTTCAAAGGCACTGAAGAATGTCAGGACCACAACTCCTCTTGACTTTCACTGGCAGTTGGGAGCTTACTTCTCATCTGCTCGTTTGGAAACCATAGCCTCATCTCACAGCAACACTGTGCAGCAATCATGTATAATGCTAGCATACTCATGTTAAGGGGAGGAAAAGCAGAAATGCTAGTCATGCAAGGTCAGAAACAGATCCCAGAATTCCTGGTTCCCAGTCCTGTGCACTAACAGTTACATTCCTTCCTAAATCATTACAGTTCTCTGATATCCATAAACTATTCTCATCCTCTAAAGCAAAGTTATTCTCACTCTCGCATGATGGAGTGGCTTTGCCCACCAGCTCCGATAATATCTGAAAGATAACTATGTAATTAGATAATTTTCACCTTGTCACGCCTCATTACCAAAGCAGAGCACACAACCATACCTATGCTTAATGATTTTCTAAAACTCGCATTCATTTTACTCAGTAGTCACTTGCATTAATTAGCTGAATTAATTCAACATAGGATTACAATATTTATGGCAATCTCCTCTTTGAAGCAGAAAAATTTTTATTTGATGTTCTTTCCTAAAGCCATATATATACACATGTCCCCCCACGATCAGCTGTTCATGCTTGGTCTTGTAATAGAAAAGATGAGTTAAAGATGAGGCAGAAATACCAAATAAACTTTTAATCATTTGAAACCTCATGCAGTCAGCAGCTTTTCCCACTCCCATTCAATCCCCACTCCCCCATTTATTTTATGGCACATAACAAAGGCTATATAAACTTATATACTAAAAATTATGTTAAAAGAACATTATTAAGATCAGAAAATCAAGCATTCAGAAGTTAGAAAAGGTCAGAATTAAGGTTGCCTGGGCAACCTTAATTCAGTCCCTTTGCATATATGTATTATGAGACAGGCTTTAACTAACGACCACATATTCTTATCTTCACTGGACCCTTGCTACATTCAATGCACAGAATGGATTGCGTTTATTTAATAAGGGCTATTCAATATTTTGCTTGCCCCTCATTTTCAGTGTGTGAGCTCACTCCATGCCTTGGACACTATTCAAACTCAAAAGTGGAAAATCCATTATGTGACACCATATTGCCATCCACCCAGGCTAATGGAGTAATTGATAGCAGCAGTAAATTGTTCACCTCTGTGTGGACCAGTACTGAGTGGGAGGGAGGGATACTTTGCAGTAGATTTCATAGGTATTTGCTGAGAGAAGAATCGTGAGTCTCAGGACTTGTCTTCACTGTTGGGAGTGAATTTGCCACCGTCAAATCAATCTCCCTGATCAACTGAGCATGTCTGTGAAGACCTCTCAGCCAATCAGGAAGTCAATCAAGTAAGACCCGCCCCTGGCAAGGAACATAGCGCTGAGTCACAGGGAAGGCATTTCTCTTCAACTCAGCCTACTGAAGGCACCACAGTAAGTAGGCGGTAAGCAATCAGAGGGAGATACACAAGGCATTTTAAGTACTTTGCGTATCTCCCTTCAATTGTCTCTGCAATTGCGCAACAGTGTATACCCGAGCTCAGGTATCTTGGGTTCCATTCCAGGTCCTAGAAGGGAGTGTGCTTTCAAAGGAACAGATTGTTTTGCCACTCCCAGTGAACATGACTCCTGCCTCCAAGCTGTCCCTGTCCTTTCTCTTCCCAAGCCCCATCTCCTGATCCCAGTCATTGCCTACCCAGTTCCAGTCTCCATTCCTCAGGTTTCAATTCCCAGTCTCCTTGCCTGGCAAGTCCTGTATGTCCCCCCTCACCCCACAAGCTCCTTGTACCAGTGCCAACCATTCCTAATCCCAATTTCCTTTCACAGCCATTCTCAGCGCTTACTCCCACCCGTAGCTCCTTCACTCTTGTGTGGCACTGTTTGGATTAAGGGGATCATTTTTTATATTATTTAACATCAATATGTCAAAATTACAAAAATTCATGAGATCTGTCAGGTGAGGTACCATTAGAAAGGTTATAATTTGCTGAATATGGTGATATTGTTTATGTGCATGTGCTATACTTATAAAATAGGATGTTTACTGTATTCAGCACTCATGCTCCATTAGTATGGTTATACAAAGCAAAAAGGTAGCAATTCTAGGCTATGCCATTGGAGTTTGGCCTTACAGGAATTTGATAGGAACATAATTCATATCAAGGGCAAAGAGAATCTTCTGGCTGATGCCTTGTCAAGGAGCTCTTGAGTAGAGCCCTGTGTGGATACATCCGCATGCCAGGTTTTATGTGTATCCGTAACTGCATCCACAGCCGAGCTTGGGCTCACTCAGTCAGCATTCTGGCCTTTGATTGGGTCATTCCCTATGCAGGCCCCACCTACTTTTTCCTTTTCTTGTTTCCAGTTCACATGCTGTGCTGTCAATCAGATTTCCTTGTCCACCAGTGAAATCTCTGATTGACAGCACAGCATGAGAACTGCAAACAGAAAAAGAAAGAAGTGAGCGGGGTCCGCATGGGGAATGAACCAATCAAAGGCCAGCATGTTGACTGACTAACAGTGAGTGGTGGCGCTCCGAGTCCCAGCCTACTGTGACTCTGATTGGCTGGCAGGCCACAATCAGAGCTGAACTGGGATTGGCTGGAGTGCTTCCTTGTTCCCGAGTGCTGCTGAAGTGTTGCTTACAAGAAGCCAAATTGGGCTTCTTTCAAAACCCACCTGCTTCTGAAAATTCATTGACATTATTGGCTTGTTTTTTGGGTTTCCTTTAGGTGCTGTATGAGTTTATGGACACACTTCTATGCTGATGCAGATCATAGCAGCAGCTGTTGTGATCAATCGCATCCTGGGCAGATAAAAATAGAATCTGCATTCAAGGGCCAATCCGCACCCGCAGATGTGGATACCCACGGATCTGAAGGAGATACCCGCAAATCTGCAGGGCTCTACTCTTGAGGTGTATTCAGGAGCTCTGATTACTTCCTACTACGCCAATCTCATGTTGGGGGTGTCATGTTAGGCCTGAAAAGGCCAAGCAACTTTGCAAATACATGGCCCCAAACTGATCTTTAAAGACATATTATAGGAAAACAAGGGGAGTTTTTTTTGTTATTATTTTATTTCCTAAGCATTAAAAAACCCTTTGAAAAGCATTGGGCTCACTCACCTGTACCCATAAACATTCAAATTATGCTTGGCTTATTTTCTACCTTATATTTAATCTTCTAAATGAGCTTGTGCTGTTAGAAAAGGAGCCCTGTGAGATGACTGGTCTTAGGGAGAAAGCCTGACTAGCGGCTATAGCCACTCTGTCACTGAAACCATGGACAAGTCACTTAACCACTAGGTGCCTTAGTTTCCCCATTTAGAAAATCATATCATGTGAGGTTCAGGGTATTAGGATTGCTTAGTGCCCTCCCATTTAGAGCATTCCCTGCTGTGTGGCTGTTCTCCAGCTGGCACAGAAGGAGATTCATAGACAAGGAAGTTCCTGCGCGAATCCTGTTCACTGAGATGTCTGTCTTCTGTGATTTTTCTGTGAATGGCAAGAGGCAAGGAAGCGCCTGGTAGGATGCTCTGAAGCGATTAGCTGTCTTGTGACTGCACCTTTCAGCTGAACTACAGAATGCCTGGGTTACTATGGTAACCAGGTGTTTATAACAATAGGGAACTGACATGTTTGTCCATCTTCTCACACTCAGGCAGCTGGAGTGGCCTTGTAAAATGGCATAGAGCAAAAGATGCATTTTTAGTCACACTCTCTCTTGAATACTTAGCAGCTCTGGGTTTCTTAAACATGCCCTCACCTGTGGTGCAAGCAACACCACAGTGGCTGATAATCATGCTCTGTGCTGTGGAACACCCCGTTTCAGCTCTTCCAAAGAACTACATGGCCAAGAAGCTGGACAGGATAAGGGCCTACCATAAATCCCTTAGATCTGTGTACATCCTGCGGCACATAAAGGATTTGGTGCTAATCAGCCCTACTTCTCCCATGGTGAGGGGCAACTTTGTCTTTGATGAAAATCTGGGGGGACCTCAAAATTTTCGCCTCCCTTCAATTCCCTCCTTTGCGTTTTCACAATGGAAAGGTTCCCAAGTGGGATTTTCTCCCACAAAAGCTCATGCAATAAATAAATTTGTTAGTCTTTAAAACTGCCACAGAATGCCTTGTTTGTTCCAATGGAAAGGGTGATCACAGCATCATAGAAACTGGAAGGGACCATGAGAGGTCATCAAGTCCAACCCCTGCATTCATGATAGGACCGAGTACCCTCTTAAACTAACCCTGGCAGGTGCTTGTCTAACCTACTCTTAAAAAACTTCCAATGATGGAGATTCCACAACCTGCCTAGGCAACTTATTCCAGTGGTTAATCACTCTGGCTATGTCTACACTTGTAATTTTAAGTCAACTTAGTGAGTCTACACTTAAAATTAAAGTCAACTTTGGGAGGAACTTACAAAGTCAACCTAGAGCGTCCACACTGGACGCCTAGGTCAACTTCTAGGGGCTAGGGGGACCTAGGGCAGGTCCATGGGGGTGGGGGGACACCCCTTGCCCAGTGCCAGGGGGCTCAGCCTTTGCCCCATTGTACATAGGTACAATGGGGCAAAGGGGGACTGGGACCCTGACAAGGCGTACGGGCAGGGTGGGCAGGGCTCTGCCCTGCCCTGTGGGGGGGCATGCCAGGCTCCCCCTGTGCCCCTCCCTGGCAGGGAGGGCAGTGGTGCAGTCCTGGGGTAGCCCTAAGTCGACTTAGGGCTACCCCACATCTACACTGGCTTAAGTCGACTCTAGGGAGTCGACTTAAGCCCTAATTCGACTTATTTTGTGGTTTAATAAAGTCGACTTAATTTTCATTAAGTCGACTTTATTTTCCTTAAGTCAACTTAAGCAAGCTGCTTAACTCGACTTAAGGAAACTGTAGTGTAGACACAGGGTAAATTAAGTCGACTTAAGCAAGCTTAAGTCGACTTAATTTTCAAGTGTAGACGCACCCTCTGATGGTTAGGAATATTTTCCTAATGTCCAACCTAAACCTCCCTTGCCGTAATGTAAGCCCATTGTGGGTCTTCATGTTTGTACAGTGCTTTGTGATGCTCAGCTGAAAGACAGAGAATGGTAAAGTATTTCTATTCTTAACATTCATAATTAGTGTTGCCTAGACACCTACAGCCTGATCTTTCATTCAGGTGTAGGTGACCAAATGTTCTGTTTTAGCCAGGACAATGCCTTCTTTAAGCCCTGTCCTGGCCATCCTGCCTTTTTTGGGCAAAAGTGGCCATTTGTTCCATTTATTCTTGCAAATGGGAGAAAAGCCCACTTTTGTCAAAAAAGTGGGGTGCAGCAGAATGTGCAGGAGCGAGTGAGGGAGCAAGAAGTGATGGAAGCCCCGTGCAAGTGGTTTGGGCCACCACCACTCAGGCATGCGGCAACTCTGTCAATGTACAATAACAATAACAACCACATTAGAAAAAAAGACCAGTAAGAACAGAGACCTTATTCTGATTTCCACTTATACCTGTGCAATTCAAGAGTTACTCTGTTGTAGTTTCACCAACGTGAAATCAGAACCAGGCCCAATGAGGCCAAAGAAGAGGTCAGTAATATCATACTGAATTTACCACGAAATCCATTAAATAAAAACCCCAGAAGGTTGTAAAATCAGTAAGAAAAAAGGGAAAATGACTACAGTGTCAGACTACAATGTTGGACAAACCTGGGAATGAAGGCAAGATCATTTTGCAGAGCTCTGAGAGAAGATTCCTTCATCCAAAAGACCTGTAGTCTTAGCAGAAGCAGATCAGTGGATCACCAAGCTTACAAAGATGGTGTTATCACAGATGTTAAGTCGATGATGGAGAAAAATCATAGAAACCATTCACTACAGGAAAACAACACGGCTATCCCTTTGGGAATTCACTACAGAAATGATCCAAAGACCACTGCAGTCAATGGAAAGTCTCCCAAAGACTAACTTGGCTTTGACTCAGGCCCTAAATTCACTAAATATTTGAGGAAGGGGTAAGAGTCTATCTGTCTGAATGGCTGACACCGATGATATTTTTTCTTTATGAAAGGAAAGGAAACCTGAATAGCCTCAAGAATTAAGGTCCATCCAGACAACTGTTGGTATCAAACAAAAATTTGACAAATGCACTGACAAATTCAAGTATAATTAGTGCTGGTTCTGGAGAAAACAGCTGGACAAATACTTCTGAACAGGCCATTGAGCACTATGGAATTGGTGGAATTTCACTGGATGGAATGGAATAACAACATGCATGTGTTTTGAAAGATATCTTTCAATCTTGTACAATAATAGTCCACTCTTGTCATTTATGCTATGACATTTAGTGTCATATTTGAGCTAAATCTAAGAGGAGGTTTTTCTTAATGCATCTTTTTGGCCTGATGTAAGCTAGTTTTCTGATTCTGATCCCACTTACACTGGTTTTTACTTTAGTGACATGATTGGATTCACTCCTGATTTACAATGGTGTCTGTGAAATTTGAATCAGGCTCCTACTATACCTGTAAATCTGTTAGTTTATCTGATTTGATTAATCTCTGACCATCTCACCTTGAGGATTTACTTCAGTTAGATGTACATATTGTGTAATTATATTTTCCCAATAGTTTGGATTTTTCCCTTCATGTTTACATAAAGACTTCTCCGTTCTTAATGATAGCTAAGAGTTACAGAGCAAACTTCATCCCAAACATGGCACATGATCTTTGAAATAAAAATAAAATGGGGAGTGGGAAAAAATAAAATGAGAGTGCTAAAGAGAACCTAAGGGCCATATGCTGATCTCTGTTGTACTGGATTAAATCCTGCGCAGCTCTTTAGGATTACTCTGGATTTACACCAGTGTAAATGAGATCAGAATCTGTCACTAGGAGTATGCAATGCTCTGAATTAAGTTGACTTATAAATTGAAGGAGAACAAACAGTAGCTGCCAGAACATCAGTACAATGAACTTCAGCTCAGTTAATCACACCTTCTCAGTGGCTCTGATGTTATGTGAGCAAGAGGGTAATCAACTGATTAAGGAATTAAATATAAGAAAAAGCATATTACCCACCTTTTCAAGGTCAGTGTTGTGTGGCAGTTGTCTTCTGAGTCACAATGGCTATATCTACACTCGCAATTTAAGTCAATTTAAGGAGGCTTAAGTCAACTTAAATTAAGCCACGTCCACACCAGGCTTTCATTAAGTCAACTTAAGAAATTCCTTATGTCGACTTAATGGAAACTTAAATTGACTTTATAACCGCCACTCATTAGGGCGACTTAAGCCTCCTTAGGTCGACCTAAGCCCAGTGTGGACGCGTAAGTCCACTTTGTTAAGTCGACCTAAGGGCGGAAAAGAAAATTAACAAGCCACACTATCTTGGAGACCCTTCCTACAATGAAATATCATAAAAATCAATACAGAGACCTCTTAGATAAACAAGAAAATCAATATGAAGTTAGGATTCAAAATTATTCTACCTGCTGGGCTTTTCAATGTGTCCTGTCCAAACTGTTTTATAAGTTTTCAGAAACAGGGACAGTCTCATTTTGTCATGGGCTGTACAGTACATTTTGGTTGCAAAGCAAATAATGAATCCCGATAAATTCTGTGCAAACATGTACATTACAAACATGTTCCTTTCCCAAATTCTGATAATTGCTATATGTAAAGGTATTAAATGAAATAAGGCTTTTTTCAGTGACAGAACAAATATATATTTGGTGGCCTTAGGTCTCTGCTACTTGTTAAACTCCATCAGGAATTCACTTTTTCAAAGAGTTATGTGGAAATATAGGATGGAATTCAAACAAACACATGATTTCAGCACACAGGTCCCATACACTTGTAAGCACAGTTGAAAATCAGATCTATAACTTTTAGGTTTGGTCTGTAAGTTTTAATACACCATTTAGAAACCTATCCCAGGCAGCTTTAGGGCTGTGTGTTGACTTTAAGGGTCATTCTTGAAAGGAGCAATTCAAGATATTCTGTTTGCTGTGCGTCAAGAAGAACCCGTCTCGTTGCTCTCTGTGATCTCATGGCTTTGCATACCTCCCGAAGTATAAAGTTTAGGTCAGTTCTAGGTCCTGAAAGCAGCTTGGCACTTTGCCATACGTGTATGTACCACAGTCAGTAGACTTTGCTTTATCTGATTGATCATCTTTATTGTTTCACTGTGTACAGAAAACTCAGAAACCAGTTTGTTGATGTTTTCTGTTTTAAAGATTTTGTTTTGGGAAACCAAAAGTCATACCTCAAAGACATAAAACTACACTCCTTAATGAATATGAACTGCAAATCAAATAAAGAAAATGAGGTCCAGTAGCCCACAATTATAGCTGGAGATTGAAATCTATGGCACTGCTAGAGATTTCTATGTGGTAACGAGCAAATTCCATGCTTTCACTGTAAACTATGAGATTTATAGTTTACGAATGTTCCCAGTTGTTGGAATAACATCACTCCTCGTCTGTCACACCCAAAGAAGTGGTGTGTGGCACTGGTAATAAGCCAGGGACCATAAGGATCTGGTACATCTAGGAAAATTGCAAATCACAGAGCCTGAAATTGGGAGTTTTGCCTTTTCTTTTCCTGATTGAAATTAGTCCTAGAGCTCTGCTGCTCGGCCTTCCTTCTTCCAACCAAAACTGTATTTCAAACTATAGAAAACCAGAAGCCCAGTGGCATATAAGTCTGGGCCAAACTGATTGGCTCCTTTTTGTGTGCAACTGGTTTAAACAATGAATCCATTTGGATTTGTGCAACATTGACCTGTATGTGCATTTTTCACATGAGTCTGGCCCTATGTTTCTTAAGTAATTCAAAGAAAAGAAATACAGAAAAAAGGTTAATACACATGCATGAGCTGTCACTTGGTAGCTAGACCAGGAGCCAGGTGTCACTTGTTGGCTCTGCCCACAGATTAATTCTGTGACCTTGGACTAATCACTTCTGAGCCAGCCCTATGGTGGGATCCTGAGAAGATGCAGCCTGGCTGCAGGATCGGAGCCTGGAAGACTTTATGTTTCAGTTAACTGCTCACATTAAACCCTTTACATTGTTTGGTTTGTTACAGTTCTTGCCAGCTTGCACAAATTTTGCATGTTGACAAGTTTCAAAGGGGTAGCTGTGTCAGTCTAGTTCAGCCAAGCAAACAAGGAGTATTGGAATTCATATGCAGATTGGACGCCATTGCCCTAGGGTTAAATAGGGATTTTCAGTTTTTTTCTTCTTACAACTGGTGATTTTGCCTTCTTTTTACCTCACCTCCCTCTAATATGCTGTTCTCCACTGTTTGAATCTAAACAACTGTTTTGATTTCATAGAATCATAGAATCATAGGGTTGGAAGGGACCTCACGAGGTCATCTAGTCCAACCCCCTGCTAAAAGCAGGACCACTCACACTAAATCACCCAAGCCAGGGTTTTGTCTAACCGAGCCTTAAAAATCTCCAAAGATGAAGATTCTACCACCTCCCTAGATAGCCCATTCCAATATTTCACCACCCTCCTAGTGAGAAAGTTTTTCCTAATATCCAACCTTGACCTCCCCAGCTGTAATTTGAAACCATTGCTCCTTGTTCTGTCCTCTGTTACCATCGAGAACAGCCTAGCTCCCTCCTCTTTGGAGCAACCCTTCAAGTAGTTGAAGGTTGCTATCAAATCTCCCCTCAGTCTTCTCTTCTGTAGACTAAATAAGCCTAGTTCCTTCAGTCTCTCCTCATAAGTCATGTACCCCAGCCCCCTAATCATTTTTGTTGCCCTCCGCTGGACTCTTTCTAATTTGTCCACATCCTTTCTGTAGTGGGGAGCCCAAAACTGGACACAGTATTCCAGATGTGGCCTGACCAGTGTCGAATAGAGGGGACTTATCACATCCCTCGATCTGCTGGCAATACTCCTACTGATGCAGCCTAATATGCCAGTGGCCTTTTTGGCAACAAGGGCACACTGTTGACTCATATTCATCTTCCCGTCCACCATAACCCCCAGGTCCTTTTCTACAGCGCTGCTACTTAGCCGATCGGTCCCCAGCCTGTAGCAGTGCATGGGATGTTTCCGTCCTAAGTGCAGGACTTTGCACTTGTCTTTTGTTGAACCTCATGAGGTTTCTTTCGGCCCAGTGTTCCAATTTGTCCAAGTCTCCCTGGATCCTGTCCCTGCCCTCCAGAGTATCTACCATTCTCCCCAACTTGGTGTCATCCGCAAACTTACTAAGCACGCAGTCTATTCCATCATCAAGATCATTAATGAAGATGTTGAATAGAACCGGCCCCAGGACCGACCCCTGGGGCACTCCACTCGTTACCAGTTGCCAACCAGACATCGAGCCATTGATTCCTACCCGCTGAGCCCGTTGATCTAGCCAGTTTTCGATCCACCTTACGGTCCACTCGTCCAACCCATTTGCTGAAACAGTCTGACCTGATTCAATGACTTACACTTGCACTTATTTATTGCACTTGCATTTATTTTCCTCCCATTCTATAAGTTTTCCATTTTCAAGCGTCTGATGTATTGGGATTTTCTCCCATGAAAGCTCATGTGATAAATAAATTTGTTAGTCTTTAAAAGTGCCACAAGACTCCTTGTTTCTTTTGCACAAGTTCTATAAGGGTTTCTCAATAAATGCATGATGATAAATAATATATTAAATAATATACATAAAAAGCAAGATGAGAAAGGTGTTTTATAAGTACAAAGTATTTATTGTATTATTCATTTATTTCATTATTTATTATATACACATGGCTAGCATGAGCCACATATTTCTGACTTGGGATTTAGATTCAAATTTCCTCAAAGTCCAGAAGTGATCAAATACAGATTGTAATGCAATCTCCCCTCTACATGTAACAGGCAAACAATGCTCTTTGTCCTCTTAACTATTTGAAAGCAAACCATTTAGGTGTCCCTAAAGCATTGTTGTTATAGCCAGGATGACTTATAAATGTGGGCTAGATAGGAACTAAACTAAAGCCATGTACACAGAACAGCTTTATCGTGTGGTAAGGCTCCGAGCATACACACATACAGAACAGCCTCTTGCCCCGCAGCAGGTAAATCACCCAAACGGGGGATGGTTAGGCTTACTGTGGAACAGCTGTTCCGTGGGAGAGCCCGTGTGTATGCTTGCTGCGATTTGACAGCCTCCGGAAATGTCCCAGAGTGCCAGTTGAGGCCCCAGTCCGACACTGGAGCTGTCAAATATGTCAATTTCACTGCTCTAGTAGAGCAGTGAAATTGACAGCTATTGGAGCCACCAGGAACCCAGGGTTCCTGGTGGCTCCTGGGGATTGTCCGCTTGGGCTGGGGGCTCCCACTCAGGAGCCTCCAAGCACAGGTGGTTTCAGCCCCTCTGGCTGCTTCTGGGGCTGGCGGCTCCCAAGCGGGAGCCCCCCCAGCCCCGGCGGCAGGCAGCTTGGCTCAGACCCGCTGCCTGCGAGCTGCCCCAGCAGGTAGCTCGCAGGCAGCGGGATCCAGAAATCTCCTGTCAGCTGGAGCGCCAGGTCTCAGAGGCTCCCACTGCCTCTGAGCTGCCTGCTGGGATAGCTCACACGAGCCCCCAGCCTGGGTGGCAGCCAGCGGTGTTGGTCCGGACCCGAGAAGCCCGGGCGGCATTAAGGAAGCCTCGGCAAGCCGGGCGGGATGGGGCTTGAGCTGCCCTGCTCGCCAGTTCGGGGCTGCAGCCACCGCCACCCATGGAACCGGCAAGCTGGGCAGCTTGAGCAGAGCCCAGCCGCCCAGCTCCAGGAGACTACGGGGACTGCCACGCTAAAGCGACAGCCCTGGTGTCCAGCCCAGCTTGGGGGAGGGGTGGTAGGGGGCTGTAGGTGGCAGCCGCCACTACCCCCCCCCCCCAAGGTGGCTGGGCTCTGGGGAACACCCCCAGTGGTGCTCCAGCCCCAGGGAATCCCCGGGGCAGCCAGCTGGAGGAAACAGCCCCGCTGCCAGCCCAAAGGCTGGCTGTGGCAGTGCATGGTGGGACAGGTACCCACCATGCACTGCTCCTTGTAGCGAAAATTCAAAGGAGCCTGTGAACGCTCCTCTGTGCTACAAGGAGTGCTGTGTGTACACACTATAGCGCTTTGCTTGTCCCCCAACAACTTATTGCGGGACAAGTCTGTCATGTGTACATGGCCTAAGCTAGAGTCAGACAGGATGAAAGAAGAGGTGTGTGTGTCTGTGTGCACACTCTGCACACACCTGTTTCGTTTCTTTCTTTGCTTTCCATCTGTCAGCTCAACAGTAACAAAGAGGCCAAGTATAGTCTTTCTACCACCTTCTATCTTGTATTAGCTTCGTGGTTTTGTTTCTCTTCACCTTTTCTGGCCAACGTAGCCTCATTTTTCCTCTATTTCTAGTTCCTTGCGCTCTGTTATATATCACCATGCATGGTATCCAGTATCCTTCCCAGATCTATTCCTGACATACATCCAAACCAACACGGTCGTCTTTCTTGAATCTTCTGTAACACATTCATTTCTTGCCCTAGCTGTTTTCTTATTGCTTACTTATTTTATTTTCTGCAGTCATTAGACCCTCACTATTTCCCTCGGCCAATCCACTTCTGCTGTCAAAATCGTTCACCAGCTGTCTTCAAACTACAGCATTCCAGCCCATACATCAGTATCAACAGAGCAGTTGTCTCATGAACTCTGATTTTGATTTTGATTGAAATGTCTTTGACTTTATCCTTCCAGATCTTGCAATTTTCTGAAGCAGCACCAGCTAGTTCCCGTTTTTTGTCATTTTTTACTTATCCCATTCCTCGATACCTAGTCCTTCAAAGAACATAATATTTTCCACTTGTTCTATTTCTTTGTCAATGAGTTTGATCTGTACCTTTCTCTCTTGTTTTCCGATTGCCATAATTTTTGTCTTCTCCTTGCTGATCTTGAATCCGACTCTTATGTTTTCCTAGTCTATTTTGTTAATTATTTTCTGTAAATCTTCCTTGGCCAATGCTGTGAGATCAATATCCTCTGCAAATCTAAGCTTATGTGTTGTCCTATGACATTACATAATTACCCATTTCATCTCAGTGCAACAGGCAAAACTGATTCCAGTACCGAGTTGAACAAATCTGGTGATAATGTGTCCATGTCTCAATCTTCCAGTCATCCTGAATTATTCCATCAGCTTCTTTGCCTTATGGTAACTGCTCCCACCTTCCTTTATAACACTGATGCTATTATCCAAAATGAACATGTGATGATGTTCTGCTGTGAAGAGCTCTCACCAGTTGGAGCAGTTCTTAGAATAATGTAAAACAAACAAGGAGTCCTGTGGCACTTCTAAAGACTAACAAAATGATTTATCACATAAGTAACCTTCTTATGTTTTAATTATTTTTATTTGCATGAAGATATATCTTAACTCTTTCCACGGGGAGCACCTGATTGTGCACCAGTGAAGTCAGTAATGGCTTTAGTCAAAGCCTGTTGAGTCCCGTTGACCTCAGGAAGGTTTGGATCAGGCCCTGGAAGCTTTACCATTGTCTTCAATAGGCTCAGGATCAGACACAGGATGGAAAAGTCCATCAAGCACTTTTGCTGCTCAAGCTGGCATCTCAGCTCCCAAAAGAGGGGTTAGACTATTCAGCCAGTGAAGCCATGTTATTGCCCAAAATGTTCTAAGATGCTTGTCATGTCACACTGCTGGTGAGTCTTTTAAGCAATATATTATCTAATACAGGAAGTCAGTGGACAAGATGTTCATTCCCTTTGATTTTTAAAAAACATCCTGAAAATATTCTCCAAGTACAGCCTGTTCTCACTATAAATGCCAAGATTCTCAAAATCTCCATTACAGCAGCAGTGTTGGATGAAAACGCCACAGGGATCTTTAATGACCATCACTTAGTCAGAAGAACCTTTTATTTTATTTTAATAGTCTAGCATTTAAAATTGAAATAAAGCTTTAATGTGCATATTTCCAAAGCTAGAGCTTCTTTTTTCACCCCACCTCAAAGTCATACTATGTCTGGAAAGGCACACTGCATCTCACTCCACCATGGCAGCTCTGCAGGACTGTCTAAGTGCCGAGAGGATCAAATCAGGAAAGAGCACCAGGGAACATCTGTTTTAACGAGAAGACACCTCTAAAGACAAAGGTCCTGACCCCCTACCACTGACATCAGTAGGTATTTTGCCATTTGCTGCCATGGAAATAAGGTCGGACTCCAAGCATAAATCTCTTCTAAATGTGACAGAGTACTAGGAGCTGGGAGCTGACCCAGAGCTCTGATCACTAAGGCTATGTCTACATGAGAAAAGTTAAGTCTATTTATTAAGTCGACTTAACAAAAGTCGACTTAACTTTTCTAGTGTAGACATAGCCCCTTTTTGACCTTATTAAGTCGACTTAACACTTTAAGTCAACTTAGTAAGGTCAACATAGGCGCTAATCCCCATCCACACTGGCTTAAATCGACCTAATAAAGTCGATTTAAGTGTTAATTCGACCTAAAATGAGGTGTTATTAAGTCGACTCAACTTTCCCTAAGTTGACTTAAGGAAAGCCCAGTGTGGAGGCAGAGTAGTTTATACCATCCTTGTAAGTATAGACGCACCCTAAGGTTCTAGATAGTCCATTCCCACCAGGAGGAGATTTAATTGGAGGGATGGGTGCCCAACGGCTTAACAGCAGCAGGGATAAAAATCTTTACAGAGCTGTTGCCCTTGTTAAGCAAAGTTAACTTTGCTTCTATGGTAACGTACTCCAGAGGAAGAAAACGATTTTTTCTCTGCACACAGTTCTCTTGCCTTAGCCTGATAGAAAATGTAATCCTTAACCTTCAAACTCCCTTTAATTCATGCATTGCCAAGAAATTGCAAGGTGAGTCCTGCCTTTCAATTCAGTCTTTAGAACCACCTGGATCTGCTCCCCCCTTGAATTTCTAACCTTCAGTTGTTTACTCCTGTCTCACTGCTGATATTTTCACCATTTGCTGTCTAGCTCTTTGAAATGTCTTTCAGCCACATTGAAAATAATGGTACCAGAGACCAAGTTGCTCTTATTATTTTTATCAAAAAATAATCTAGGATGTCAAAAGTAACATGGGCTCTCTCCAGTTCTCTGTCAATATTTTATTGGAGCATATTTCACCATGAATGGTATAAAAATCCATCCTCTTTGTGCATATAGCTCATATCAACAGATAAATAAATCTGCATGTGCTCCCAGGCATATTAGATTACAGTATCACGATCCAGGTTACGCAATAGTAATGCATGGTACGGTGCTGCGTGGTATACCATATAAGCGTCACTAAATGATATATGGATTCTTCTTTGAATGGGAAGTCATATGTGAACCTCAAGATCACCTTGTCAAACAGGTTTTCCAAACTGTTTAATGCAGCATTCTGTTCTCGGCAGAGAACAATGGCCTCCCCCAGTCTAGCCAAGCTGGCTCAGCATAAAACTACAGCAAGGAGAGGAAAAATAGCTTTAAGCCCTTAATCCTTTGGATGGCCAGGGGCTGGTCCAGTCCAGTCTCAAGAATACATTAGATCAGTTACAGGATTGAGGTAATTTGCCATCAGCTTCCCACAACCCCAAGGGGCTGTTTTGGTAGCTACAAATTGCTGAGGTGTTAGGACATCCGAGCTATGCTTCCTTTCTTTCACAAATTCCCTGCACTGGGTGCTGGGAAGGGGTAATATAGATGCCTGCAGACTAGCTTCAAAGGCTGCCATGTATGATATGTGTGTTTTTTAACTAACTAAATTGAAAGCATCTAGTTGCAATAGTCAGGTTTTGTGCCAAAGTCTTCCCTTTGACTTCAATGGTCTTTGGATCAGACCCTAACTTCTGTAGGTCATGCTGGCTTTCCAGATGGAGAGGAAATTTGTATTGCTTTCCAGCACTCTACTGAAAATGTTCTTAGAAAGTTTACCCTCCTGGAGAAACTTTCTTGATTTATTAGTGAGATGGGATTTGACATAGTTGGAAGATCCTTCATCCCCCCTGCAATGAATTAATTTTCTCCTCTACTATTATTACATTTATATATTGCTTTTAATTGTCCAAGTCATAGAGCTTTGTAAGCCCTGTAATATCCTGCCTATTAATATACTAGCTTGCTAAATTAAAACATTCTCAATTGCTCACCAGGCAGTCAATGGCAGGCCAAAGAAGCAATAAATAAATGTTCTTATACAGAACTTAATCTACTAGCGGAAGCATTATTTAAAAAGTGTGGGGCTGGGGGAATAAGTCCTTTTTCTTATCCCTGGGCCATTGTTAGCCTTTTAAAACTGATACAGATGGTCTCCTTGTCACTTACTTATTAGACTGTCCCTCTCCCAAAGTGAACGGATTGCAAGGGACAGGAGAAATGGTGCATCCGGGGAGTAGATTCTGGTTTCAGAAGGAAAAATATCACCAAGATGAGCTCATTTTATATTCAGGGTCGGACTATAGCAGGGGCTTTAAGGGCTGAAGCCCTGGGCCCCGGCCAAAAAGGGGGCCCCAGGCTCCAGCCCCTAAAACTCCTATCCAGTTCCCCCTCTCCCCACTCAGCGCTGGAATGCTGAGAGCACTCCTGCACTTCTGGCGCTGGAGGGGGGCAGGGCTCTGCGCTCCCACCCTGCCCCTGGGCCAGCTGAGCCATCCCTGGGGGCAGAGCAGGGCAGATCAGTGCCTGTTTGCTCCACCTGGGGGGTGAGAGGGGGAGGTTGGCTGGCTCTTGCTGCAGCCGCCAGCATGCCCTTCCAGAGCCCATGGCCCTGGGGGACTGCACCAGGGGCCGTGCTGCATGCCAGCCAGCCCTGCCTCCGCCCACGGGAGCAGACTGATTGGGGCGGGAGCGCCCTTTGGCCTCACCACCCAGCCCCACGGACAGGCCTCCACGCTAGGGTGGCAGGGGCTCAGGTGGTGTGGCGGGGAGCAACCCAAGGCTCCCAGGCCGGTTAATCTAGCCCTGCTTATGTGGGTGAGCACTTAGACCACCCCTCCACTCAATTCCTCAAACACTTTTTTTCAGTAACAGCATTAAATGCAAAAGAGCAACTCCCCCATCATGAGAGCCAGTGTGGACCTGAAGATGCTGATTCTGCTCTCACTAATACCTGTGTCTTCTGGGATTCCTTATTTCAGTTGGCAGAGTTACACTGAGGCAAGTGTGAAAGGAGAAACTGGTCCCAAATTGATTAGCCATCATCATTCTCCCTCCAAATATTGCTTCCAGTCACTTCCCCTGGCCTGCCTCCTCCCTCCGTGTCTTCTTGTTTTTCTCCTTACATCACCTGAGCCAGCCTCTAGGAACCAGCCCTGACAACCCCAGAAGTGCTTATCCCTCAGTAATTGAGAAGCAAAAACCCTTATGAGGCACGGTTCCTCCCCAAATGACAGTGCTAACGCAGGGGGAAAAGGCAGGCTCACACAGCCTAGAGCCTTCAGTGATGCTGTGACAAGGAAAGTAAATTTCTGCAAAGCAGGAACAAAATAATTTACTTTTGCTTCTTAAAATTTTGCACTGATTTGGGCAGGATAGTAAGGAACTTGGAGAGACCCAAATATGGTGGAGTAATTGCTACCAGTGACACCCCTGTTTACAGTCACTGCCCTGTTAAATGTATATAGCTGAACTTCCACTCTCCGGCAGCTGCTAATGCCAGATGCTTGAAAGGAAACTCAAAACACCCATGAGATTGTAATTATGCTGTATCACATCACTTGGAGCAGGGGAATTCTTTCTGACTCCAGCTGGTGAGAGGTTTATGCCCTGAAGCATGAGGATCAGTAACCTCTGTCACTCTCACCCTGACTGATATAACTATAAAGCTTTTTGTTGTCTCATAAATACCTAACCCTCCTAATCCTGCCTCAGTTCTTGTTGGTTGGTATTCTTTGAAAGCATCTAAAAATCATTCTCTCTCCAGCTGTCACCCTGGAAGCTTTTAAGAATATTCTTCCCACTAACACTTAACAATGAAAAGTGCCAATAATAATAATTAAAAAAGTCCAGATTATCCCCACCAGCAGTTCTATCGGTAGCGCTAGAGTTTTTGCTCCTGTTGTAATTTGTATTAATTGACAATTAGTTTGTGTTAGCTAATGCCTTTGTGAATGCTAATCTAGAAACACCATAAACATGTCTGGCCTATCCTAGGCTGACCAGGTTTGATACAGACTTGTAGAATATTGTTCACAAAGATCCCCATGAGATAGGAAAGGATTCTCTCCATTTTACACACAGGAAAACACGTTCACTCACTCATCTAAGGTCTGTGGCAGAGCCAGAACTAAAACCGAGATCTCGTAGCACCCAGTCAGCTGCTTTAACCACAAGGCCAGTCTTCTTTCTCTAGTCCACATTTCTAGAGAATAAATCCTATGCTCTGTTCAGTGCACATCTCCAGGTTTAGTATTAGGGAAAAGCAGTTCATCTCCATGTTTTGCTAAAACTGCACACTCTTGTCAAGCTGAAAGACATGGGTCTGGAAAGAGCACAGCACCTTCCATTTTAATTCAGCCAGAGAAAGGGATGTTCCCACAAGTCATTCATTTGAAAAAAGGACCTCAGATTGAAATGACTAAGGGCCTGACTCCCAGACAGCTGGGATACTGCTTGCTGTGCTGAATAGGCCTGTTGTATTCAGCAGGACTGCTCACAATAGTAAGATCTATTGGCCAGATGCAGGTATCATTTTTCATGCTGAGTAGCACTTTATTTCACAAGCAGACCCATTGATGTTGATGGGCCACTCATGGGGTAAGTACTGGACACTATGACCAAAGGGATTAAAATCTGACCCTATACCAGTAGCAAGTGTTTGTAGGATTGGGCTCTGTGCTTAAGTGGGCTCAAATGTCCACAGCTGATACCCGAGTAGGCACAAAAATGTGTAATAGAAGTGTGTGTGTGCCAGCTGTTCTACCCAAGATACTTTTTGATAATCATTATATAAATTGCATCCTAGTTTATATAGTTCAACACAGTGAAAACTGTGTCTCTTTTTACACACACACATACATTCATGTTATTTTAGGACAGAAGACAGAACAGTGGTTTCATCGTCTTGTTTTCCGGATTATGTACTGATATCCTTAGCGCTAACTGTTTCTTGATGTTGTAAAATCCTAGGCTATGTCTACACTAGCAAGTTAGTTCAAATTAAGGAGGCTTAATTCGAACTAACTAAAGCCATGGCTACACTACGCTTTAGTTAGTTCGAATTAAGGGCTTCCTTAATTCAAACTAATAAGTTCGAATAGGGTAATCATACTAAAGGGTTAATTCAAACTAACTAGTTCGAATTAACCAATGTGGCCATGTTAATTCGAACTAATTTCTTAGTTCGAACTAACCGGCCATTGAAATGAATGGGGATCGCTAATTCGAACTAAGTTTTCCTAGTTCGAATTAAGCTAATTCGAACTAACTAAAATTAGTTTGAATTAGTTAGTCCGAACTAATTAATTCAAACTAATTTTAGCAAGTGTAGACATAGCCCTAGAGGCTCTAGCAGATGCAGAAATATGGTTTGTTCTCTTGCTCTGCATGCAGATGGCATATTATCTTGCATATCAAGCTTCACCCTTTTACTGCAAGCCCTAGTAAGCATTATTCAAAAGTTGACTTCACAGTTGACCTACTACACAAAGCTAGGCAAATTAGGGTTGTTTCACTGTATTACTTGTGGAAAAACATCCTTCTCTCATGAATGTTCCTTTTAATAGAACACTCATTATAAATCTGAAATGCATTTCTAAATAACAGATATTCTTTCCTGTGTTACTCATAGCACTTTGGATTATAAACTGAAAGAATTCTATAACTGAAACTCTAACTTATTTTTCATTATGTGCAGTTCAGAGGCTGAAGGTGCCACTCAGTTATTTATTTGTTCATTACTGCCGTTATGGTAGCTCCCAACAGCCCTATTCAGGATCAGGACCCCATTATTTTGGGTGCTTTACAAACATAGAGAAAAAGAGAAAAAACAGAGAAAAAAGAACCTGCCCAAATAATTTATAGATGCGGAGACTGACCCAACACCCCCTGAAATCAGTTGAAGAATTCCCATTCACTTCAATACGCCTTGCATCAGATCCTAAACTGAGAATGTGTAATAAGCAGCTGAGTAGTGTGGAAGGGGAGACAAGGGAAGGAGTAAAGGAAAAAACAAGGTTATGTAGATCAGCTTTGTGCAAATGCTTGCTGTCAGATTCACTGCCAATGTGAGGTCTTGAGGCCTGCATTTTGCAGGAGGTCAGACTAGATGATCGTACTGGTCCCTTCTGACCTTAAAGTCTATGAGTCTATGAGATTGTGTAGCCTGACCTGTATCACATAGATATAGAACTTCCCCAAAATAATTCACGGAGCAGATCTTTAAGAAAAATATCTTATCTAGATTTAAAAATTGCCACTGAATAAGAATCCACTACAACGTTTGGTAAATGGCTCCCATGGTTAATTACCCTCACTGTTAAAAATTTATCCCTCATTTCCCATCTGATTTGTCTAGTTCAATTTCTAGTTATTAGATCATGTTATATCTTGCTCTGCTAAAGTGAAGAGCCCATTATCAAACATTCGTTCCCCATATAGGTACTTAGTCTGTAATAAAGTCACCCCTTAACCTTCTCTTTGTTACACTAAATAGATTGAGTCTATCACCATAACCATAAAGCAGATTTTCTAACCCTTTAATCATTCTCACAGCTCTTCCCTGAACCCTCTCCTATTTATCAATATCTTTCCTGAATCGTGGACACCAGTATTGAACTCAACATTCCAGCAGTGATTGTAGCAGTGCCAAATACACGGGTAAAATAACCCCTTTACATCTACTTGCGATTCCTTTGTGTGCACATCCCAGGATCGCACTGGTCCTTTTAGCCACAACATCAAACTTGGAAGTCAAATTCAGCTAATTATCCACCAGAACCCCCAAATCTTGTTCAAGGTCACTGCTTCCCACGATGCAGTCCCCCTCCAGTAAGTCTGGCCTAAGTTATTTTTTCCTAGGTCCATACATTTATGTTTAGCTGTACTAAAACACAGCAACCAGTTTACCAATTTATTCAGATCTCTCTCTATCAGTGACCTGCCCTCTTTATTATTTACCACTCAGTCCCTACTTTTTGTGTCTTCTGCAAACCCTTTTAGTGATGATTTTATGTTTTCTTCCAGGCCCTTGATAAAAATGTTAATCAGTGTAGGCTCCAGTCATCCCTGTCTCAACCCATAATAAATCTTCTACTCAAGTAATCTTCAGAGATTCTGTTCTTTCTCTTTTCTCCTCTGAGGTCCTTTCCCTTTCTCATGACTGAGTCAGACACAGGAAGATGAGGAGTATTGTTCACAGTTGTTGTATTTGCAGATAGACAGAAACATGTCAATGTTAAAAAAAAAAAAAGGCAATCCTGGCTGATATGCTTATAACTAATGAACTTCAGCCTTCGGCAGTGAAATGTGGCTACCTTCTGCTCTCATACACACGCACTAAAACCTCTGAGAACCTTGCACTTGTATCTGAGGGTAGCCTATGGCTCATCATTTGTAACTAATTACTGTTTTCCTTGTTCCGTTCCCCTTACCGCACAATTTGTAAAACCAGTTAAAATCCTTATAAGACAATTCAAAAAGTTCCAGACACCTTCATGTTCCTGACTGGTGCTAGCAATAGTAATATGGCACTGTGGCACTTCTCAGATACATAAAGGAGACGGAGAGGATGATTTCACCCTTGTTCACGGGACGAAAATATGTCTTGTCAACTAAGTTCTCAGATGACAATAAGTGTCGCATGAATCTTAAAGATGTCGTCCGGAGAACGCCATTAATGTCAGAGAGAACAATAAATAAGGAAAGATGCGTAGAAGAGGGCATGCAGGAATGCAGTCGCTCTGCAATTATTCCAGTCACTATCATGCTGATGAATTTAAGAAAAACAGAGCAGTGAGTGCAAAAAGACTGGGAGATTGAAAAATGCCCCTCCCACCTCCCAAAGGGTGCATCTACACTGGCAACTTAGGTCGACTCAAGGACGCTTAAGTCGACCTAAACAAAGCCGAGTCCACACTGGGCTTTTATTAAGTCGACTTAAGCACTTCCTTAAGTCGACTTAATAACACCTAGTTTTAGGTCGACTTAAGCCTTAAGTCGACTCCTTAAATCAATTTAAAGCCAGTGTGGACAGGGATTAGTGCCTAAGTCGACCTTATTAAGTCAAATTAATAAGGTCAATTTAGGCTATGTCTACAGTAGAAAACGTTAAGTCGACTTTGTTAAGTCAACTTAATAAGGTCGGCTTTAAGTCGACTTAAAGTCAACCTTATTAAGTCAACTTAAAAAAGTCAATTTAATTTTTCTAATGTAGACATAGCCAAAGAGTGTATCTAGGGAAGGAGATGATCATTATGCTATTGGAGGTGTATTGGCAGGGAAAACAGGACTGTAAATATATAGGGAGAAGGAATGAGCAGGGCCCTAGGGACCCTTGGGTTCATTTCTGACTCTGCCACAGATTTCATAGGTGATCATAGACCCATCGCTTGCTCTCTTTATGCCTCAGTTCCCCATCTGTGAAATGGGGATGATAATAATGCCTTTCTCCAACCCCATTGCCTACTTGGATTTTAAGCTCCATGGGGGCAAGGACCTCTTCTACTGCCCATATGTACCATCTCTGGCACCATGGAGCTCTGAGCCCCACTGGAGCCTTTAGAAACCACCATAATACAAACAATCACAACAGAAAGTAACTTCATTTCACTGGATCAGGTGCATAAGCAGTGATGTGCAAAACTTTGCAAAGGCCCAGGGGTTAGAAAAGCACTGGTTATGCTAGCTGGAATTCGAAGATACCATTGGAAAGCCAAGGAGGCTCTTATCTTTAAATAAATAGATATGTGATTCCCTCTTCCAAGGAAAACAAACAAGGAGTCCTGTGGCACTTTTAGGCTATGTCTACACTTGCACTTTTAAG
>ML685781.1:3975501-4040572 GCA_007922175.1 Pelusios castaneus
GTTTCTGGCCTGTGAGTACGCGTCATGGAATTGTGAAAGGTACAACTGCAGCCCCTTCCAACAGAGTTACTACTGCAGGCCCCCCTGTATTTTGCAACATGCTGGACCTAAATTTGGTGACAAAACTCCTTGGATTCTTGGGCAACTCATGCTAAAGAATTGCAACTCCTCCCTGGTTTGTATTGAGTTTACTATGAAAATGGGTAACACAGTCAGTGGAGCAGTAGTCCCTGTGTTCAGTTCCATTTGATTTTTTTTTCCTGTCCACATTTTCAGTGCCAAAAATTTGTGGCTAGACAACATACAATTGAGCTTCAGAAATTATCAGTGGATACTGGGAACTTTGGCAGCTGAGTATTGGACAGCTGAGATATATAGCACCTAGAAATGTGAGATAAACAAATTGACTGGATGGTTCTGCTAAAATGATCACCAGTGGAAAATGTTGGCAACGCTGATACTCAAACTGTCACCAAAAAAGTTTTAGAGTCAACAAATAAACTGCGAAGAGTGGGATAATTCACATCTTTCGGAGCTATTGGCTCAGGCTCTTTGCAGACTCAAGAAGACAAGCTTGAATTTACTTACATTCAGTTTGTGGTTTTGAAGACTTTGCAAGGATGAGGACTAAAAACAGTTTCATGCAAATGGAAGCTTGGATTTTGAAACACAATTCTGCATCAAGGGGTAGATTTCCCACAAACTGCAGAGTACAGGGTGGGGGTGGGAGGCTTGACTACCATATTTGGGGCTATTACCATGGGAAATCTGCAGTCATTAGGGATTTTATACCAAGAATTGCACAGCTCACTTCTGCTCTCTTATTTTTGCTTATGTACAGTAGATTCTATTTCAGAAAGGGGATAAAATGCCTGGCATGCATAAACGCACTGTTCTGAGTAGAAAGTACTCTCCATCTTTGGAGATTTTTAAGGCCCGGTTAGACAAAACCCTGGCTGGGGTGATTTAGGGGGAGTGGTCCTGCTTTTTAGCAGGGGGTTGGACTAGATGACCTCATGAGGTCCCTTCCATCCCTATTATTCTATGATTCTATACAATCATCATGGAAAGAGGCAGTGCTTGCCCTGGCTACTGCAGCTCTACCATTGTTTACTTTACTAAAAAAGTGCTGGTGGCTGGTTAACTTTGTAAACACTGCCGTTTTCCATGTTGCAAGCCAAAGGAATGCTGAGGAGTGTAAGTGTGACTCTTCCATACATATTAAGTATTATGTGTGAGCATTGACAGTGAGTTTGGTACTGTACAATACCTGTATCTCCTGGTCAGTACATGTATATAATATACCAGCCTGCCAATGCAGGACCAAACTGGAGTGATTTATTTATATAGGGTGGAATTTTCAACAGAGCCCAAGTGACTAGGAACGTGAGTCCCATTGAAAGGTTAAGCTCCTAAATCACTGAGGCATTGCTGAAAATTCCACCCGTATTAAAATTTATTTCTCTGGTGGACTATCCATTCTGTTTATTACTGATGTTACTAGGGACCAGCCAAGATTGGGGCTCTGGTTGTGCTTGGCCCTGTACAAACACAGCATAGTAGACAGTCCCTGGCCCTGAAGAGTTTACAGAATAGACAAGGCAGAGCAAAGACAGGGCGGGGAAAGAAAATACAAGTGGAGCAATAAATGTACTTGTAGCAAATGCCATGTTATTGCCCTGAATGTTTTTGAGGAGGAGCTAGTTAGAAAGGGATTTGCTAAACAGAAAGAGAAGGGAAAGGAGAAAGGTGAGGGAGAGCGGTCAGAGAAGGGAGGGAAGGAACATATGAGAGGCAGGTGTGGAGTGAGACAGAGGTGAAGAGATCATTATTGAGAATCTCCTAGGGCAGTGTGTCCCAAACTGTGTTCCGTGGAACACTGGCGTTTTGCACAATGTGTTTGGTGAAAAAAAATTTGATGCTAGCAATAGTTTTCCTTCTAACTCTTTTAAATCAACTTTTGAGCTATACATGAGGCAGCTTTTCGGTATGAAGCCCCCAACCCCACAGCATGTATGTGTTCCGTCAATATATTCCAAGCCCCAGATTGTTCCATGGGTAAACTAGTTTGGGAAACACTGTCCTAGTAAAAGAGATTGAAAATATAAACGCCTCACATGAAGAGAGCTCTCCACTGCCCCCCGTGCTAATAGGCACTTACATAGCTCATGGTATTTAAAAACGCAGCCAGACCTTTGACTTTATCTGGTGATATTTGTATAGTCATAATCCCTAAGGCTATGTCTACACTTGTAAAGTTAAGTCGACTCTGTAAGTCAACTTAACAAGGTCCACTTTAAGTTGACTTAAAGTCGACCTTGTTAAGTCGAATTAACAGAGTGGCTACACTTTAAGTCGATTTAAGTAGACCTTGTTAATCGACTTAACAGTAGACATAGCCGTCCACACCGGCTTTAAGTCAACTTAATAAGGTTGATTTAGCGCTATTCCCCATCCACACTGGCTTTAAGTCGACCTTCAGAGGTGGTGTTATTAAGTTGACTTAATAAAAGCCCAGTGTGGGCGCGGCTTTGTGTCGGTCGACTTAAGCATCCTTAAGTCGACCTAAGTTGCCAGTGTAGACACACCCTAAGTGTTTAATGCAAAACAAATCTTCCCATCCTCACATAACTCCTTTTATAAAAGAGGCAGCTGCATTTGTCCTCTGATTTCATTATGACCAAGCATCTTGGGATTAAAATGGTTTTAATCAGATCAGGATGGAACTAAGTGAGTATTGATCCCACTAATACTGCTGCCTAGAACTTATATTTCCAGAAGCTGAGTCACGGTTAGTTGTTTGCCATTAAGGTACCTAACTCTCAGACAGCAACATGATCAATGGCGTTTCACTTCCCTGATTTTCCTCCTCGGAGAGAGCTTACCAGACAAGTAATATGTATCAATTATACTATCACTTTTTCATTGATTCAGTCACTGTACTAAATCAATAACTGCTAGAGTACATAAATTCACACAAGTGGGTAATATTGATAACAGAAGTAATAGCAGGGATGTTGTAACATTTGCTGTGCTTCCTATTACATCCAGTAACCTTGGGCAACCTTGTTAACATTTTAAGCAATGTACTTAGTTTATCTGAATGGCACGCAAGCCAGAGGTAAGTCTGTGTTTTGTAAGCTGTGTCTGGACAGCATTTAATGAAAGCAACATAGTTCAATGTTTTATAGTCTGTATTAAAATGCTTCCTGATCTTTTCAGGCAGCTTCAAACCTGCCTGATCAGGTAGAACCAAGATACATACAGTCAGCCTGAACAAAGTCAAACAAAGGACTAGCCATGGGTCTAACTATTATTAATTAGGAGCCACATCCTCCGTTGATTATAATGGGCACAGGTCCATTCACTTTATTGGGACTTTGACCATTTACACCTGCAGTGGGTCTGGCCCCATGGCTTCAAGCCCATTTTCATTAATTTACAACTTTATCTGGCACTTGCCTCCACTGAAACCAATGTGCCCCTGAATGGGTGCAGGGGTCTGTCTGCCTGGAGTTCATGGAAAAGGCCTTATTTATTTATCAAAACAAGGAGAGAAAAGATGTTGACCACGGAGATAAATTTGACATCCCCTTCCCTCAAAATATGATCATGCAGGGAAAAGTCCTGGGACTACGGAAATGAATGTCAGTTTCAACAACAATGGGAGCAATACTGGACGGTAATTCTTGTATCAGAAGAGTCAAGTTCAGTTTATTATTTTAAGTCAGTATCATCCTCCCCTGGTTAACTCTCTTATCCAACTTCTTTGGTACAATCAGTACAAGTTTCCTGTCTCTGCTTTCGGCTAATGTTTGCTGAAACAAACAGTTCTTAGACCTGTCTGTTCTGTAACATTCCATCAGTTGTCTCCATCTTTACCAGCTGCACATGGTTGATTTATTTGCCGTTTAAGAAAACCTTCTGTTGATGTCTTCCTCTAATTACCAAAATCTTTGTTTCCTCTCCTCTGTCTGATAAATGCTATTTATATCCACAGCTGTTAAAGTATCTTCTTCCCAATGGCAGGTGGAACAGATTCCTATCAAGCCACATTCCATGAAAATTGTAGGCAACAATATCTTTTTGAAAGCCTTCCAATGCTACCTGGATTTTGTCTTGCAAGAAATGCCTCTCTGTATCATAGAAAAGGATATTTCATGGACATGCAGGAAACTGTGTGTACTTCTTTAGCGAAAGCATAGCATAAACTAAGGGAAAACACTAAACTAGATCTTTATTCTGGTGTAGATACCCCAAAAAGCTGCATGAGACCAAACGGCTGGTGTAAATGTATTGCACCAGTGTAAAACTGTTTCAAATTGAAGTAAGTCTCATTCTACATTATTGCAGCACATCCACATTGGAAATTTACACAAGTATATCTACCCCAGTACAAATATCCCCAGTAGTAGTATAATTCAGATTTCCAGCTGCCACCAGCAACAACAGAAACAATCTTCACTGAAGTTCAGCACCCTCAAGGTCTAGGGTCCTGGTTTGGCCCCATATATAACTGAAATTCCAATCTGAGTTTGGATTGCAAATGTTTAGCTCCTTTTCGGTTCATGCTGATCTTCAAAACAAATGTGGTTAAAAATCAATCTTTTTGTTAGCCTTATATTGATGCTTTTCATTTAATTTTGACCACCACTGAAGGAAAAGTACTTTACTCATCTTTAGCTGATCAGGGTTTGGAAAGGAGACTACACCTTTTATTTATTTTATTTTTATTTTGTTTTATTTTTAATAAAACAAACCAAAACATTGTGGAGTTAATGGTGTTTGCTGCCATCATGATGTTCAGTCTTCTGCCATGTTTTATCCCGTACCCTTTTTCTGTTGGTGTCTATTTGGGGCAGGAAGTGTTTATTATCCTATGTTTGTATGGTGCCTAGAACACGGGAGTCCTATTTGAATTAGGCCACTAAGCACTACCATGTTAAACATGAGTAATATAAAAAAAACCAAAACAGACAATTAAGGAGCAATGTTAATTAATAGACTCAGGAAGGAATCCTATCCTAGAGCTCCTTGACTAGAAGGATGGTAGCTGCAAGATGGGATTTTGAATTTGAATCATCAGTGGGGTCCAATAAGAACACTGATGAAAAGCTATTTTAGACAACTTCAGCTTTTCCACTCCAGAAATTATCAATGCACTATTATCCATTGTGGACACAGTCCGGCAAGCCCACCCCATAAAGAATTTCCATGGAGGTCATACACTGAGTCATTCCAGAATTCAGCCTTTAAAATATATATTAATATCATGTGCAGTTATTAATTGTAATGCCTTAAAAGATTTGGGGCTGCCTGCAGTGCTGAGAAGAAAATGAACAAGCTGAACTCCTGGCAGAAGAGAGGTCACTAAATTACACCCAAGCAAATTTGCTGATCTGATTACTTTCTATGCTGACTTCAGCCTTATCAGTTTCATTCCAGGCACCAATGTGCTGCAGCAATTACTTTCAGTTCACATGCCAGCCTCTCCTGTTCAGTTCAAGTACAGTGGGCTGGCATCTCATATGAAACTGACAAGATATTTCAGAGCTCTGGGAGCTAGCTGATTGACACTTCCAAATATTTTTAAGGGATGGGATATTGACAGAAAACGTCACTACGAGTGGTCTCTGTAGGTTGCAGCTTTTAGGGGACCCTGGACCTACTCCAATAGGGGCACACTGACAACCTGAAGGGAGCCTCAGAAAGGAAGAAAAAAAGTGTAAGGTGTTGAGGATATGTCATGCAAGGACAACTTGAATGGATTTCCTGTGGTTCCTCTTAGAGATCAGACTGTAAAGAGGGAACATAACTATATACAAAAATACTAACAAAAACAAGGAATTATTCAGGGCAGCCAAATGAGAGTAAGTCAAAATACAAAAGTTAGAAGCTGGAAAATTGCTCATACACAATATTAGGAAAAAATTCCTCACAGAGGGGTGATCCTCAGGCAATGGAATAATCTCCAGAGGAAAGCTGAAACAACACTGCTAGATATATTTGACAGACAGTTGAGTAACCTTGTACACAAGAAACTCTCAGACTGTATTAACAATGTCAGTGCTTTGAAAATCCCCCTGGAAGGGAAATGCTTATCATACTTTGTTACATCTGCAGTGCCAAACCAGCTTGCCAATCCACACGCAGTCACAGCATTATACCAATTAGCTAATATTCACAAAGCACTTTGAGACCCCTGAATGAAAAGTGATTTGTGTGTGTGTGTGTATATATAATTAGTGTGTGTGAATTATTATTTGGTATATTATTAGAACCTAAAAACCTAATTTACAAAAACGATTTGGGGTTGTTTCTGTTTTTTGGGTATGCACTTTGAGACACTTTAATTGACAGAAAGGGGCTCTGAAACAGCAGGCCCGTTTAAAGTGTCTCAAGTCAGGCAATGAAAATCACTAGTTACCTTTGCAAATTTATGATATTAGACATTGACATCATTTATACTCACGCAACAACCTCCGCCTGCTCGAATGGAACTCACTGGCGAAAGGCCCACAGTCGTCAATGTGAGCAGGAACAGGTCTGGCTCGTGCTGAGTACATAGGTGGGTGAGTGCCCTTTGTATTCGTTGTTGCTTGTTACCTACTTTAGTGCAATGTTGGTGACTGATAATTATTCATGTTTTTTTCTTTAAGTAAACAAAGGTGGGTGTGTGTTTATCACAGGCAAAGCCTGGCTTTCCTGGTAGGAGCTGCGCAGGAAGTGGGAGGGAGAGCAAACGGAGCACAGGTCTCCCCTTAGTTAGAAGAGCTATCCTCCCTCCCAGTGCTTTTCTCCCAGCATGGAGCAGGAGGCAGCTGCACCACATGATCACCTGCACACTGCAGCTCCTTTCAAAAGATGCAGCATGCCCCACCCCACCTCTCGCAAGCCCCACACTCACCACATGTGCTGCAGATGGCAACCTGCATGCCAACCAGATGCGGGGGGAGCACATCCTCCAGCCAGCAGAGCACCCTTCTTGGAGGACCTGGGGTTACCTGTCAACACAGTAGCTGCACTCTCCCCACTTTTCTTTCGAATTCGGGATGTGAAGCCAGGCCTGCAGCTGAAGAGAGGCCTGGCTCCTCCAATACTCTCTTCAAGTGAATACATCCACGCAATACAGAGCTGATTTCTGGGGTCCTGGGCTGCCCTCCAACATGGGGCCCCCCCAACCGGGGACCCCACCCCTCATCGCAGGGCCCCACCTGAGGCCCCGCCCCCCCACCTATGGGCAGACCATCACTGGGGGAGCCCTGTGGTCAGAGGGCCCTCCTGTCTCAGCCCCACTCTGGCTGGTCTGCTCTCCCAGGGGTGGGGCCAGCTGGCGCCTGGCACGGCCTCCAGTGCAACCCTCCCAGGGCCACAGGCCCTGTCTGCCAGCCAGCCTTGTCCCCCCTGGCAGAGCAAATAGGCACTGGCCCACCCCACTCTCAGGGGCAGACCAGCCAGCCCAGGGGCAGGGCAGGAGTGCAGAGCCCAGCCTCTGGCCCCAAGGCCCCATACCCCTCAGCATTGTCAGGGCAGGGGCCCTCCCAGTTCCCCGCCAAACCCTGCCAGTGCTGAGTGGGGGCAGGAGGGGGAGGAAGGATCAGACAGGAACCTTAGGGGCTGAAGCCCAGGGCCCCCCTTTAGGCCAGGACCCCAGGGTTCAGTCCCTATATTAATCCAGCCCTGGTGCAGCATAGACTAGGGGTAGGCCCTATGGCTATGTCTACACTTGTAAATTTAGATAGACTTTAAGTCAACTTTGTTAAGTCGACTTAGCATGTCTACACCTAAATTTTAAGTCGACTTAGGGGGGACCTTACAAAGACGACCTAGAGCGTCCACACTGGACACCTAGGTTGACTTCTAGGGGCTAGGGGGACCTTGGTCAGGTCCACAGTGGCAGGGGGGGCACCCCTTGCCCAGTGCCAGGGGGCTCAGCCTTTGCCCCATTGTACCTGGGTACAATGGGGCAAAGGGGGACAGGGACCCTGGCAGGGCATAGGGGCAGGGTGGGCAGGGAGGAATTAAAAGGAGGTTTAATAAAGTCAACTTAATTTTTCTTAAGTCGACTTAAGCAGCTTTCTTAAATCGATTTAAGGAAAGTGTAGTGTAGACGCAGAGTAAATTAAGCCGACTTAAGCAAGCTTAAGTCGACTTAATTGACAAGTGTAGACGCACCTTATATATGTAAACACACTAAAGTCCAGATTATAGGCTATGTCTACACTTACAAATGCTAGTTGGAAATAGTTAATTCAAAATAACTATTTCGAAATAACTAGTTATTTTGAATGAACTTATTTCGAAATAGCATGACCACACTTGAATGCTATTTCGAAATAGCCATGGCCATGCAGGGCACTTGCTTATTTCAAATTAGTCAGTTGCATGAAGGTCAATCTGCCGATTAGTTTGAACTAAGCCGTTAGTTCGAACTAATATGACCACATTTGGTTTATTTCAAAATAACTATTTCGAAATAAGCGTTATTTCAAATTAGGGAGTTGAAATTATTATTTCAAAATTAAGAAAGCCCTTAATTGGAAATAGTGAAAGCCTAGTGTGGACCAGGGTTAAATTATTTCAGATTAAGCTTCCTTAATTCGAAATAACTTGCAAGTAAGTGTAGACATAGCCATAGCTGGCAATTACATGGGAGAGTTCAAGGAGTCTTCTTGTTTGTCTCCCTACCGCAGCCCACCACCACCGCTATATACATGGAGGCTGCTCACATTTACTGTCCCTCTGCTCTAACCTCTAGTGAGTGCCCCCCACTAGCCATGCTATGAGTGAGAGCCACTCGAAAAGGAGTGGGGAGTGGAGGTGCTTCCTAAGATCTCTGTCCTGCCTCAAATACAGGCCGGTGCTGAACAAGACGAACTATGGCCCTTTTTGTTGGAAATGGAAATGGCCCCTTACTGTTTTCTGTGGTTTATGTTGCAACAATGAAAAGCCAACCAGTCAGACACAGCAGAAGACTTTACATTGCTATAACCCAGTGGTCCTCAGTCTGCGGCCCATGGGCCATTTGCAGCCCAATTAAACACAGTGACAGCCCATGTGACATTCTCGGGGACAGACAGTTAGTACTGGATAAGGCCTACAATGGTAAATAGGTTGAGAACCGCTGCTATAGCTCCCAGAGCTGCCAAGGCATTTGGCTCCTGAGCAGATGTGGTACCAAAGCTTATCCCTGCCCCTCTTTAAATGAAAAGGCTGGTCCCCTCGCCGCCCTGGGTACCCTGTGTGATTTTGCTGATACTGACAGAACTAATTTTTAGCAGTTTCCCTAAAAGTGACCCACAACCCTCCAGATTCTCCTGAACAGTGACAGACACTGATCATGTTAATAAACAAGACTCACCTCCCCTTTAATGATAGCCCGATAACTATGTACACAAAATCCCAGAAGCTCTGTTCCTTCCTCGTGCTGATTTGAATATTGGGTCATGCAAGTATTTCAGTAGCTCTGTTGACAGGCAGCTCACTGGCTGCTATATCATTGTTTGGGGCTGAATCCCCAAATTACTTCAATAAAAGTGTACCTCTTTCTTTGCTACCTTTTGCCTCTCCTTGATTTTTACGAGCACTGCAATCCAGAGTTTCACTTTCCTACTAGGACTAGGACATTTCAAAGTCAGGACTGAGAACAGTATTAAATGAGAATAGATGCCAGGCTCCTGTTCTGCTTCATATAGCTGCCAGAACAGCACCAAAAGCAGTGAAATAGGTCACCCTTGCACTTTAATTCAGCAGCAAAAGCCCCATTTTAAACAAACCTGATAAGACCTAATAAGACTTGTTCTACATAAACCTTTTGCATCTATTACTCTAACTATAAAGAGATTATTTGGGGCCCCATTCTGATAGGCTGTTACATGGTTGCACAGTCACGGGGGGTGAGGGGACGGTGGGAAACAAGGATCGTCCCATCACCTCTCACCCACCTACCCTGAGCAAAATCTTGTCAGTACTATAGAACCAATAATCCAGGAAGCACAGGGCTTCTCACTCTGTGCAGCCCTAAGGGACACACATTGGCCAAAGGAGGCAGGGAGTGTGGGCAAGGGGCAGGGCCACAGCACTCGGAGAGATAGAGTTGTAAGGGCACTCCCGTAACACACCATGGGCCTCTGGGCTTGGGTATGACAGTGCTGGACTGTTTGGAAATGCAGATAGATGAGCTTGCTTCCTGGAGCTTCCTTTGGTGCAGCAAGCCTATGCCCTCCCCGTAACCCCTAACAGAGTTCTTTTATATCCCACTGGCAAGCAAAGATTGCCAGCATCCAGGTGACACACTGCACATCTCTAGGCAGGAGGTTCAGGCTACTTGGGGCCTAAGACCTCTGGCTACCTGATTTACAGTTACATCGGACTCGTAAGAGAATACTGATCATCTACTGACATCTACATGTCTCTACATGTTAAGGCCTTTCATTGTAAAGAAGAAACTGGAGATATATAAAAGCAGATAGAAACAAAGAGGTGGGAGCTGCCAACCTTCCTTCCTCTGGGACGGGAGGAAGAAACTGGAGCTGGCTTCAGAGACCACAGGCACCAATGGGACTGTAGCAGTAGGATAAGAATAATGGGTAGCTAGGGATCCTATCCAGAGGAGCCAATGAATAGCATGTAGTAGAGAGGTGGAGAAAGGGACCAGGCAACAGAGGAACATGGTCAGGAGAGAAAGGTTCAGAAGAGGCACAAAGGGAAAATGAAATGAAGAATGAAAGTGATGAAAGTTTATTTTAAAAGCATGAATTGCCGGTTGTGTTTAGCAAAATATTTAATATACTCATAGCTATCTGGATGATACTCTTCCATATATGCAGATGTTGTAATTGCCACAGCCATATTATGCAGTCATGAATGGGAGAGAGAGAAGGTGGCCCAGGCGATCTTGACAGGCTAGGGAGGTAGCCTGTTAAACAATCATTCTCCACTTTTGTATATTATAAATCAAAATAAATAAATGACTGTCAAAATGTGATCCCTGCTATGAAAACCTTTATGAACACCTGACCTAAAACTTGAAGCAATAACACTGGGAGCCAGTAGGATTCCTGGCCATGGACTAACTTCACTTTCTGGGGCAAGCTATTTGGACCTCATTGTGAGAAGTCTAGGTGAAAATCCAAGGTCCTTGTGAAAGTTAGATACTGCATCTCAGCTGAGTTTTCCTGGACCAATTAATTATAATCATAAATACTAGAGGAATCCGTTGACTTTCTATCCTAAAAAATAAAAGGAGCAGCAAAACCACCCACACTTTGCCCAACTGTGGGCTGCACATATTTTGCATAAAATGACCTGGAGTACTGAGAGGCAGCCCACAAAAATTTCAGCAATGCTCCATGTGGGGCTAAGTGGCCTACCACTCAGCTCAAAATGGAGCATTGCATTCTGGGACCTATAGACTGTGCATTTCTCTATTAAAGACTGTGGCAGCAGTGGCCTATGTAACAATATCTTTACTTGCACAGTGCAGTTCTGTATACCTAGAGCTTCAGACCAGACAAAGAAGAAGACCTAAACAAAGAAGACAAAGCTGAAACTAACACGGAATCTGGGTAGAAGCCTATATTTCAATAATTTTGTGGTCAAGTTTTTTGTGGGTTTTTTCTTTCTTTTCTTTTTCCTTTTTTTTTTAAATGTCTCCTGTGTAGGATGGACTGCAAATCTACATATTAGTAACTAAAGTGCAGAAGTATACAGGTCACTTAGCACTATTTAATCTATCACATGGATATCTTTGTTGTTCCCGGTATCACTTTCCAAAGTGCACTGGTGTATTTTGATGCAAGCAAGAATACATTTGGCAAATTATCAGAGTATATTTAAGCATTAAAATATCCTTTAGGATCTTGATTTCTTCTTTGACCTAAAAATTGGAGCATTTATTTTATCTGGCAGCAATACTGTGTCTTGCTGTGTCATTTTAAACAACAGTCTCAAAATCCTGAGTGCTGCTTCTAGGCCAGTGGGAAAAAGGGAATATTAAATGAACCCTAGGTTGCTATGTCTGGTTCTGTAATTTTAAGAGTGTGATCAAAATGTCTGAAATAAGTAACTATAAATGCATTTATCATATAGCACTGCCCCCTGCTGTGGATTCGGGAGTCCCACAGTCTTTATTCTCCATAAGCTATGCAAAGGAGTCTGTCGTCATCACTAAACACCACAATAACTGTGTCTTTAAATGCTGGATGCAGCCCTGGGATTCTAACAAATATGGAGGTTTCTCTAGATATTAATAAGAATGAATAAAATTGACACCACAAAACTACAAGACAGAGAAAACTAGGCCAAGGAATTAAATAAACATAAGTTGTTCTCTGCAAAATCCTTGACTGATAACTGATAGCTGCAGGCTCTCACAGTAGCAGCTGCAAACCAGCCTTTGACTCCATGGCTTAAACAAACTCTAAAAGTATGTTGCGTGACTAATGTGACAAGCAGGAGTGTGCAGGAAAAATTTATAGCAGGGGTAAAAGATTCTTTTTTTTTGTCGTTGTGGAATCTGATACCCAGATAAAGCAGACAAGTAATTTTGTTTCACTATGATGATGCAGGATATACAGCAGATAGAGTGATGCCAAAAGGCACCATGCTTCTGCATGCTAATAATGTGCCACCATGGCAGGTATTTGGCCAGACTTCACATCCATTGCTAAGCAAGTTGTGTTTTTCCTAGACAGCAGTGGGAAAGGCATTGCCATGAGGCTGTCCGTACTGTGAGCAGAGCACTTCTGTTTGCAACCAATTTTAATGATAGTGGTTGCTATCAGGGTTCTAGTAAAGTTTTCCCAGTCAATGCAGATAAGAATTAGTTTGTCTAAGAATGTTATTAGAATTAGAATGATATGATACATAGTATAATATCCTATAGGTAGCTGTCCATCCCAGACAAAACATTTCTGTCCCCCTAGATCTGGGAAACTGTAATAGAATTCTGCTAATACTAACCATGTTTTAAAATGGCTGCAGTTCCTTTAATGATGTTCTGCTCTTTTTTTTTTTTGACAAGGCTAATTTATAGTACCTGAACTATAATTTAGTAAACAAAGCTAAGTTTCATTCTAATTTCTGGCAACTAGATCTTGCAGAGTAACTCTATGTGACTTTTTCTTTTCTCTCATTTCTGATGCGAGAAAATAGTTTTGCCCTTGATTTCAATTGGAGCTGGTTTGGTTCATTTTATTTTTAAGGCTGGCCTGTTTATAATAATGAAAGAAAGGCACATAACACAGTTACTAAATGTGGCACCATTAGTCATGTGTCTGAGTCTATTGTAGCAAGGGGAGCTACAATTCTGACTAAAGGTCACCAAGAAGACAGGAAGTTTACAAGACATTGTACATTATAGATTAAAAGAATATTAACATTTATTTACCCTGAGTAAACAGTTGAAATGTTTTGGCAAAAATCTGTCCTACATGTTTTTCACATATAAATAGCAAAATGACAAGCTAGATAAATTCACCGTTGATTGGCTGATCATAGAATCATAGAAGATTAGGATTGGAAGGGACCTCAGGAAGTCATCTAGTCCAACTGCCTACTCATACAGGACCACCTCCAACTAGATCACCCCAGCTAGGCCTTTGTTAAGGAGAGCCTAAAAAACCCACTAAGGATGGATATTCCACCACCTCCCTTTCCAGTACTTAGCCACCTTAGTAGTGAAAAGGTCTTTTTCTAATATCCAACCTAGGTCACCCCCACTACAACTTGAGACCATTGCTCCTAGTTCTGTCATCCGCACCACTAGGAACAGCCTAGTTCCATCTTTCCTGGAAATGGCCCCCCTTTCAGTTAATTGAAGGCCACTATCAAATCTCCCTTCACTCTTTGCTTCTGCAGACTAACCAAGCTCAGTTCCCTCAATCTCTCCTCATAAGTCATGTGCTCAGCTCCCTAATCTTTTTTGTCACCCTCTGCTTGACTTTCTCCAATTTGTCCACATCCTTACTGTACTGGGGGGCCCAAAACTGGACATAATACTCCAAATGTGGCCTCACCAGTGCCGAATAGAGGGGAATAATCACTTTCCTCAACCTGCTGGACATGCTCCTACTAAAGTAGCCCAATATGCTATTAGCCTTCCTGGCAAGAAGAACACACTGTTGATTCATATTCAGCATCTTGTCCACTGTAATCCCCAGGTCATTTTATGCAGAACTGCTGCCTAGCCAGTTGGTGCCCAGTCTGTAGTAGTGCATGGGATTCTTCTATCCTAAGTGCAAGATTCTGCACTTGTCCTTGCTGAACCTCATCAGATTTCTTTTGGCCCAATCCTCCAATTTGTCTAGGTCACTCTGTATTCTATCCCTACTCTGCAGAGTATCTACCACTCCTCCCAACTTAGTGTCATCTGCAGACTTGCTGAGGGTGCCATCCACCCCATCCTCCAGATCAGATCATGAAGGTGTTGAACAAAACTGGCCCCTGATGAGAACCTGTGACTGTCATTCACACCATTAAACCCCAGTGCACTATTTCCTGGAAAAACATCCATTCCACACCACAAATGTACAATCTAACACAAGAGCTGGAAGTGAAGTGTAACCCTTCTGCCAGGCAGCAGCAGCAACAGCAGCAAGAGCCATGTTCGTTATCTAAGGATTCCTTTCAACAATACAACACAAAACCAACTTGAGCCCCCATCCAGTAGCCTGGTACAATGACACACCACTGTTGGGTTCCTCTAGAGACAATACTTCCCCTCTCACAAGCATAGAGGGGACTGCGTTAAGAAAAGAAACTTTTACTAAAACGGGGAAAAGCTACACAACATTAACTTGTGAAAATGTCACAAGCAGGATTCAAATACATAAAACTATGAGAAAACACCCACCCCAGGGTGCATGAACAGTTTCCTTTGGCTTCAGGTTCTGAAATCCAGCAATAAAAAGTTCCTTTAATGCGCCCCTCCCTTCAAAGTGCCCTAGTCACAGTTGTTGTCTGTAGTCGGGGGCTGACACAGAGTCTCAAGGTGCAGCTGCAGAGTTCACCTCTCATTCTGGTTAGAGAGAGGGGAAGGAGAAAGAAGACACCGTGCTTGCTCCGCTGTCTGGCTGCCTTGCCAACCACTTGTTGCTATGCAGGCCACTCTGCAAGTTACCCTGCCAGCCATTCTGCTCCACACCCTCACCTTCTGCTACCACTATGCCCTCTGCAGGTAGGTCTCTTGAGAGTACACCCAGCTCTCTGTTTCTCAGCTCCCAGTGATTTCAGCTCTTACTGGGTGAGCCTGAGGGCTGTCACTGGGGAGGAGAGCGGAGCCACAGTAGATGAGATCAGCTCCAGCAAGCACTTAACAAAACAAAAGACTCCAAATGGAATCTGAAGTAGCTCTATCTTTGAACAGGGAGAGGGACAGGTTAGAGCCTTAAGCAGAGCCCACAGCTCCAGGCAGGAATACCTGTTCACATCTCCATCAATCTTCACAGGGCTCTGGCATTTGACCCCCTTGTTTAGCCAGTTTGGGTCAGAAGATAGACAACCTTCAATAAGAAGAGGCTAAGTACAGTTCTCCTGCCCTTTGCCTTAAAATAAAGGAAACAACATTTTGTTACCCCTGTATTTAAATATTAAGTGATTTGTAACCTGGCACCAGCCAGAAGGATCATTTCTCCCTCCCATCCCATCATGCTGAGCACCTAAGAAGGAGTCGTGTGCTCATAAAAATACCAGGTTGGCAGGGGAAAGTCCATTCAGACCTCTCCCCTGCCATTTACAGAAGGAAAAATTGATAATCGATCCCTATGCTTTAGTGACAGACACTTTGGAAAGGCAGATAGGTAGGCTGGATTTAGAAATGGCTTTTTTACCAGGAGGATCAGTGATATGTGGAACAGAATACCAAGAAAAATAATGGGAATCCCAGTATCAATGAGCTTCTAAGAAGGCTTTCTCTACAGCAGGAAGCTCTGTATCTCTGGTTATAGCTGAAGAGAACTAGGTTAGCCCTGCTGGGAGAAAACGAATACATTGGTGGTGAGCCAGGGGGCTGTATAGTCAGTATTGTATGCTGTCATGTGAGAAAGTTAGCTGTGAGATCTGAACATGGTACCTTATTTGGTAGGTTGGCAAAGGCGGCCCCAGGGCAGGAGAGAGTGCCATGTGTCATTCTACAGTAACTCCTCAGTGACAAGGGGTTTTGAAGAAAGTTTCTGTGAGCCAAACACGGTCACTGCAGTGATGGGGGAGGGAATATATAAATCCCCCACCTCTTCTGCAGTGATTTTTGCAAAACTTTCCTTTTTATGAGAATAGAGCAGAAAAGGTTCTTTTTCTTCCTGTTTATTTTGTTGGTGTGATTCATTGTTGACATTAAGTTAAATGTATCCCAGTTCAGACTGTAGCAAATGGGCCCTTTGAATGATGCTGTATTTATTCAGGGATTAAAATATATAAATGTTATACAACTGAAAATGATTTAGCATTCTACAAACACTTGCAGAACAATGCATTTTGCTGAACTGCACAAGTACTTGTGTCCATGGGACAAAACCTGGCCTCAGTCACAGCTGAGAAAATAGCTGGGCTAGAGGAGTATTGGGATAAAATTAGGAGAGAGAAATTGTCAGGAGATCTAATTGCCTGTGAAATAACCCTCTAAGGCTATGTCTACACTTGTGAATTTAAGTCGACTTTAACTAAGTTGAGTAAACTAAGTTGACTTAGTGTGTCCACACTTAAATTTTGAGTCAACTTTGGGGGGAACTTACACACTGGATGCTCTAGGTCGACTTTGTGGGGCTAGGGGGACCTAGGGCAGGTCCATGGGGGCAGGGGGCACCCCTTGCCCAATGCCAGGGGGCTCAGCCTTTGCCCCATTGTACCTAGGTACAATGGGGCAAAGGGGGTCAGGGAACCTGGCAGGGCATAGGGGCAGGGTGGGAAGGGCTCTGCCCTGCCAGGTGGGGGGGGCATGCCAGGCTACCCCTGTGCCCCCACCCCCCCCCGGCAGGGAGGGCATTGGTGTAGCCCTGGGGTAGCCGTAAGTCGACTTAGACTTAGGTCTACTAGAAAGCAGGTTTTATAAAGTCGACTTAATTTTCATTAAGTCGACTTTATTTTCCTTAAATCGACTTAAGGAAACTGTAGTGTAGACGCAGGGTAAATTAAGTCGACTTAAGCAAGCTTAAGTTGACTTAATTTACCAGTGTAGACGCAGCCTAAGAGATGTGATGAAGCCCCCTTTTGAAGCTAGACTAGATCCAACACCAGTAAAGGCCTGATCCAGCACGCTGCAGATGTGGAGTGTATAAAGTCATGGTAAAAATGATGAGCAGGGCAGGTAACCTGACCAAGCATTAATGAGAGCATGGCTTACAAGTTACTACGCTACTAGAAAGGAGTGAGTCTAGGGTTATGCATAACCGAGCATTTGAGTTCATCCCCTGCCAATGTCTCACTGCCTTTTTTTACACTGCCCATTTGTGGGCCTAAGACTTGCTACTCTCTATGCAGAGGGCCATCGTGAGAGTGTCTCTTGTGCCCCTGTGTACCAGTCACCCGCATGCATCCTGAACAGCACCATGAAAATGCCAGTGGCATCAAGTCCCAATGACCAATAGGGAACCACCGCAAATCATCAGGGAAATGACCCGAATGAGCTAACAGGTGTGTTCCCCTCTAACACCTAGGATTCTGTGGCTGAGGTTTACAAAAGATACTTCCCAGAAGCCAGATCTTCAGCTGCTGAGGGACTTTGAAGTGTGATGTCCAAAAATGTGAAAGATCTTCTTGTTCAAATAGCTTGTATCAAAAACTCGAAGATGGCTGGTTTCTGTCACCTTCCTTGCAGTGAGTAGCACTTACTCTGCCACATGAGTCCCAGACATTCTAATGTGATCTGGTTTATACGCAGGTTTTGTACCATATAACTATGTCAGCTGGGATCTGAATTTTTACCAGTATAGTTATACCAGTAAAGCCTCTACTGTGGATGCAGTTATACGGCTATAAATGTGCCTTTTACTGGTATAGCTCATTCCTCTTCTCATGTGGGAACAGCTTCTCCCGTATAAAGCATCTTTATACCAATATGACTATGTCCACGCAAGAGAGTATTGCATTCCTTTAATACAACACTGGGGGGTTGAGGGGGGGGCTGTGTATGTAAAAGACCTTGGATGCCACTCAGTATGGGCAAAGTTGGCATAATCTAGCCCTTAAATTTAATAAAACTTGGGCCAAGGCAATGAAGAGCTGTTTTAGCAGAGAGATCGCTAGCGATATGTGGGTGTCTTGTTGACAGTGATAAATATTCTCTCTGCTACAAGTGAATTCAGGAGGGGGTGACCGAGAAATAAAGAGAACTGGGAAACAAGGAGGCTTCTGCCAGCTAATATCTAGAGATATCCTTCAAGCAAGTGGTATTTCTTTTCTCCAGTGGGGATGGTTTACTTTTTTTGTTCAAACAGCATCGGGTATAATTAAGACAGCTAAAAGTACGGCCCCATTTGATTGAGCCTGAATAGCTCTTTCACGTTGCTCTGCTGTAGCAGAATCCAGCTCATTTTGCTGGGTGACACACAAGGCCACACTATAATGAGTGAATAACCCCGTTACTAAGGATACCTCAGAGCAGCTTAGGAGATTGCTGCTCATTAAACATTCTTCTGGAGGTTTGCAAGCAGCTGGAGGTTGCTTTAAGCAGTAAGATGCCTTGTCTCTGCTTGCGTCCTTGGACTGACACCTGTCTGATCCTGTCATTCCTTTTTGAGCCAAGAATTTTCTCAGCATTTTACGCTTTTGATATGGATGCTGCCTATTATTATTTTTGAAAGATTTAATAACTGAAGAGAAATCTGCCTGCTCAGTTTCCTTCTGAAAGTACACACTCTGCCTGCATCACTAACCAGTGAAGTTTTTGGTACTAAATAATCCATCATAGCCTCTTTTGTACTGAGGGAGCGGATTGTACAAATTTTATGGAAGGATAAAAATAGACCCCAAAAAAGTAGAGGAGGCCAAAACAAGGATAACATAGTGCAGCAAAAATTGATTGAGATTGGTTTCTCCACTTGCAGACACAAGGAATTAGTAAAGAAGGATCTAATTTCTCAGATGTACCAGAATTTAAACTATATTGTCTGGATCTATGCCTGCGTCCTTCATCTGTTAGGCAGGGACAATTACATTGGTTTATAAAACACTGGCAAATTCTCCACACCAGCCTAAAATCTTCAACCCCTAGCCTAAAGCCCTAGACACTGTCTCTTTAATGGACTCAGGCAAACAAAAATTCCATTATTCTTTTAAATTCCAATAGCTAGGATGAACTGGCACATTCTGGTGATTAACCATCTGTAACACCACTCTACACTCTAACAGCAGGGAAACAAGCACCTTGTGATTTTTGCAGCAGCTGTAGAAGTGGGAAGCCCTTCTTCATAGCACCCCCAGTGCACCGCAATCCTGACTTGCAAAATCTTTACAGCTGTTCCAATCTTTATCCATGGCTTCAATCAGCAGACTAAGACAAACTATATAGTAAACCTATGAGATGGAAAATCTTCCCTAGGGACTAGGCTGAGAACCCTCAAATTTATTTTTTCCTGCGTTCTAAAAAGATTTAAAGTTCTTAATTCTTGTGATGATGGCAAACTTAATCAAATAGGAAGGTTTTGCAGCATTTCCTCAAAGCAGCGAGACACTGAATTTGTTTATTTTCAAAGGGGTTGCTGTGTTAGTCTAGTTCAGCAAAACAAACAAGGAGTCTAGTGGCCCTTTTAAAGACTAACAAATTTATTTATTGCATGAGGTTTCGCAGGAGAAAATCCCTCTTCAAGCATCTGACGAAATGGGATTTTGTCCCATGAAAGCTCATGCGATAAATAAATTTGTTAGTCTTTAAAAGGGCCACAGGACTCCTTGATGGATTTGTCAAACCTCCAGTAGTTTATTCTACACCCAGATCCCCTCGACTGGGAATGCTCTGTCTCTGGCTCTTCTGTGCTTCTTTCTGGGCTTTGTGAAATGCAGTGTTGCAGAGGAGCACAACCTGTATTAAAAAGTTCTGGTGCCCCACGGGATATGGGAAAATTGTTTGTGGGGAAGTACATTAATAATATCAAATAATAGTAATTTATGGTCAGCTCAATGGAAAAATGCCAATAGAAACACCTTTTCTTCAGTGCGTTGGACAGTAGAAAAGTTTTTCTCATTCTAGGTATGCAAACCTAAGTAACTACAGGTCAAAACTGTCTGTGGTTAAAAGTTTAGGCGATAGGTTGTGCTGGTGAGTGGAAGAAGTTTATGCAGCTGATTGGGACAGAATTTAGTGTTGGAGTTTTGTGTAAGCCAGGCCAGCAGGCCGGATTTTGCATTGTCTTACAGCAACTGTAGTCATTTACACTGACTTTTTACCAGTGTCAAGTGTATGTGCAGGCTGCCAGCCTAGGACAGAGCCACTAATCTCATAGCTCAGCCCGTGAATCCATGAAGATAACCGTACGCGATCAAGCTGTAGAGCTAAAAGAGAAAAAAGGCAAGTCATTTCAAGGAAATAACAGTCTAAGGAATCCCAATTTACTCATAGATAAATATACCAGGATCAGAAAGTGGCGATAACAATTTAGACTAGCTGAGGATCTGCTTCATTGTTCAAATGATGCATTATGAATTCAATTGTGTGCTCAATTGTAGGAAAGATTTAGATTATGATGTTACAAGTGGGGACAATAAGGCACAGAGAAATACAAATACTATACAATTATTCTGCTTTGCCACTGGTTACATCTGGAATTTTTAAGCCAAGTTACCACACTAAATAGACATTAATAATGGCTGAATTGTGGAGTTTGCAGGCTTGTACAATTCCCCTGGTGTTCATCCAGTACTTGGATGGGTCTCAGTCCTTTGTTTTACAGATTCAGTTGTAAATGAGTTGATCCAGAGGTAGGTGCTGGCTGGAGGTAGAAGACTAAAGACTGAACTGAAGACAAGATAGAAGGGTTGCAGCTGAACTGAAGACAAGATGGAAATGGTGCAGCTGCTTTTTATAGTTTCAGACATGAGGCTTGTGTTTCCTTTGTCCCAAAACCAGCCACACAGCACATGGCATGGAAAAGACGCAGAGTCCACTGTTCATAGGCCTGGCCTTACATGTCCTGGTGACTTAAAAAGGCTAGCCCCTGGATTCTTTCATTGGATTCATTGTACATTTGAGTTTCCTTTGATGGGTCATTAAGCAGGCTTAGTGCTGCTGCTGTCCTCTCTGGGGATGTCACCCAGAAACACAGCACAAGTTTGAAATACAAATCCACCATACGTATTTATAATTCATATACAAAACTGACACATACATACAAATGTGCTTATCAACCTTAGCAAATTATAACTTTTCCAATGGTGCCTGACAAAGCATATCTTGTAAGATTCATTGTAATTTTCCAATATTGATATCAGTAATATTATAAATGATCACTTATCTTCCAGACAGCTCTAGGATGAGGATCATGGTTGACCATGGCCTGGTTCAATGGAGCTTTCGACCAAAAGCTTGTCAATCCTCCAGGAAGCAAGAATCTGATTTATATGGACTCTGAAGTCATTTGTATGTATCTGATTGCTTTGACCTTTTAACATCTCTATTTCTTGTTTCTTTCTTTTTATAATAAATCTTTAATTTTAGTTACTAAAGGATTGACTGGCAGCATAGTATTTTGGGTAAGAACCAAACCCATATTGATCTGGTAATGTAGCTGACTTTTGGGGGAACAGGAGAACATTTTGGTAAAGGGAAGAGAGTTTTTAATAATTTCTCTCTTTACTGGATCTAGCTGCTGGCTCGTAGCCAGGGACTGAAATGCAATAAAGAGGTCTGTGTATTTCTTGTTGTAGCTTCTTGATAACTGTCTAGTGTGGGAAATCAGGAGCACTATTTGGACTGGTTGTGGAATCTAGCTTCAGTGTTACCCACCAGTTCTGGGGGAATCTGCTCTCCTTTTGAAGCCAGCCCTGACCTTGGCATTTTCAGGTGGGCCAGCCTAGGCATGCCCGGGTCCCTGCAGTCTTTTAGTCTATGTCTACACTAGAAAAAGTTAGGTCGATTTTGTTAAGTCGACTTAATAAGGTCGACTTTAAGTCGACTTAAAGTGGCCCTTATTAAGTCGACTTAACAAAGTGGACTAAGTCGACTTAACTTTAAGTTGACTTAGTCCACTTTGTTAAGTCGACCTAACCACCCTTACGTAGACTTAATAAAGTCGACTTAAGGGTTTCTCCATGTACACACTGTCTTTAAGTCAACTTAAGCTGAATCCCTTCCCCATCCTCCGTGACTTAAGCGAGAACTGAGTGAGGAATCAGAGTACTCCTAAACTACAAAGCAAATTGACCAATTGTGGGGTTGTACCTTCATCCAAAGGAGACAGCACTTCATCAGCAAATTCTTCAACATGCTCCCCTCTGCCCATGAGCATCAACTCAGTCTTGCTCTAGATCTGCATTAATCAGCTGCTCTTAGTGCAAAAGATAATCTCATCCAAGCATTGGCCATCCTGGTGGCATCTTACGGTGGACAATGTTGAATGCTATTGAGAGGTCCAGCAGGCCAAGAATGGATGTTTGTCCTCTTTTCTTTGACAGGAGGAGAGTATCCATCAGTGCCATGAAAGCAGTTTCAATTCCATCTACTGACCTGAATCCAGAATGTACCAGTTCTAGCAGGTTAATTTCTCTTAGATGAATTTGTAGTTGGCCTTGGTTAGTTTCTGTGGGAGCTTGCTCAGGAGAGGGAGATTCGACACTGAGTGGTGACTGCTAGAATTAATGCACATAGAGTGACTTTCTTCAGTATTGTTCAAACTACTGCGTATTTGAAGATGGCAGAGAAGACTTTTAAGAGCAAGACCCATACTCTGTTTGTATCACTGTCAGTCATGTCTTCTAGCAAGCAAAGCAAGAGCAGAAAAACCAGATCCCCATCAAGGAAAATGGATCAGAGTATAACCCAAACATGGGAGGGAAGAGGGAACAGGGTATGTTGGAAATCAAGTTTCATTACTATTATTGTGGAATTTTAATGATGCATAAATGCTAATAAGGAACATGAGTAGTTGATCTCTGCCAGGATTGAACTAGCACCTTTCATACAAGTAGCAAAGAATGGATATCATGTAGTTATAACATGATTGGAGATGTATATGGAAAGTTGAGCGTTTCTTGACTAGATCCAATACACATCAGAGACTCATGTGCCTGACTTGAAAAGGGGTAGTCTTTAATACCCCAAAGAAGCAGACTCCAAAGGATGGAGACTGGTGCCATTTATTGAAGGGGAGTTTATTTTGATTGAAATACTATTCTCGGGACCTGTTTATTAGCTAGATATTTGCGTGGCATAATGAAGAATATGTAAGGGAATTTCATTCTTTCTGAAACAGCTGGTTGCAGCTAGACATTGAGTTATGGGGGATGTGAGAAAAGCTGTACTGCAGCTACAGTTACATTTCCTGAATGGTGTGTTGGATTTTGAGAATGGGTTTCAGATTTTTCACAGCACGCAATACATTGTAACAGAGGCATGCGGACACATTAACCTCCCATTCTTTGTCACACAGCAAAGTCATTATCCCTGCACAGACATGTTGGCTGAATAACTAAGTACAATATTTACAAATAACAATAGCCATAGAGAAATATTTTCTCCACTTAATTTCACTCTTTATATCTTAAGTGCCCTTTCTGTCATCAAAAGAATGAGTGTCAATAGCCCAGCACAAGAAAATATTGCAAGCATGTCCTCAGTCACTGACCAATACATTCTAAAAATTATTTCCCTATTGAAAGCACTCTGCACTTTTTGGAACTGAAATCTGCAGTCATTTCCTTTCTCAGTTCCTGAAGTGATCTTACTGTTCCTTGACTATATCAACACTAAAATGTAGTACCTTCCTTGGAGACTAAGAGGATTCTATATTGTTTTTTACAGCCCATTGGCACAGAATCACTCATTACCTCCTGACTTTTCAAGCCAACATGGAATCAATAAAGCATACTGAACAATCCTCCAGCATAAATAAATAGGAATCAAGCTGCAAACACCTTCACAGTAAGAAACAGTCTTCATATTTAAATACCCAGAAGTGTCATTTATCCCCAAACTGGCCCTGCACTCTGGTCTTTTGACTAACCAAAAATGATTCCCTTACATTATATCCCTTGAGAAGCAAAGGGAAATCTTTTATGAGCTTAGACAGGCTCTTGGTCAGAGCTGACATGATTTATGTTTCGTAAAGGTTCTTCAGCTCCCAGAAAGTGGGGCCCTGCCGAGTCACAGGCCTCTTGCAAGCTTCTCCCATTGTTATGCAGTCAGGAACACTTTTTAGGTTCCGTCTCCATCTTGTAAGCAAAAAGACAGCTTGTATGCTTGGCTAGCTCAGGATGTGGCTCTTTGTGTGTGGCTCTTAGCACCCTGCTCACATCGTTCATAGTCCTTGAATAAAGATGACCTCTCCCAGGACAAAAGGGGGGAAATTCTCTTTATTCAGCGTCATGTGAATTAGCACATTGACAATGAAATCATTTCTTGAAAGTCAGAGCCAGCACTATAGAAACAAACAAACAAACTACAGGTTTTCCACACATAAACAGCCTCCACGATCTGGAAATTGGAAACTCTGAAAAGACCACAGAGTTTTAGCAGGAAAGCCAACAAATTATGCACAACACGCACACACTTTCAGGCATATGCAGTCCCTCATTTACTCACACTGAGTGCCTGTTTGCCAGTTTATACATATTGCTAGAAAACTGCCTTGTCATAGGAAGTTACGGCCAGAAGGAAGCAGAATGGAAGTATTCTTTCTTTTGAAAGCAAACGAAGCCCCACCACCTCACCTTTAAACCACCGCAGTGTCAGTCCAATCGCACTGAAGTATTTTAGTTCCCCTGAGGCATTACATATCGGCTTCTTGGGCTTTGGATTAGAAATATATCATGTGCTTTTAATTTGTCTCTGTTTTGGCTAGTTAAATTAGCCATGGATATATTCTTAGTTTAGTCAAGCTAGGCAACTGTCTACATGCAAATAGGAAGTTTTTTCACATTGTTTCCTTGCTGATCCAATGTAATTCTTTGGATTATCATCTGCAATTAACTCCCATGAAGACTGCAGCAAATTAACTTTGCTGCAATTAATTGCTGGGAGGACTGCAGCAAATTGAGTTCTACTGTTTATCACCCATCCCCCCTCTCCTCACAGAAAAAGAAGGTCTCCAGAGCCTCCAACCTAAGAACTATCAAAATCCTTACTCTTAATGTTGAACTGCATGGACGGCACTCTGGCTGAGCAGCCAGTGATATGGACTGTATAAAGCAGAGTATCCACCAGAACCCAAAATCACATCAGACTTATTTTTCATCTGACAATCTTCCATGTCTGCAGCAATGGCCCTTGTAAACTTGTGTGTCTGTCCTAGAAGACTTAGCAACAATCAAGAATCTTAGAATTAGCCATAGACAACAGATCTGACATGATGCAGGTTTCTCTGATTGTAACTGCTACAGAAATTCCAAAAATCACTACTTCTTGCAATTTTACTGTGACTCTTACAGTATTTCATGTTTTTTGTTAAAAATCACTACTTCTTGCAATTTTACTGTGACTCTTAAAGTATTTCGTGTTTTTTGTTAATCTTCAGCTCGAATTAGTTCAAATTAGTTAGTTCGAATTAGCGATCTCCATTGATTTCAATGGGCCGGTTAGTTCGAACTAAGAAATTAGTTCGAACTGACAGGGCCACATTGGTTAATTGGAACTAATTAAGGAATTAAGGAAGCCCTTAATTCGAACTAACTAAAGCCTAGTGTAGCCATGGCTCTAGTTAGTTCAAATTAAGCCACCTTAATTCGAACTAATCTGCCAGTGTAGACATAGCTATTGTGTCGGTTGATATGTTTACTAAGCCATTAGTTGTATTTACAACAGCTGTATGTGATAGGGGAAACATATACTGTGCCAGCAAATGGAAAATCAGCTTTGACCAACTCACAGTTCTGTTGAATCATGGAAAACCAATAAAGGGCTGAACGGTACTGCAAATGTGTGAGTGTGGTTGTGTATTAAAAAAAAGTAGATTTCTTAAAAGGAGAAGACGCAAACCTGAACCTGGGGCTCCTGCGCAATGTATCGATGACAATGGGAAAGAATCTCAGAAATTTGCTCTTTCCTTACACTGGACAAGGAATTAGTATAAAGGAACCATTATTATCTTTATAGCTAAGATGCTTCTCTATTTTGCTGTACAGCATCTTTAGCTGGTACATTCCATCTGCCTCTACACATTTTAATGACTTCATCATACTCACAAGGCTGATGTAGGTATTGCTATCCCTGTTGCACTGAAGAGGAGACTGAGCAATGGACTTGTCCAAGGCCACACAGGACGTCAGAGAGAGAATCCAGATCTTCTGTGCTTGAATCAAGGTATCCATCATCCAATATTAGCATTAAACAAAAAAGAAAATATAGAGATATTGCCAGTTTGATAAGAAAAAGAGTGAGGAAAGCAAAATATGTAGTGTCTTAAGAAACAAAAGGAGAAGGTCACCAGGTGAGCCCAAAGAGTAAGAATATAGCCCTGTAAGTAACGATCAAACCATTAGATACCAAGGTGAGAGGAACTTTATAAATACTTGAGAGAGTGAGGTACAAGTATAGATGATATGAATGTGTGGAGGTTCAGCGTTCCAGAGGCTGTGGAACAAACCACTGAGCTCTGCTTCTCACTTCAGCATATATGGGACAATAGAGCATGAGATGCTGCATGTGCTTTCAAGGTGTCCAGGAACACTTCCGGTGGAGGACTGTAACAGTGCCTTGTTAGGTAAATTAGTACTTACTAGGATGGAAGGAAGATGTATTTAGAGGGGGAAGGCTTGGTAAATCTCATTTCTCCCTCTGCTCCAGCTTGTGTCCTCTCCTAGCTGTGAAAGGCTTATCCACAGGAAAGGTTTCCAATGGCTGGGTAAGGTAGCCTCCAAAGTTGGACCAGCCATGGCTACCATCCACCCCCAAAAATAAAAATAAACTAGGAAAATGGGTGCTGGTGTGTGACATCCAGGAACGGATTAGTTTGTACAGCCAGCATCTTCCAGAAGGTATTAGGTACCGTCTCCTGCCCTCAGTATACCATCAGCCAATGAGAATTTATGCTGAAGATGTAATGCTTCTTCTACTGTGTTTCACTGGTGAGTGTGTCATTCAGTATCCTCTAGGGTGGAAGGGTGGAGTTCTGAAATAAGCCAGAATCATGTGTTGTTTCTGCACTTTGCCTATGAGCTCTTAATTGGGGGAGTGGGTGCAGTGTTTAAGATTTCCTCAAGGACTCAGAAGAATTCCTGCCCCTTTTCCCCCGACTCTAATAGGTAATATAGTAATATAGCAAAGGCCATGTTAATATGTTGATAATGTAAAGTAACGAACATTGGAAAACATAATCCCATCTATACATACAAAATGATGGGGATCTAAATTAGCTGTTATCATTCAAGAAACAGATTTTTTGAGTCATTGTGGATAGATCTCTGAAAACATCTGTTCAATGTGCAGTGGCAATCAAAAAATCTAACAGAATGTGGGAACCATTAAGAAAGCGATAGATAATAATAAGACAGAAAATATGATAATGCCACTATATAAATCCCTTGTACACCCACACCTTGAATACTGCATGCAGTTCTAGTCACTCCATCTGAGAAAAGATATATTAGAATTGGAAAAGGCAGAAAGAAGGGCAACAAAAATGATTAAGAGCATGGAAAAGTTTCTGTATGAGAAGAGATTAATAAAACTAGAATTTTCAGCTTCGAAAAGAGACAACAGAGGGGAAATGACAGAGATTATAAAATCGTGACTGCTGTGGGGAAGTGACTAAGGAAATGTTATTTACTTTTTCACAGAACGTAAGAACCAGGGGTCACACAATGAAATTAATAGGCAGCAGGTTTTAAACAAACAAAAGGAAGTCTTTCTTCGTACAATACAGTCAACCTGTGAAACTGGCTACAGGGGATGTTGTGAAGGCTGAAATAACAATGGGCTTCAGAAAAGAAATACCTAAGTTCATGGAGGATAGGTCCATGAATGGCTATTAGCCAAGATAGTCAGGGATGCAAACCCATTCTCTGGATATCCCTGGCCTCTGATTGGACGACAGGGGACAGACCACTCAATTGTTGCCTGATCTGTACATTTCCTCTGAAGCACCTGGCATTGGCCACTGTCAGAAGACATAATATTATAGAATCATAGAATCATAGGGCTGGAAGGGACCTCATCAGGTCATCTAGTCCAACCCCCTGCAAAAAGCAGGACCACTCCCATTAAATCATCCCAGCCAGGGTTTTGTCTAACCAAATCTTAAATATCTCCAAAGACAGTGATTCCACCACCTACCTAGGTAACCCATTCCAATGCTTCACCACCCTCCTAGTGAGAAAGTTTTTCCTAATATCCAACCTCAACCTCGCCAACTGTAATTTGAAACCATTGCTCCTTGTTCTGTCCTCTGTTACTATCGAGAACAGCCTACCTCCCTCCTTTTTGGAGCACTCCTTCAAGTAGTTGAAGGGTGCTATCAAATCCCCTCTCAGTCTTCTCTTCTGCAGACTAAATAAGCCTAGTTCCTTCAGTCTCTCCTCATAATTCATGTGCCCCAGCCCCCTAATCATTTTCGTTGCCCTCCACTGGACTCTTTCTAATTTGTCCACATCCTTTCTGTAATGGAGAGCCCAAAACTGGACACAATATTCCAGATGCGGCCTGACCAGTGCCGAATAGGGGGAATTATCACATCCCTCGATCTGCTGGCAACACTCCTACTGATGCAGCCCAATATGCCATTGGCCTTTTTGGCAACAAGGGCACACTGTTGGCTCATATCCAGCTTCCCGTCCATCATAACCCCCAGGTCCTTTTCTACAGTGCGGCTACTTAGCCGATCGGTCCTCAGCCCATAACAATGCATGGGATTTTTCCATCCTAAGTGCAGGACTTTGCACTTGTCCTTGTTGAACCCCATGAGGTTTCTTTTGGCCCAGTTTTCCAATTTGTCTAAGTCTCCCTGGATCCTGTTCCTGCCCTCCAGCACGTCTACCATTCCGCCCAGCTTGGTGTCATCTGCGAACTTACTAAGCACGCAATCTATCCCATCATCAAGATCATTAATGAAGATGTTGAACAGAACCAGCCTCAGGACCAACCCCTGGGGCACTCCACTCGTTACTGGTTGCCAACTAGACATCGAGCCATTGATTCCTACCCACTGAGCCCGTTAATCTAGCCAGTTTTCTATCCACCTTACTGTCCACTCATGATGATGAACACAGTATGTCATTTTTATGTTTAGGCCAGGCTGTAAACTAATCATCTTACAACTTCAATCATTCACTTTAGGAAAACAAACATCATAAGATACAAAAGCCCTAAGAACCTGAATCTGGTCCATTTCTAATCTTCTTCACTCTTCTCTCCCCAATGTTTGACAAAAAAACAATTTGCAGTATCTTAAAATGTGTAGTAATGTATAGGGTCCTCTCCCTTCTTTCTTCAGTAACTCTGAGCTCAGGGGTTTCTCAGGGGTAGAAAGTGCTGCATGCCTGTATTTGTGGAGCTGACCTGTGGCTCTCTTCGCTGATACCTTCTGCTGGCACTGATGAGCTAAGTTCCACCCTCCATCCACCAAAGGAGAAGGCATTGTGATGTGACCCATCAGGTGGAGGGAGGGTGGGGTTCATAATGGGCTATGAGAGGGTCGTGAGGACTCATGAGACCTTGAACTATGGCAGCATTAGCAAAATATGTGCCATTATAGCACAGGACTCAATATGTATGCCCTGGAGCAAGATTTCAGTGCTTCATCCAGCTATGCCATTATCACAGCAGGAAGCCCCCTGCCTTTTGCCTATCCTGCTGGGTTAGTGTGATGTCTCTTCACATATTTTAGTCTTTTTAAATAATCCTGCTTATTACTTTAAAGCCTTGTTTGGAGCTATGAACTCAATTTAGTTTGCTGTACATATTAGGTATATAATTGTAGCAGCCGCTCACACTTTCTAATGAGAAGGCCTTTGTGTATCGCTGTCTAGAAAGAATATCTCCCAGAACCTCTCTGCTCTTGCATTGGCCACCATGGTGGCATGTCTAGTGTGGAGGATAGGAACAGATTCATATTTAGGATTACTTTTGTGGGGAGGGGCTTATCTGACAGGACTCTGCTAAGGATGAGATGTATCAGCTCTACAAAAGCCAGAGTGGGTTCAAGATATCAGAGGGGCTCCCAACAGGTCTTACAACAGCTTTTATTCAACCTTGTAAAAGACTGCAAACCTGACACATCAGCTTTGCTTCCACTGTGGGGAATGATGCCTTGGAGGGAGAGGGGAAGGTCTCTGTAGTTACAAGTTCCTCGGAGGGGACTGACCAAATTGGGGTTGGGAGAGGAATCTTCAGTTATAGCATCCATAGAGATCTGGAGGGGTGGGGGGAAGAAACCTTGTTTTTTAAAAGACATTAACCCTTTTCAAGGGGAAAAAGAAAATTTCCCAAACGTATGCACCAGAAAACACGCACACGCGTGCGCACACACACGCACACACATATCACTGATGTAACGCAGTCAGTTCACATAGACAGTACTTTACAAACATCCTAAGACACAGCTTGGCAAAAAAGGGAAAAAATATCTCTTTATTGGGACCTAATGCATGATTTGCTTTAAAAAACACAAATCTCTTGCCTTTGGATATTGCTGGCTTAAAGCTGTAACTCCTCTCCTCTAACTATCAGTTCCTTCATCTCCTCTGGCTTATTTCTTAGGCTTTTGATGAGGAGAAGTAAATAGAGTTGCTCTCTCTAACTAGAAGAGCACAACCATACAAGTTAGAAATGAGACTAACACTAAGGAAGTAAAAAAACTGTTATATTCAAGTTTGCCTTATAGAAGGCTCTGAAAAACAAACAAGCGGTTCTATGGCACTTTTAAAGACTAACAAATTTGTTTATCGCATCAACTTTATGCAATAAAAAAAATTGTTAGTCTTGAAAAACTCCTTGTTTGTTTTGTTGAACTAGACTAACATGGCTATCCTGCTGGAACTTACAGCAGGCTCTGAAATATTCCTAAGGGGAAGAGAGGTGCTATGTTGTACACTGGGTCAAACTCAGCAGTGAAGTTGCACCAGAATTTGGATCATTTTAGCAACAATACAGAAAAATGATGCTGGGAAGTTAAAACAGAACTGATAGATCATCACCTTAACTTGGTTTTAATAAATGGAAGCAAATATTTGAGTGGGTGGGGAATATCTATGGAAAATCTTGGCAGTGTTTGGTTTAAGAACATGAGACTGACATGCAAGCATGACCTTTTGTGGTTAAAAGGGATGATCAAACAGAGCGTCTGCAGCCACAGTGGGGATGAAATCAATGCCCTGGGCTTTCCAGTGTCTCGGACAATAACCTCGGTCAAACAAAAGATCATTGAATTTGATTTCCCAAGCTTCTACAGGAATGTGAGAGAAAATGAGTTGTGCAGCCCATTGCACCACTAGTTAAATAAAGTTCAGCCAGGTATAAAATTTCTGGTCTCCATATTGGTTTGTTACTAAATGTTTTCGCCCAATTTAGTCTCTTTGAGTTATATATTTATAGATATGGAAAATCTGGTGCATCACCCCCTCTTTTAAAGGCAGGGCCGAATTAAGGCAGGGGCTTAGAGGCTGCAGCCCTGGGCCCTAGCCTAAAGGGGAGCCCCAAAGTCCCCCAAAAATCTGTCCCCGACTGGCCTTAGTGGTGCACTGCTCCCATCCACCTTCAGCCTGCCTGCTGAGGGGTCTTCTCCAGCCCAGCCAGCCAGGGGCAGGGCAGAACTGCAGGAGTGCTGTAGACCGCAGTCTCTGGCCTGCAGGCCCCCTGGAACTCCTCTTTGCAGCAGCACCAGCCTGCGCCTCCCCCTCACCAGAGCTCTCCACGCAGAAGTGTTGGTCCACGGGCCTCCCTAGGCCCCCGCTGCAGCCCCCCATGGAGCACCACCATAGCACAGCTGGGGCCCCAGAGCCCCTGACCCTTCTCCCGAGTGCCAGTGGGGTCAGGTGCCCCTCCTCCAGGCAGGGTTCCACCATGGTGGGCAGCCCTGTGCCTTGATCTGGCCCTGTTTAAAGGCCTCGCTGTGTGTCACTGTACTGGGGAAAGCATTTCCCCCCTCACCCCAGTGTAGAGCAGCTGTCATTGATGTGGCAGCCAGAACCAAAGTTCATCCTCCATTTTGGAAGATGGAGCTCACTTAAAACTCAGGTATAACTTCCTCTGAAACAGCATGAGTTCATCATGGAAGCAGGAGCTGTGAGCACTAACAATCCCAGATCTAATGCTGATTTCCTTCTGCGGGTCTGGTTTGGGCAAGTCAGTTACCCTCTCCATGTCACAGCTGCCTGGGTTGTATTGGGATAACGTGTCCCAACTCAGGGGTGCATTGTGAGAATTAATTCATGTTTTTAGAGCACTTTGAATATGTAAAAGCTCAGCATTGTTATTGAACGGTCATGGTGACTCACCTGCTTTCAAATGGTGAACCCCCTTTTCATAATGAGCAGTTACTCACTCGTGTAATCTCAGTGACTCCTAGCACTGCGATTAAGAAGATAACAATCTGTCCCGGAGGGTGTTTTATTTGGGGATGGAATCTATGGTATCTACTCTCTCTATATAGCATAGCTGGAGCCCCTATAGCGCTCAAGACACCATTATTTAGCATTTTCACCACAAGAGAGTGGCCATTTTTACAGGGGTGTCACTGCCCCAAAAATAGGTTTGGGGCCCGGGCCCCACCCCTGGACCTGATCTGTCCCCAGGGGTGGCCCTGATCTGTCCCCCAGGTTCCCAACCAGGGATCGGTTTGGGCTCCTGCCGCCGCCGGCCTGCAGCCAGGCCCTGGCCCTGACAGGGGCCACATTGGAGCAGCAGCCAGGCCCTAGATCCTCAGCCCCGGCGGGGGCTGCATTGGGGCACCAGCGGCTGCCAGGTCCCAGATCCGTGGACCAGATGGGGGCCGCATTAGGCTGCCAATGGCGACTGGGCCCTAGGTACCCGCCAGATATGGGGAAATGGAGCTGGGACTCAGGGCACATGCACCATGAGCCCAACGGCAGCAACGCCGTACCATTGATTTTTCTTTTAAACAAGGGAATGCATTTGTAATATAAATATCTGGCCATATGTTTATTAACTGTCAGCTGGGGTGGTTCCTTAGGGAGCAGAAGAAGCTTTGCCTTGTTTATTTTTGAGTCAGATACAGCATGATCTCTCCTTGCAGCTGGGCATAGGCTCTTAATAGCATCCTTAGGTGTTCCTTCTCTTTACCCACTCTCACATGTCACCAGCTCTTACCAGGAGGACCTAGGTGTTATTCAGATTTGGGCCCAGCAAATGCTTAACCCCCCCCCCCCTTTTTTATTACATACTGCATCCCCATTCAGCTGCCATTAAATAAATGAAAACATTCTCTTTGATTTCAACTGGGCACCTAATTTGTACAATTCTAGGGTCAGATCTGAGATGCTCTGATTCTGTAACAGTAATTAGTCTGTAGCTTTGTTTTCTATTTTTGTACCATCCCTTCCAACCTCCCAACCCAGAGATATAAAATAATGAAAAATCATCCCACATGCAGACATAAAGCGTCATTTGCACGGTGTCTCATAACACTGAACGATATTGAAATTGAAGAACCTGGCATTGTTTTTATCCTTATTATGCAACTTTGCCTTACAGGAGGGAGAAAGGGTTGCTGTGCTAAAAGCCTTCCCTATTCTCTTCTCAGGCATAAAGAAAAGAGAACAACCCGCCCTGATTAAAAGCATTTTTCTAAAGCAGTCCCACCATGCAAAGATTTGGTTCAAGGAGCATTAAAATCACTGTTGTCAGTTCAGAAACAAGAGGCTGGGGAAAATCTAGGACATTGGTATTGTGTGAGGGTTGCTATGGCAATTCCAACAGAAGGGTTGCTTAATAGGCTTTATTCCCAGGAAACTAAAAACTGCAGCTAGCACTCTGCAAAGCATCACAAACTATTTTCATGAATAGTATCTCTGTGGAAAATTTTGCTGGCTGTTTACATCTTTCTTTCAAAAAGGAGCAGTAAATAAGGTGTTTGAATAATCATCTAGTGGTTATTAATATATAAGCAAAATATAGGCAACATTTGCATAACAAGCCACATTCAGATGCAGCAATGCAAGTGGAATGCTAAATTTCTCTGCACAAGGCTGGCATTGTAATGTAATTAAGACATTTATTCGTGACACACTCACTTTTTGTGCTTATAAATGTGTTATTAAACAACAATACTTACCAGCGGTGTTTCCTCAATTCCATGACTTTGCATACCCCTATTCCTGCAACTAACAAAACACTAAATGCACTCTGTTGGCTTTTTCACATAATATTTAGCACTCACAAACATGCCATTGGCTGAAATATTCACAAATCTTGGCTGATCACACTTACTTTTAAAGTAAATTATGATGCATTTGAGTGTCTCCAACAAAGAGCTTATCTGCAAAGCATCTTAAATATGGGAACATTTTATCTTAGTAGAGGGAGACAGCAGGGCTAATGACTAGAACACAAGCTGGCTATGTCTACACTGGCAAGTTAGTTCGAATTAAGGAAGCTTAATTTGAACTAACTAAAGCCATGGCTACACTAGGTCTTAATTAGTTCGAATTAAGGACTTCCTTAATCGAACTAATAAATTTGAATATGCTATTCGAACTAAGGGGAGAGTACAGGGGGAGCCTGGCATGCCCCCCCACCCTGCCCCTATGCCCTGCCAGGGTCCCTGTCCCCCTTTGCCCCATTGTACCCAGGTACAATAGGGGAAACGCTGAGCTCCCTGGCACTGGGCAAGGGGTGCCCCCCCTGCCACCGTGGACCTGCCCAAGGTCCCCCTAGCCCCTAGAAGTTGACCTAGGTGTCCAGTGTGGATGCTCTAGGTCGACTTTTTAAGGTCCCCCCTAAGTCGACTTAAAATTTAGGTGTAGACATGTTAAGTCAACCTAAATTTACAAGTGTAGACATAGCCTTAGATAGTCACAGATTGGCTATAGTAATTATATATACTGCAGTAGCTCTATTATTTGCTTAAGTTACACCAGTGCTAGATTAATTAATTCATTAGTTGAATAGACAGTGGGTTTAGCTTTTAAAATGTCCCAAGAACACTGAGAATTATTAGAGAGGGTAACTGTTTTGAGGATGCGGGAAATATGAGATGTCTATTTTTTCGATGGGAAACCATAAGAAAATAGCTTCAGAGGGGCTTATCTCAATAGACCAGGAGTCAGCAACCTTTGCCGGCCCCCATGCCAGCCCCACCCACTGCACCCTCAGCAGGTGCTGGGGGCGGGGCCAAAAGGGGCGGGCCCAGGGACTCCTTCTCCCTGCTGGCCCTGTCCCCATGTGTGGGGCTCCTGTCCCCTGCTGGCCATGCTCCCCAGTGAGGGGTGGGGTGGGGTGAGCAGGGACAGCAGGGGATAGGAGCCATGTGCACCACAGCTTCTCTTCCCTGCAAGCCCCGCTCTTCAGCAGGGAAATATGACCAACAGGGGCCTGGAGCCGCAGTATGCAGCTCTTGTGATGCTGGGGAGGGGGGCGGGGCCAACAGCGGGAACGCCGCTCAGGATCGGCCTGCATGCCAAGTCTGGCACACGTGCTGGGGGTTGCCTTGCCAACTTCTGCAATAGACAAATAATAAATAAAAATTTGAGCACTGTCCACACTCTGCTCAGTTCACTGCCACTTATAAGAATTATGCCATTTCAGTGTGTTATGTAAAAAGATTATTGTCTTCATTAATAGAAAAATTCAGAGTTCATCCTGTGGGGTACCATTAAAAGCAAATAAATAGCAAGGTCCTAATTTTCCAAATGCGTTCACAGCAGAACTTCTAATGAAGTTCCATTGTACTGACTTACAAACTGAACTTTGAATGGAAACCCCATTTTAAAAGAAGATAAGAAATGTGGATGGTAAATAATCATTTAGCATGCTCTCCAAACTCCCCTCCACTGGTCGGTCTTGCAACCATCTCAATAGAGCATGAGCTGGCCCAGACTGTGGACCTTCAGGAACCCGTTCAAATCTTTGCCACCAAGAAGGCACGGAAAGCACCACTTTGATTGTTCAAACAGATAAAAATGCCAGTATTTTACTATGCAGACAAGAAAAGTTACATTTGCTGTTCAGGTGTTTGAAAGTTACTTAAAATTTTTGAACAAGGCATTTAAAGTTGTTAGTTCTTCTTTATTGGGGTAGGTAGCAGAGCAGTACCATGAGAGGAGTAGAACAGGAAGAAGGCAGAATTGAGACCTTTCAAAGTTTTGGCCTAAGCGAAGGGACTTGGGGACGTCATTTGAGCTCCCCGCCTCAGGCGCCAAAATGTTGTGGGCCGGTCCTGCTCCCCCAAGCACTCAAGGGGATAACATGTACTGACTTAAAACATTGAAATATAAGATTAAAAGTTGTTAAATGGTAGATTAAGAGTCTTGTTATCTATATTTTAATGATCTATAATTATGAATACTGGATGAGTACAGATGTGGTAACATTTAAGGCAAGGCCTTGCCGGCAGAAGTGTAGGTTTGCCAGCTCTTCTTCCACATAGAATTGTTGATCTGCTTATATGATGTTATTGTTGAGAGAACAGAGGTAAAACATTGTGTTGAAAGATGCAAGGAAGAGCAACACAACCATGTCATAATTTTTTTTTTTTTAAAAAACCTTTTCTGGGAAGGCTCAAATACAGGAGAAACACCAGACCAGAAACTGAAAGACAAGATTAAAAGATCAGACCAGGGGATCAGAGATGGTGACTACTGTCATGGAAGGTGGAAGGACTTCCCAGGGACCCAGAATGTTGTAACTTGTGCTCAGTTACCAATTCCGTCTTGTCTGTTATTATTTGCCTGGCATACATATAAAAATGGATGCTATAAGTGACAATAATTCTATCCAAAATTGTATAAATAAAGTTAAAAATTGATTAAGCCTGAATTGTGTAGAGTAATGACTCACTTTCCCTACTTTTATCCCCAAAAGACCTGAAGTAAAAAATTTTGGATCTGATTCCAGGTTCAGATTCCAAAGTCTCATCCAGCAAAATGTAAACACATTTGTATTTGGGATTTTGTTTTTAGGCTCATGTCAGTTATGGTGGAGTTTTAAAGGGGAAATACAAAAAGAAAAATGGTTTGGGCCCTTTAGCTTTTCTACAGTTAGGTTTTGCAGAATTCATTTTTTAAAAATAATTTCAATGTATCGAAGTTTGTTTTTAAGCATTTTTTTCATTTTTTATCAGTTTAATCTAAAAGACGCCAGCCAAGCAGCGGACGTCCCATGGCTTTACCAGGATCCTGGGAAGCATTTTGGAAGTCCTTCGAGATCGCTAACACAAATTGTCAACATCACAAGTTAAAGGAAATATTCTTAAATCAAACAAATAAGTAGTTCTCAAGCAGTATTTTTTAACTTTGCCTTTCTGTATATTTTTATTATTATCAACAAAAAATTATTTTGTCTCTTCATCTGTGAGCACTGAAACTGATGTTTACTGACATTTCAATAAAACTCTAATCCTTTCAAACTTATTTACAATGCATAATGAACGGTTGATCCTAAGCCCTCCAAAGTCTATAGAAGTCTTTTGATTGATTTCAGAGGACTTTGGATCAAGTTGTTAAATGGAAAGTATCGATATCTTGATTTTACAGATGGGGAAACTGGAGGTTCAGAGAAGGGAAGTGACTTCCCCAAGGTCACACACCAAGGAAGGAGCAGACTTCAGAATAGAACAGAGGTCTTCTCACCGTAGCAAGCACTACACTAATTTCTTATTTAGATGACAGAAAGATTTTAAAAACCTTTATGCTTTCACACACATAAAAATATATGATGGAGTTAGAGCCCCGTTTGGTGAACACGATCCAACTGTATCTCTGGGACAATTTATGTTGGTCTTGTTGTCTTTTCAGGGTCTCCCAGCTGAACAGTCCATAGTAGCCATCAAGCACAGGGAATCAGGAAGCAAGGCACCATTTTATCCAAGTTTTCTGCTTCACAGCATGAGCAACTGCCTTGCTGAGATGCTATTTGCACTAAAGTAACAGCTAATCCTATTAAAATGTCCCATTCCCATACAATTATAAGACATCTGCATGCAATGAGCTGTTACAGAAATTCCCTGAGAGTTTAAACCCTAATAAATTGTATCCTTAACTTCAAAATTTGCTAATTTGCATTTCTTCTTTTGTCACCTTTATTTCACTTTGGTCCTGAATGTCAAATGATGAAAGGATTACCTGAGTATCAGATTGTATCGATGCTCACAAACTACACTCAGATGTTGCTTCTCTAATCCTTTAACAGACTTTGCATTTTGAATTGAAATTTGACTGTTTTATATTAACAATCAGTTTCCCTGCATTCAGAAATCCCATTCTTACATTAGCTAGAAGACCAAAATCCACTCAGTTTTACCCTGTGAAGTTTAAACCCAAGTTTGTGTAGCATTAGTTCCCCTGTACACATTCATAAATTGCCACAAAAACTTCACTTTAGAAAAGTAGTCAAAGCAGTAGAATGATTACAAGGGATGAGCTCATGCCTTGCTTGTAACAAACACTGCATTGTTAATCCTTTGGAGATGGGAGTCTTGTGAATGGCTGGGAATATATTGAGGTTTTGGGGGGGTCAGATGATATAGGAGTAAGTACTGAAATTTTGAATGTTTAAATCCTTTTCAATCATCATAAGGGGATGTTAACAAGGAGATTTCTACAAGCAGGGAAAAAATGACTGAATCCTGTATTAAACTTTGTTGCTGCCCCTTTTTCTTCTTGAAATAAGTTATATTTGCATATATACAAATTACTACATCTATACATATACCAAATACACATCCTTTGGGCCTGATCTTGCTCCCATTAAGTCAATTAAGAGGTTCTGGCTTCAACAAGGGCAGAACTGGCATATTTGTTACATGGCCTTTATTGAAAGTGAAGATTATATAAAGATTATCAGGAAAGACAATCATAATGTCTGCATTAGAATTTTTATTGCATAAATGTACCTTGGCATATTGTTGGTTTGTAGTCATTATCTTGTGTTGTCTTTAAGGAGGACTAAGTGGCCTTTATTTTACCACAATACATCACGTTCCAGGATTTCTTGCTATTTTACAGTAACACTCTGTGGTGCTGATCAACATTTCTTTAACGTGTTATTCCATTTCTCCACTATCAATCCTTCGACTTTTCCCTTGGTTGCAATAGCTGTCGTGTAAGATAGTCGCTAACAAATACTTTCAAATACAAATCCTCCACTGCTAAATCAAAGGAATTCAATGGAAAGGCACTTTCAAATACTGTGTCTATACATTTAATCCGAGAAAAGTGCTACAGCCTGTTGCGTTATTCTTTAATCAAAAAGCAAAACAAAACGTGGGAATGAAATTCTTCCTAAGGTGAAAGCTCATCCAGCACAAGAGAGGAAGAAGACTGCAGAAAAGAAAGTTAGACCGCCAAAAAGGTTAAGATGGGATTTGTGTGAAAAACCTGAAGATCATGAATTAAAGTTGCTATTTTGAGATCAAATAGCTGACCAGATTACATTTAAAAAAAGAAAGAAAGAAATTCAGAAAAGTTGCCAAAAACTACGGAGAATGTGTACTAGAATAAGGCTAGTAAGGCAAAACTGTAAGACTACATAATAAACAATTATGCAAGGGCACATCAAGAAATCAGTGAGTTAATTTGCATTCTTCTAGGACTCTGGTTTTTTGAAACACTGAAATAAATGTAAAAACTGTCTTAGTAATTATAGTTTCAAGAAAATGTGTATGAAGGGTTATTAAGCGTAATTTACTCAGCTGGTTTATTTCCAAAGAGGTAGCCATGTATGTTGCTTTATTGGATAGAAGGAATTTCCTCAAACACCATGAACAGCTGAACTGTATGATCAGACTGCCACCTTGTGGCACAATTTTGACTTTTTTTCCTCTTAAAAATGTCCCTGATCCTCCAGCCTCACATCTTCTTCACCGTTTTCTTTGAATTAAAATATATATAATGTATATATTATTTCCATTGTGAAAGTATATCTGCCTCGACAGGAAAGTCTCTGGTATCGTACTACTAGGAGCTGTGATATTATCAGACTTAATAAATTAAGCAGATTCCGCCTATTCCCCTCCCTCCTCCTCCCAACAACTCCAGTTGCCAGGAACCAGGACTAACCGGGCCCACCCTGTAGACTCAGGAGCCTGGCCAGAAAATGGGGGCTGGCTATGCCCTTTTCCAGTAGTGATTCAGTAGTCAGCCCAGTGGCAGAAATGTTGAAATACTTACTTATTGATGGGATGAGGTGGAAAAATGACATCATGTGGTCATTCAAAATCCCACATCATTTACACAAGAGTAAGAAGTTCCAAAGAGGTAGAGATATTAGTCTAATTCAGCAAAACAAACAAGGAGTCTTGTGGCATTTTAAAGACTAACACATTTATTTATTGCATGAGCCCTGGTGACTTGAATACCTTACAATCTGGATAACATTCCACTCTACCTAGTAGTTCCCTGGAGTTTCAAATGGCGAAGGACTTATTCTAATGCAGTGTTGCTGTATGAGCTGTTTAAAATCCACCATGCTGCTCCACAGATCTGGCTGCATTTTGCTGACATTATATAGAATCCTTGAGGCTGTGCCTGGCTTCTGCAGACAGGACATAAGGAGCCAATCATGATGGCAGTCCTGAAAACAGAGTCACTCTCCATCAACCTCTTTGGCCAGCAGCATGAAGGAGCAGTTATGAGCCTGGGGTCCCATCTTCCTCTGCATCAATCAGCAGAGCTCGCTGGCCACAGAGGAGAATGCTTGCAGTGGACACACTCCTATGGGAGCTCTGGGAGGCAAAATACAGAGGGCGAGATCCTGGCCTCTTGTAGTCAATAGCAACATTTCTACTAAGTTTAATGGGGACAGGACTTTACACTATTTACCTCCCAGGTCTCCTCCAGAGCATGGCTCTACTTCACCCCCTTCATGGGCCAGTGCCTAATAGATGCAGTTTAGACTACAGTTTGGCTCATTAGATGACAGAGGCAGTAACATCAGTCATTGTTTGTTCCACAAAGACTATTGACCAGTTACTGTATCAAATTATAGTAGTTGTGGAATATTCCTTTGATGATTTAAGTTGTAAGTTGACATTTGTAAGGACAAAGGCAATGGTGAAGCACAGAAAGTTGTCATTTTATCCCGCCCAAAATGGATGGGGATGAAATTGGCTGATTTGCTTATCTTAAAAGTTGATGCATTTTATTTAGTTAGTTTTTAGAACATACAATAACAGGAAAGCAGATGAGCAAAAATGAACTCCTCTTTCTTACCTCTTTCACCTTCAAAGAGGAAACCAAGAAGGAAGTAGAAGTCTGGAGTACACATTCATTCAGTAGAGAACCAAAATCAAATACAGTAAGTTGGAACAGACCACTTATGTAAGGATTTTTACTGGCAAAATGTGAGTCTCTCTAGGATCTCATTACGCAGATCGTTGTTGGGGAAGTTTATGTTAAGAAAGGTTAAAAGGTTCATGTAGGCATATGGAAACCATCAGGGGACACTAAAGGTGCTCAACCCGCCTTAAGCGATTGCCAAGATGCCTGGCAGGGTGCCAAGGGTGGCTGGGTACCAAGGGCAAATAGTCTGCCCAGAGATAAGGGCCGTGCACAGAGAGGCTGAGTGCAAAGATTTGAGTGTCAGGCGCAGATTCAGGCTCTGTGGTGGGAAAATCCTGGGTCAGGATTGGCCAGGGCAAAAGATATTAGGGACTGACAGCCCTGAGGTGGTTGCTGTCGGCTTGGGAGGCAGCATGGTGCGGGTAACATTTGTTGTTCCTGAGACTGCGTGGGACCCAGAGAAGGCTCTTTTTACCTGGTCCGGTCAGTGTCCTGAGGCGGTATCCAGCATCCATTCCATCCGTTCTGGACGGGTCCACTCCATTGACTAGATACTAGTGCCTGGACAGGAGATGACTGCTTCCATGAAAGGGAGAAGAAACATCAGATGAGTCCTCTCAAGAGATCTGAGGATTTTAGGGCCTTAAATACTATTCCAAACCTGTCAGGGTTCATGCACTGGGTAACCGCCTGTCCCTTTTTATTTTGTGTTAAATAAATGATCACTGTTTGAGTTTTAAAGAAATCTCTCTCACTGACGCTTACACATGCTCTGCTAGAGAGGTGTGGGGGCAAATCTGGTTGTTCCCACGGGGTCCATGCTATAAAATAAATGTAATCTGGATCCTGCTTTGCTGGGTAACATCATCAATACACAGCTCTCGTTTCAGAGTTCTATATTCTATAAAAAGAATTAGGAGAGCCAATATTCTTTCAGATGTAATCCAGTGGCTCCTAAGTGTAGTGCTGGGTAAAATTTCTTTAGTTTATATGCCAAAAAATGCAGCTTTGGTCATCTGAAACTAATTGTGAATTTGATCTGATTAGCTTCAACTGGGAAAATGTTTTCCAGATCAGCAGTGGTGAGAATCTGTCCCTTATAACGTTTAGCACATTACTGACCATCATTTTCAAATTAATTTCAAGGAGAATAGTGGTGGCGGTTGGACCACATCTGAGCAAGTGGCGTTGTGCCCTATCATACTGGTTTGGTGCAGCTAAAATGTGGCCATGTGACTGTCATGTACCCAGGTCCCCCCTACTCCATAGCCGATGCTGATAATACAACATGGCCGATGCATGTGATTTTGGGTAATGATGTTAAATTTCTGAATTTGGCATAAAGTGATGTGCTTTGTTATTTTATGTAGGCGATAACATCATTAAATCAGGTGGCTTTTTGTTGCAAAAAGGAGTCTCCCTGACATACCAGGAAACTTGGTCAGTATATTCATCAGAAGGGTTAGGACGCTTGCCTGGAATGTGGAAAACCCAGATTTGAATATCCACTCCAGAGCAGGGACTTGAACTAAGAAGTACTCCTTATAAGATATATATCCTACCCACAGGCTCTTCTGGGTAGAGGAGTTCTTATTTTCTCCTGTTGAAAGTATTCCCTTTCATAGAACAACGTAAATATTTATTAGGCCAAAGAAAGAGAATGACCTAATTTACGTCAGCATACAGTTGCTGCAGTAATTAAGTTGCTTGTGCATCACTTTGCTCCCTGTGGCAGAAGTGCACATCCTCACCACAAGTACTTGCACCAATAGTATTGTCAGAGTGGGGCATTGTGGGACAACTTCTGAAAGCCAGAAACAGTCAGTGTAAACAACATAGTGTCTACACTGGTTGATGTAAACACATCAGTGTTGACTCTTGTGGAGATGGAGTATAGCAGGGACATCACATCAGTAGGAGCAAAATTTTAGTGTATGCACTTACCTAGTTAGGTCAACATAAGCTGCTTTGCATCAACCTAACTCTGTGGTGTAGATCAGGCCTAAAATAAACACCTGGGAGCTAGAAGATGTGAATTCAAATCCCTCTTCTGAATCAAATAGAGAAGAGATTTTAATCCACATCTCCTACCTCTTATGTGACTAGACATATAAAAGTAGTTCTGGAAGGTACATTAAGAGGTCATCAATTCCAGCCCCTGCACTGAGGCAGGACCAAACGAAGCTAGCCTAGACCATCTCTGACAAGTGTTTGTCCAACCAACCTGGTCTTAAAAATTTCCAATGTTGTGGATTCCACAAGCTGCCTTGGAAGGCCTTTTCAGAGCTGAACTATCCTTATAGTAAAAATTATTTCCTAATATCTAACCTAAATCTCCCTTGATGTAGATTAAATCGATTACTTTTTGTTCTACTTTCAGTGGACATGGAGAACCACTGATTACCATCCTCTTTGTAACAGCCCTTAACATATTTGAAGACTTATCAAATCTCCCTCAGTCTTCTTTCCTCAAGATTAAACATGCCCAGATTTTCTGACCTTTCTTCAAAGATCAGTTTTTCCAAAGCTTCTATCATTTTTGTTGCTCTCCTCTGGACTTTCTCAATTTGTCTACATCTTTCTTAACATATGTCACACAGAACTGGACACAGTAATCCAGCTGAGGCTTCAGCTGTGCCGAGTAGAGTGGGACAGTTACCTGCAGGGTCTTACACAAAGCTCCTGTCAACCCACCCCAGAATGTTAGCCTTTTGTTTCTTTGTTTATTTCATTTTGCAGCAGCATTACACTGTTGGCTCACATTCAATTTGTAATCCATTATAAACTCCAGATCAGTGTTTAATTTGTGTCAAGGCTGAGCCCTGGCACCTCTGGGCTTGGTAGTTCAAAGCCCTGGCACCTCTAAGCTTGTTGCATCCATTGTAAATGTAAAAATGTTGCTTGAACGCTGACACCACTTTCATTACAAACTAAGCACTGTCTTAAGCTCTCTTCTGCAGAACTATTAGCCAGATATTCACCATATTTGTACATGTGTATTTGATTTTTTTTTTGCCGAGCGCAATACTTTGTACTTGTCTTTATTGAATTTCATCTTATTGATTACAAGTTATTCAATTTGTCAGATCATTTTGAATTCTAGATCTGTCCTGCAAAGCGCTAGCATCCCCTTCCAATTTGGTGTCATCCACAGTTTTATAAGCATACTCTCCATTCCATTATCCAACTCATTAATGAAAATACTGAATAGCACTGGACTCAAGCCAGTTCCCTGAGAGATCCCACTAGATACTTCCCACTAGTACGACAGCTAACCCTTGAGAACTATTCTTTGAGTCCAATCCTTCAGTGAGTTGTGCACCCCCCTTTTTCTAGGCCACAATTCCATAGCTTGCTTATGAGAAAATGTAGGACTGTATCAAAAGCATTAATAAAATCAAAATATATTATGTTCACAATTCCCTCTGCCATCTACTAGGCCAGTAACCCTGCCAAAGAAGGAAATTAGATTGGCCTGGTATAACCCATATGCCTAAAAAGGGTTATCTCTTTGAGAGACCTACTGAGGATGGGTTACTGTTGTTGGGCAGACTAGCTATCCACAACTAGAAACTTCTAGAAGCAGGGAGTGGTAGCATTTTTGAGTATGCTCCACAGGGTGCCCTGCTGGTGTGATGAGGTGTGGTCAGTCAGATCACATGAGAGCAGCTGTCTGTGCAGACAGCCGGCTATAGCTGCCTTGAGAAGAGACCATGTCTTCAGTTTTCAGGAGAGAAGCTAAGCCAGGAGTGAACAAGATGTTTTCTCTCTCTAATGGAGTCATCTGCAACAGATTTTGCAGACATGCATATGGGACTGAGGGCTGGTTGCAAAGGAGAAGGAAAAGCCTGCATGGAATTCTGCAGAAGATTCCTGCAAAGAAGAAGAGGACAGCTATTTCTTGCCACTCAAGCCTCTACACTGGAACAAAGACTGTAGCTGAGAGTTGGGTGAACTCCATCTGCACTTTGGGACTCTTGGGTATCTTTCATGCGGGGATTTCTGTAGGGATTGTTCTTGGTTAATTGTATTTTGTTTTCTTAGGATAAGGTTTATTTAGTTAGTAGTTAATAAAGTTCATTGTTATGTTTGTTTTTAGTATTTTAATATGGGAGGGTAACTTTGAGCAATCTTTGCTGTGAGTCCCATACAGACTGGATCCTGGGTCTCCAACTGCTTTCTCCATAGGGATTGGGATTGATTTCTGCGAGGCACTGGAGAAGGGCAATTAAATGAATTTTAGCCCACCTGAAGGTTACACTGGCATAAATTATTGTTGACAAATCCATGTTGGTTATGACTTATAACACTACTATTGTTTAGATGTTTATAAATTGATTTTTTAATAATTTATTCCAGTATCTTTCCAGTTACTGAAGTTAGGCTGACTGGTCTATAGTTCCTTGATCCTCTTTGTTCCCCTTTTTAAAGATTAAGAACAGTGATTGCAGCTGCTCCTGCCTTCCTGCATAAATGGCTCGGTTACCGTCAATTTATAACCACAGCTGTGTATTGCGTGTTATCAATCACTAGCTTTCTTATAGACCTATGCAGCAATTCTATTTACTGTGTCACACAATCATGAGAGAGGGCAGATTTCACCAAACAGAGATTTCCCTTTACCCTAGTCCTGTCTTTCCACACTTGCTTCATGTGCTCCTTTTCTATTCTTGCAGATAATGGGCAAATTAGCACTTTAGCTCTCCCCAGCCCAGTAATTGGCCACTATTCCCTCAATCAGGTCCCCTGGGAGCAGGGCCATCCTTTGGGGGGGGGCAACGGGGCGATTGCCCCCAGCCCCCCAGTTATGTGGGCCCCGCACTGTCCCACTCCCAGTGGAGCCCCTGTGCCGCAGCTCCCCCTTCTCCCCATGACCACATTTTGCCCTGCCCTCCCTGCCTCTGGCAGCGAGCCAAAGGCAGAGGGGCAGGGTGAGGCAGGAGGCTCCCCCAGGGTGGAGCAGGCCAGCCCAGGGGCAGAGCAGTTGAGCGGGGCCCAGCCTCTCAGCCGGCCAGATCCCTGTGGCAGCCTCAGGGCCCAGCCCGCGCCGGCAGCCTGGGGTCCCAGCTGGGGCTGGCTCCGGGAACCCAAGGCTGCGCCACTGCTGGAAGCCTGCGCCTGGGCCTGCTGCTCCACCCTGGGGGCAGGGCGGGGGGTGGCCTACAGGCTGCTCAAAGCGTGGCCTTGCTGGGGGCCACAGCCAGCTCCCCCAGAGCCAGCTCCCAGCGGCAGCCTCAGGGCTGCAGCCAGGGCTGGCTCCCACTGGTGGCAGGGCCTTGGCGGCAGAGCGGGGCGACCCAGTCCGCCCTTCCCCCCTCCAGCGTGGTGTGGGGGCCCCCTCAGGCCAATTGGCCCCGGGCCCCACTTCCCCCTAGGGACGGCCCTGCCTGGGGGGAAAGTGAATTGGATTTACACTGTCCAAAGCAGTGGTTTGACTTTGTTAAATCGACTTAATGAGGTCAACTTTAAGTCAACTTAAAGTTGACCTTATTAAGTCGACTTAACGAAGTGGTTACCCTAAATGGGAACTTAGTAAGTCAACCTAACTGCCCTTAAATCGACTTAATAAAGTCGACTTAAGGGTTAATCCATGTCCACACTGTGCTTAAGTCGACCTAAGGAGTCAACTTAAGGGTTAGGTCAACCTAACCGGTGGTTCTTACTAAGTCGACCTAAGCTTTCATTAAGTCATCTTAAGGAATTTCTTAAGTCGACTTAATGAACGTCCAGTGTGGACGGAGTAATTTAGATCGACTTAAGGCTACTTAAGTCGACCTAAATTGCCAGTGTAGACATATCTATAAATACTCACTTGAGACCAGTTTTGACAGTGGAAAAGCAAGTGGCCATCGCTCTGTAGAAGATAGCAATGCCAGACTGCAGAGCCGGTCCAACCATATAGATGAACTAGGCAGTCTCCTAGGGTGCCAGGCTTTAAAGAGGCACCAAATTAGATGGAAGAGAATTTGTTACATATGTTATCTCTTATAACATGTGGGGGAAGGGGCGCCAAAATCATAGTTCACCTAGGGCACCAAAAACCCTTGGGCCGGCGCTGCCAGACTGCTACTGGTCATTTGGAAATCAATTCAGAGTGAGGAAATCCACCAAAGGAACTGCTATTATGCAAGTTCACAGGGCCCTTCATAGATTTCTGCTACAAAGGATAGTGACTCTGGGAAACACACAGGACATAGGGTTTGCCAACTGGGTTCCCAAAGTATGGGAGGGCAGAGGCAGGGCATAGCTGGGGTGCTTTCTTAGCTCTGGACCACCTTGTCACAGAGTACATAAACTGCAAGGGATACCTCTAAATGGTCTTGTAGGCTGTTGTGGATCACAAGGGACATTTCACTAACATCAATGTGGGGTGGTTCGGAAAGGTGCAGGATGCGTGCATCTTTTAGGAACTCCGGGCTGTTCAAAAAGATGCATGCAGGCACTTTCTTCCCTGATCAAAAAATAAATACTAGGGATGCTGAAATGCCACTAGTGATCCTGGCTAATGAAGAACTACGCTGGCCCCCTTGATAGCGATAAGGAGCATTTCAGTAATAGACTCAGCAAGTGCAGAATGGCAATGGAACACACATTTGGGTTTTTAAAAAGGTGATGTTTCCTCCTTAGATTTGACCTCAGCACAAAAAACAAACAAACAAACAAACAAACAAAAAAACCCCCAAAAAACAATAAAAATCAAAACAACCATGCCAACAGTTATCTGTGCCCACTGTATGCTCCATAATTCACGTGAGACATGGTGAAATGTTCCCCAAGGGTTGGGTTGTGGGGCTGGCCCCAAATTTTGTTAAGACACATGCCAGTGTTATGGTTAGAGCAAACCACAGACCATTTTGTATCAGGGAAGCATTAAAAAATGTTTCTGCAATGAGCAGCAGGAATGTATGTGCCTGTCAGTGCTGAGCGCTTCCTTCCCATCCCACACCCATGCACCATCCACCCCCTTCCTTCTTTTCCTGCTGACAGCATTCAGGCTATGAGTGAATAAAGACAGAATTTTTTAAACCAGTTAAGTTTTATTTGTGACTCATTTCAGTGGGGAGGGGAGGAAAGAAAAAGGAATGCTACAGTGTAATTCTTAAAGGGCTGCCACATACTGCACCCTGCTCAAACTCCTCCTGGAGCACTTATGGGTTGGAGGTGATAATACAGTTTGAATGTTTTTGACGGGCTGCAGATGGTGCTTCTGTTCCTGGAGCTCTCCCAGGACACCTCAACATACTGGGCTGATCCCTCATAATACACAACATCTCCTCTTGCATTGCACACTCCTGCTCCCGCACTGCTCAGAGACAAGGACATCCGCAAGGCCCTGAGCTCTGTATCAGCTGCCATGGAGGAATTCATCAGTTCACTGAACAAGTCACCCCTGCTTCCCCCTGCCCTTTTCCCAATCTGGGAGAGGCCCTTCACATGAGTTGGGTGGCTGAAGGTTAAAAACTCAACTGTAAGGCAAGCAAAACACACAGGTCCCATTGTTAGATGCCTCACATACTTTAAAAAAATGGTACATTGTTACAAGAACTCCCTTTACTATTCAGAACGCCAGGCCATAGCCACATTGTAATCTGCACATACCACAGGGGTCGGACTGCAGTTCCAGATGTGGTAAACAAGGAGACCTTTCATCTATTATACCGATTTCCAGCAATCTGCTCCCCAGCACACAGTTAACCAAGGAGAGGGTCCGTTGTGCTCCCCCTTAACATCCCAAAGTGTTCTCTGGGAGGAAGTGAGCAAAACAGATAACAGGAGGCTATGGGTAAATTGTAGCTGCAGAAAACATAGGGTAGCCAGTAAAAGGATCATTAAAGCCCATGAAAACAGTGCCATGAAAGCTTGTGTCCAAGGGACACAGTTCAGAACATGGGAAGAAGACGGCATTGGTCAGTTACTGTAACATTGAGCCATCTTCCCTAGGTAACCACGTGAGATATCAGTCTTCTGAGGGTGATGGAGACAGAAAGGGAAGAATTGCTGGAAGCATCGGGGTATAGCTCTGGCCCTTATGCTGCTATGCCATGTTCCACACTGATGCTTGCTCCTTTAATAGCAGCGTGGCATGGTAAAGTTTCCCACTGTGGCGGAAGAAATAAGACTGCCCTCCCCAGAAACTTTCTGCAAAGGATTGCAGAGCACCTCCATGAAAGTTTCCTAGAGATATCCATGGAGGATTCTCAAAACATTCTTGTGCACATTAATAGTCTGTTCCTAGAGTAACCTTCTGCTGAAGTTTACCTACCAGGAATGCCATCCCCTCCAAATACAAACTCCTTTTTTCCCCAAAAAAATTAGAAGCAGGACTGGAGACACAGCCACAGCAATGAGATTTAAGAAACACACTCACCATACATGCCTTCCCCGGCATCTTGGTCAGTGATGCCATCCTCCGACTGGCTGGACTACTCCAGGGTGACGAACAGGTCCTGGCAGCCTGGGAGAATGGATACCCTGCTCTCCTTCCTCCTATTTTCCTCATCCTCCTGTCCCTGGAGTTATCCTCATTCATCCTGGACTGGGATTCTTCAGAGGTATCGATGCTGCGTGGTAGCACGGTGCTGCGGTCACCACCGAGAATCTCATGCAGCTTCTCATAGAAGTGACATGTCGTTGGCAAGAAGCCAGAACAACTGTTCGCCTCCCTAGTTTGCTGATATGCCTGCCTCAGCTCTGTGATTTTAACACAGCACTGCCATGCATCCCTGTTGTGGCCCTTCTCATACCACGCAATATTTTCTCATAGATATCGTGATTTCTTTTGCTGGCTCAGAGTGGAGCAAGAATAGACTCCTCATCCCACAAGCCAATGAGATCCAAGACCTCAGGTCGACTCTCTGCCAGGGTGCATTTGGTAGCCATGGGCTGTTCTGCTACCATGTTCTCTCTATGCTACGGGGCTCACACATGCAGCCTGCAATGAGACCTGGAATCCAGGGGCTCCCAACCCCTGGCCTGCGGGACAAAAGTGGCCCACAGGGTTTTTAAGTGCCGAGCCCCTCCACTGGCTGGGAGCCGGAAGCTGGGCTGCAGCCGCCTGCCTCCGACCTGGGGTCCTGCCGCCGACCAAGCTGAGCTCGGCATTGGCAGTGCTTCCCTGGCAGGCCGCACGCACCACGCCGCATCGCCTATCTCCCCCCCCCACAAACACAGGTGCGTCATCAGCCACTGCTGGGGTGGAGCCAACTGCCACCCGGGAGCCGCGCCATGCTCCAGAAAGCCCCAGGTCCAGGAAAAGGCTCAGGTGCAGGGGCTCAAAGGAGGGCGGCCTGAGGGTATGAGGAGGGTTCATGGGGACTTTGTGCTGCTGGGGAAGCTCCAGAGATTCCCTGGGGGGGGCCTCTGCCCAGCCCATTTCCTTCCTGGTCCTGGCATGCAGCTGGGAGATGGGCTATGGCTGCTTACCTCCCCTCTGGGCTTTTTCTTTCTTTCTTTCTTTCTTTCTTTCTTTCTTTCTTTCTTTCTTTCTTTCAAAAAAACTTTTAAAATTTTAATTTTAATTAAAATCCTTTCTAAAAATTAAAATTCAATTACAAATTCATTCAAATTCAATTAATTAAACCCTATTAATTAATTCTATTTACAACACTTTTAACTCAATTAATTAATTTTTAATTTAATTTTAATTAAATAAGCTGATGGCCCTGGTGTATGAACAGGTTTCAGTGATGCGGCCCTTGGGCCAATCTCCTAGTCCTCAGGTGGCCCTCATGGTGATTTGAGTTTGAGAGCGGGTGCTTGGGTCTCGGCCTCTGGGCCGGCCGCGGCCACCTGGGGTCCTGACTGCAACTGGGGCGGCAGCAGCCTTGGCCGGGGATGGCTCCCCACCACCCGGGGCCATGGCTGCAGCCTCGCGTCCCTGGGCTGCGGCTCTCCGGGGGCTGCAGCCGTGGCTCCCCGCCGCCCGGTGCCGTGGCTCCCCTCTGCCCGGGGCCAGGGCCATGCCTCGGTCTTGACTCCCCGGGGCCACGGCAGCGGTTCCGCAGCTTCCAAGGCTGGCTCCCGGGGGGACCGGGGTATCTGGGGCGTGGAGCAGTCCGCTCCCCCGCCCTCCCCACCAGCATAGGGGGATGGGGGCCCCACCTAGGCTGGTTGGCTCTGGGCCCCTCTCCCCCCTAGGGATGGCCCTGCCACTTACGTAGCCAAAATGCAACAAAGTGCAGATGTCCAGAGCGGTCAAAACAGAGAATTATGGGATAGCTCCCAGAGGCCAATGATGTCAACTAACATCGCACTCTGCCTGCACTGACGCTAATTCAACTCATGTCGCTTGGGGGCTGGTTTTATTAAGCTGAATTTTACTGCCATTGAGGTCAGCATAGCTGGCATGCCATGCAGATGCATGCTTTAAGGCACAGGTGTCAAACTTAAGGCCCGCGGGCCGGATCCGGCCCGCCAAGGGCTCTTATCCGGCCCGCAGAGCCCTGCACAGCTCTCCCACGCCAGAAGTGTCCGGCACCGGTAACGTGCCTGCAATTTTCCTTTTTGTCAGCAGCGGGCGCTCCTCCACTATAGAAATACATTGGAGGTGCGCCCTCTGGTGGCGAAAAGTAAAAACTGCAGGCGCCTTTACCGGCAGCTTGCAGATTCCGGGGGCTGTGAGCAGTGGGTTTTTTCAGCGGGGTGGGGCGTGGGGGGTTCCCTCGCTGGGCACCTTACTTTGTGGCTGGGTACCTAGCAGGGCAAAAATTTTGTTGATACCTGATCAGGGCCTTTTAAAATCTGCCACCCTGCACACCCAGGCAGTGGCCCAGGGAGGGGAATGGCCTGGCCAGAGAACTGACACCAGGGGTCGGATTGAGCCCCTTTGAGCCAGGTAAGTGGGAGAGAGGGGGCTGGGGAGCCGGCTCCACGGGGGTGGGGGGGGGGGCTGGGGAAGGGGTTAGGGAACTGGCACAGGAACAGGGAAGGGAACGGGCAGTGCAGCAAAGGGGAAGAGGTTGGGGAGCCCGTGCAGCAAAGGGGAGCCCGCAGGGCAGGGGAAAGGGAAAGTGTCAGAGACCCTGCGGGTTTGGAGAAGGGAAAGAGGAGCCCACACTGCCCCAAGCACAGCAGGGGAAGAGGTCAGGGACCCCAGGTGGTACTGTGCTGGTAAGGGGTCAGGAAGTCTACCTGGACATACCTCGGTCCCCGGATGGTCCTGACTTCCAGTGTGGCCCCCGACACTGAATGAGTTTGACACCCCTGCTCTAAGGGGTTGATGTAAGTAGCATTATGTCAACCTCCATTATCAGTTTAGACCAGGCCTAACTAGTGGTGATACCAAACAACTGCTCCGATAAAACAGTACAGCCTCAGCAAGAGGTTGCAAAGCAGAAAGATGAGCAGCAAGGCAGCTTGTCATGGAAGTCAATCAACAATCGTCTCCTCCACCAGAGGCTGCAGGTGAGCCCACCATAATCTTGGATTCTGGGACTTCTGACAACAGATGGTGAGTAGGATGCAGCAGACAGAAGGGGGAAAGTGGTGTGGTAGAATCAGCCAGAGACCGATAATTCCCTTTGCATTTTCAATTATACCCTTTATTCACAGAGATCTAAACAGAAAGGGAATTACTACCCCTACTATATAAGAGTATATGTGCTGTGATTCAAAATCAAGACCTCCTGCTTTGTACAGAGCATTGGGCACTCTTAAAAAATATACTTCATTTCATATTACAAGCAGGGCCATCCTTGGGGGGGGCGAACGGGATGATCGCCCCGGGCCCCGCAGTTAAATGGGCCTCGCTCTGCCCTGCTCTCAGCAGGGCCCACGCCATGGCCTTCCAACAGCTGCGCTTCCCCTGCTCCCCACTGCCTTGTGAGCCGAAGGCAGCGGGGCAAGCCAGGAGTGCTTCCCCTGGCCCCTGGGCCGGCCCTCCTCCCCGCCCCCAGGGTGGATCACGCAGGCCCGGGGGAAGGGCAGCCTGCCCAACACCCCTGGCCAGGGCCACATGCAGCCAGGAAGGCCTCACTTCCCTTTTGGGGCACCAGTCGCAGCAGCCTGGGGTCCCAGCTGCGGCTGGGGCAGTGGAATCCGGGGGGGGGCGGGGGAGCAGCCTCGGCTTCTCGGCCCGGGGCCGGCTCCCCGCCGCCCAGGGTCTCAGCTGCCGCTCCAGCTCCCCGCCCCCTGCAGCTGCAGCTCCAGCTCCCTGCTGCCCGGGCCGCAGCTCCGTGCCGCCAACTGGGCGGCCTTAGCTTCCCGACCCGAGGCCGCAGCTCCCGGCCTTGGCTTCCAGGCCTGGCCTCCCCGGGGGTGACCAGGGTCCATGGGGGGGCGGAGTGGGCCGGCCCACCGCACTCCCCACCAGCATGGGGGGAGGGGGAGGGCCCACCTCGGCCAGTTGGCCTTGGGCCCCACTCCCCCCAAGGGATGGCCCTGATTACAAGTGGCTGCAATTCAGTGGTGAATTAAGTGACCCCTATATAGCCTCAGCTTCTTCAGTTTGCAATGAGTTTTAAAATACCTGGGAATGAATAGTATTACTTAAATGCATATTATAATTGTTCATTATCCTACCTCATCACAAACCTCATTAATACCCAGTTACACATCTAGGCACATACGAACCCTGTATAACCAGTTATACTTTTTGCACTGATACCTTGTACTTCAGCAAAAATGCTGGTATCTTAATGGGAGACCTGTACCCATATGCTGAGAGAAAGAGAAGGTCTCACAGCTCAGATTTCCATAGCAGTGCTGAAGGCAGCATTTATTTTGATGCAAGCTGACTGAAGGTTTCTCTTGCCTGTTATCCTTGCTTTTCAGCTTTGGACCAACAATTCCAGCTGAGACAGAGAGCGATTATGCAAGTCAGCACAAGTAACAGTGATGTAAGGACTGAATTTATAGCTGAAATCACTTCTTTCTATTGCCACATGCAAATGGCTTTAGGGCATCATTGGCAATAACAGTCACTTCGGCCGAATTGAAACAGAAACTGATCTGCTCTGGATTTATGGTGACAATGAATAGCTCTAAAGTAGTCAGTTTATAGACTATATTATAAAGTCTACATCTACAAATATACACACACACACATATAATATATACACATATATATCATAAAGACTACATCTACATGTATAGAATGTACTATAGAGTCTACATCTACGTGGAGGATTTTTTGGCATTCAATTAGTCTTGAATTCTGTAGAGTATATATTGATAGTCCCAGCAGCTTCTGTAAAATAGAAGGGATGGCACAGAGGTCTAAGCATCAGGTATGGCATAACTGCATTCCCTGGATCCACAGATTTACATCTTGGTGAGGTAAACTCAGCCTTTCATCCTTCTGTGGGAGATAAAGTGAATAGCAGCGTGAATTGTTGTTAAGAATCAGAGGGGTTTTATTTTGCAGATGCTCAACATGCCATGAGCTCATTACAGAAATGTATGATGTGAATTTCCTTATTTCCTGGCTTGTAAATTCCTCAGTGTAGGAACTGTGTGGGAATCCTGGCCCTACGGAAAATCAATGGGAGTTTTGCCATTGACTTTTCTGGGGTCAGGATTTCACCTTGTGTTTTTAAGTGTGTTTGTACAGCAGCTAGACCCTACCTGGGGTCTTTGGCTGCTCTCATAATATAAATAAAAAGGAGTCCTGGGGCACTTTTAAAGACTAACCAATTTATTTATCGCATGAGCTTTCATAGGAGAAAATCCCACTTCATCAGACGCTTTGAAGAAGTGGGATTTTCTCCCACAAAAGTTCATGCAATAGATAAATTTGTTAGTTTTTTAAAGTCCCACAGGACTCCTTGTTTGCTTGGCTGACCTAGACTAACACGGCTACCCCTTTGGAACTCATAATATAAGGTTTACTTGCTGTGCTTATAGCTAGACTTATGAATAGGAGCTTTTGAGTCTGGTTGATGACGTAAAGGCTATGTCTACACTTGCAACTTAGGTCGACTTAACGACGCCTAAGTCAATCTACACAAAGCTGCATCCACACCGGGCACTTATTAAGTCAACTTAAGCACTTCCTTAAGTCAACTTAATAACTCCCCCTCTTTAGGTCGACTTAATGCCTAAGTTGACCGTGTTAAGTCGACTTAAAGCCAGTGTGGGTGGGGAATAGCCGAAGTCGACCTAATTGGACTTGGGCTGGAGAGAAGAGGAGAGCCACGGCTGGAGAGAGCTGCAGCTGGAGAGAAGGGGCTGGGGATCGGGGGCTGGGAAGAGCCGCGGCTGGGGATCGGGGGCTGGGGAGATGGGGTTGGGGAGCTGGGGCTGGGGAAAGCTGCGGCGAGGGATCGGGGGCTGGGGACAGCCACAGCGGGAGATCGGGGGCTAGGGAGAGCTGCCGCAGGGGATCAGGGGCTGGGGAGAAGGGAACGGACGCGGCGGGGGATCTGGGGCTGGGGAGAATAGAAGGGATGTGGCGGGGATTGGGTTGCTCAAGGTGTGCGGGCCGCTGCACACCCGCAGCTTAGTGGGAACAGAGCTCCAGGAGCCCACAACACTCTTCCGTCGACCTAGCACCTGCCAGTGTGGACGCAGGCAGTTGACTGGAGTGTTTAGTGTGGACGCTCTAGGTCAACTTAACAAGGTCAACTTTAAGTCGACCTAAAGTCAACCTTGTTAAGTCGACTTAACAGATCCTGTAGTGTAGACATAGCCAAAGAGTCCTGTGCATTTTCAGATCTGTGAAGCGCTCCTCAAAACCGAAACAGCTCTCGTCATGGACATTTGTAAGTGTGCAGGACTGATGAAAGCTATCTCACATAGTAACAACAACAAATAATTGCTGTAGTGCTTCAGTACAGCCTCACTTTTCCAAAGGTCTCAAGGGATACCCAAAACATTTGGGTAAACAAAGTATCAGACAAAAAGAGAAGCAGGCCACGTAGAGTAAGAGCTGGGCCTGAGTCCCCCTGTGGAACACACAGAAGAAAATGCCAGATGACTTTTCATAGTGACTGGTTTTAAAGATGCCGTATTCTGGGCAACACCAACATATCTGTACATGTCACAGGGCAATGACTGGACTTTGATTTCCACACAGAGCAGAACGTTGATATTTCACAGCAGAAAGGCTTGAATGTTAGGGGTCTTTGTTGTACAAGCATCCATGATTAAATTCTCCATAGAAAGAGTTAAAGATGCTATGCAGTAACAATCTTCAGAAAGTCAGGAAGGGTATTGCATGGGATAAAACATTTCTTCTTCTTCTTACACATTTCTGAGTTTCTTGTGTGTTGCACAAAAAAGGACTAAAGGCAAGGCCATCTTTCCAAACGATTCAGTCCAATGGGAGCTTTGCAGTAATGGTTTCCCTGGGTAAATTACAGAGGCTGAAGGGAGGAAAACAGGCAAAGAGTGTATTAAAGAGAGAAAGAGGTAAAAGGACAGTAGCTTCTGTGACAAAAGCTTACTCCAAAGCCCCAGACATGTTCAAATTACTGCAGCTCAGTTTATCGGTGTCAGAAGGACAACGAGCTGAGTTCAGCTTGTCTGAATTTGAACGTGTGGTGCCAGCCAGTCTGGATGTTTAAAACCGATGCTTAGATTACTCTGCTCCAGCTGCAATGATTCTTTGCTGTGTTGAGCCTAAATAAAACAGAGGTGTTAGTGATTGCTTGGAAAGAACAAATGGATGAACTGGGAAAGATTATGCTTAGGTGTCCATATGTCATTTGTTATAGTGAAGTTCTCAATCTGGTTAGGTTCGCAGTTGCTGTTTGGAGGCCATGTAGGGCAGTAACTAGGGTGATCTTGTTTAGCAACATCTGGACAGGAGGAAATAAAACTTTTTATTTTTGCCTCTGCATAGCACAGCCATGTTCCATGCCTCTGTCGCCTTATTAATAGACAACTGCATTGTACTCTGTTTGGTATACACTTCAATTCTCCCTGGTAAGTGAAGCTGCTTGCTAAGTGGTGTATCTCACTGTAAACACATTATGCTGATACTAGGGGATCTGCATTGGCCGGCTGTGGGTTTCCAGCTGTTGGAAAGCCCTAAATGACATGGAACCTGACGGTTGGCTTCTCCCCACATGATACTGCTGCAAATGAGATCAGCAGAAGTTCTCTTTGCTCAGAAACTCACATCCTCCCACATCCCTTGATCTGAAACTGCCCAGACTTGACCTTTGGGGCACATTGCTGAGCTCATATCTCTGCAGGATATTTCTTTGAGGCCTGATGTCAGGATTCTGTATTCTATTCATAGCTTTGCCATTGACCTACAGTGTGACACTGAGCAGTCACTTCCTTTTCCTGTGGCTTAGTTGAGTTTCCACTCTGTAAAATGGGGATGATGGTATTGACCCCCTTTGTAAAGCAGTTTCATTTCTACTGACGCAAAGAGCTAGGTATAATTATGAGGGTGAAGAATAGCTTCTGGCTTTGTCTTTCTTGTATTATGTGTTTCTAAAGAAGCATCAAATCTGTGCAAAGCAGGAGCAAGGAACTTTTACAGAATCTTTTCTTGTTCCTCAAAATAAATAATTTAACAACTTTAAAATACTTTCAGATTTCAGCAATTAAATAATACGTCAGGAAGGATTCATCTCTCCCTTCCAGCTTCATCACAATTAGGGTGTCTGAAATGCATGGGACAGGCTCTTTGGATGTGAAAGAGTAAAGGCAAAATAAGACTTTCTTCCCCTTGTCTTCTTCCCTGCTGTTCTCCATATCCCCTTTGTCTACTCTGTTCTGTCCTCGACCAATAAGTGCTACTCTGCTCTCTGCTCCTGACAGACAGTGCTCCACCACTCCAGCCTGCCTCTTCCCCTGTGCGGAGACACAGGTGTACCAGATTTTCTTTACATGGCCAGTTTACAGCAAGCCCCCCTTAGACATCTTCCTTATGCTTGCAGTTTTATTAGTCCCATTTCACAGCTGGGAAACCCACAGCAGAGAGACTATGACTTGCCCATGACCACAAATGAAGCCAGCATTAGAGATGGGACTATAGCTCAGGTATCCTTACTCTTTTGTTTATGGCACACACGTGGAGAGGCTAGATAAATACATAAAGGCTCTTGCCAGAAAGCTGAAACACACCACTTCTTCATTTTTTTAAAATTCAGAGTAAGACCACATAAGAACTCCAAATAAGAAAGAGACAAAGCTAGATGCTCCTTGAGGGCAGCATGACACAATTCACCCCAGCCTTACTGTAGGCTGGCTAGCTGCAAACACACTGATGCTTACAGGGCACAGGCTTCCCTATAGAGCCCTCTACCCTGCAAACAGGACCAGGAAACCATCCTCCCTCACACACTCTTAGAATGCAGGTCTGTCCCCATATGGTGCCCCTACTGACAGCCACTCTGGTCCTCCAGTGGGCTGCCTCTTCAGTGACTCAACCCTCCAGCCAAGTCACAGGTTAGTCCACCCCTTTTGGACTAACAGAAAGTACAACCAAAGACACTCCAAATGTCCTTACACAAGGTCTTCCGCACACCTCACATGCTTCTCCGCGGGCTTTCCAATGTGCTTACCTCCTTTCATCATTGTGGGCTTCTCCACTGGCTTATGGGGATCCAGTCATTACACCAGATTACAACACAGGAGCCCTATAGCCAGCAGCCAAGCTCTGCTCCACACAGCTCCTTGCTCCTGACCTTCCCTGGGCTTCTGCGCACTCAGCCTCACTCAGGCCTTCTCCCCTACAACGTCTCTTTGTTTCAGGGCTGGGATTGTCAGATACCCTCCCCTGCGATTCCCCAATAAAATCTCAAGCCAGAAAACACATACAAATACCTACCTTCATTCTCCTTGGGCCTGACTTTATATGCCTCTCAATTAAATGCCTCTCAGGACTCTCTCCTGGAGCACCAGCTCCTGACCTTTTGCCAGGGCTTCCAACCAGAGCCTGTTCCATTTGATTCGCATCCACTCCCTCTGAGTCACTACTGACCAGTTGCCATTCTCCTCTAGTCAGAGGAGATGAGGATCCCAGGACTTACATTTGTATCTCTACCCAGTCTCCTTACTCTCCCTGAAACCTCCTTTTCTGCTCCTTTCTAATTACCTTCAGAACTAGGTTTCATCTCTAATGAAGCCTGAGTCCCTTTCTTTCTGCCCCTCCCAATGCCAACAGGTAATATCATTAGCCTCTCAGGCCCTTGTTAACCCCTTCAGGACCTCTGTGGCATACACACCCCATCACGTAGTCCAAGTCCAATGCAGTTGCAATACACCACACATGGGCTATGTCTACATTTGAAAAGTTGTCAGCTTTATAAAGTTGATTTAATAAGGTTGACTTTAAGTTGATTTAAAGTGGACCTTATTAAGTCGACTTAACAGAAGTGGACTTAACTTTTCAAGTGTAGATGTGGCCCCTTTTCGGCCTTATTAAGTTGACTTAACGTTTTAAGTCAACTTAAAAAGGTCCACCTAGGCACTACTCCGAGTCTCCACTGGCTTAGGTCAACTTAATAAAGTTGACTTACGCGCTAGTTCGAATTAAATTGATGTGTTATTAATTCGAACTAACTTTTCCTTAATTCGACTTAAGGAGCAGCTTAAGTCGAATTAAGGAAAGCCCAGTTTAGACACAGAGTAAATTAAGTCGACTTAATTTGTAAGTGTGGACGCACCCTTAGTGCCCACTTGTGAGCTCAAAACACTAAGACCAATTCTTCTGTATCTCATTTCCCATTAGAGCAGAATCAACTCTCCCACAGATTGCCAAATGACCGGTTCTCGTCAAAGATTATTTATACACAGAATTAGCAGTTATAGGTCTATCAGTTATGCTTGACATTCATTCTTCCTACAACTGAGTGAGCAGCCTAAAGGCAGATCTGCTTTTGTAAATCATTTGTATCAAAATTATGTAACATAGTATTTTTATCTTTTAGAGGCCAAAAAGAAAACCTAACGGAGGCAAAATCTGGACTGGGAGTTCAAGAGAGCAATAGCTGCTAGACAAAGTTTGATTTTATTTGAGATTCTGAACAATTATAACATCTGCTCCGTGTTCCATAGTTATGGTCAGAAAGAAATACCAGTGGTAAAATTGGTCAAAAAAATACTCTCTCCTCAAACAAAAAGGAATTTGCTGTTCAAGGAGGTTCAACGTGGACTTGGGCTCACCTCATCAAGAGTCATCGGATATCTTCACCAGTTGCTGAGAATAAGGTTATAACTGGAGTGGAGTGGGAACTGGATTTCTTTAGTTTAATGGGAAAATTTGAGATTTTGACTTTTTTTCAATTGCAAAATGGAATGAAAAGAAAAAAAGAAAAAACAAATTTCTTGTGAAACCAAATTACAAAAGAAAAGCAATTGTTTTGCATCAATCAAAATGTTGTTTTCAGTAAAATTGAAGCAAAACATTTCATTCTGATTATGACATTTTATATTTAAAAACTGAAATGGAAAGTAATTTTTAAATGGAAAATCAAAATGTTCTGTTCCAGAAAGGTCAACAAGTTCAATTTTGACCTTATTAAAATGCTTCTTTGTCCATTTTTCTTTCTAAATGAAATCTCATCAAAATTGACATGCTTCCACAAAGCATTAAACCTGCAGCTATTCAGCATTTTCCAACATAAAAATATGCAGTGTGGAGATTTCAAGCCAGCTGTTGTCATTATAAAAAATCCAGCCTTGGTTCCTTATTTGTAGCTCTAAAATAGTGTCACAGAGATGACGTGAGGTGAAACATGAGAATTAATGCAATTCTAAACAGGAAAGATGAGAATATTTTTATAACAATTCTTTGTGCGTGAGTGTGTTTAATCATGGCATGTCCTAGGCTCTCTCTCTCTGCTACAAATACAGTCCTATTTTTAGGACACTCTCATCTGACCTATTTACAGCAAATGCCCTGGAGCTGTATCCACATGGCAGCTTTTTTTCACAACGTAGCCCCCTTTGTGCATGCACACCTATCATGGTTGCCTAATTGTGTTTGTATCAATGTATTTCAGGACAATGAAGGCAGCTACCCACTCTTCCTCAGCATGATAGGGAGGGCCTGATTCTCTCACCCCCTGAATCTTGTGTAATCATTTACATCTGTGTAAAGTAAGTCACGTGCTACCAGTTCAGAATAGTAGCCTGTTGCATTAACTTCACACAGATGTAGATGACTAGGCAATGGAGAATCAAGTCTTGAGTGCCTAGAGGACAGGCATAGACAATAGAAACAACAGTGCATTGGACTGCTCCCACTGCACAGATGGTTGTGGGGAGGAAGAGCCAATCAAACTGGTTTCACAGGCCATTATGGGATTCTGTCGACACTGCAAAAACAAACAAACACAATGCACTGAACTAGTACAGGAAGAAAACCACATAAAAGCTTCAATCACTTGCAAGAGGAGTTGTATTAACTTAGATGGAATATATGAGCTAAAGATGTTAGCATAACCCTGGGTACATCTACACTGCAATAAAAACCCCAAAGCACTGGGTCTCAGGCCATGTCTACACTTCCAACTGGAGTAACTCTGTGTTGAAGAGAGAGCATTGTCGGTTGACACAGTCGAGTGAAGACAGCAAAGTAACTAAGTCAGTGGGAGAGATGCATTCTGCAGCATGCAGATTGCGTATCTTCCATCAACTTAGCCCCGCATTGTAGACCAGGCCTCAGTGCGCAAGACAGTTGATTCAGGCTTGTGGGTCTAAAAAACTGCATTGTAGACACTTGGGCTTGGGCTGAAGCCTGGATTCTGAAATCCTGCGAGTGGGGAGGATCTCAGAGCCTGGGCTCCAGCCTGAATCCAGACTTCTACACAGGAATTTTAGCCCCACAGCTCAAATCCTAAGAACCTGAGTTAGCTGACCTGGACCAGCTGTGGTCATGCCGAGGATCTTTTATTGCAGCATTAAACAGTTTTTAAAAAGGTTTGGGGGCTGGAATTCAGTGACTTTAGCTTACTTTTGCACTATGGCAAATGCAAATTTTTAACCTCTTACTAAAGAAACAGAAAAGAGGGAAGACAGGTAAAACGTTTGAAATGTAAAAAGTTAATTAGGGTTTTATTTTAACAACGTTCTTAGTTCCCTTTCCCCATAGGTGGAGAGAGTTTTAGCAGGAAAAACCCCTTATTTGACAGTCTTTTAGTTTTTAATATTTTACTATTAAAGATTAATAACTGTCCTCTTGGAGAAAAGAGAAGCAGTGAGTACAGATGGACTGGAGCTGTCATTCCTGTTGTCGCTAAGGTTTGATTTCATTTCCTAGAACCCAAAGTAAAAAAAAAACCACGCACGAAAGGGCAGAGAAAAGAACAGCAAAGGCAAAATATGCAGCTTCTGTCTCTGGTGTTGACTTTTACTGGCAGGTATGTCACCCTGTCTGATCAGCTACTCCAAAACAGGAGCATAGCCAGAATCCATTTTCTGGCCGGGCCCCTGAGTCAGCCACGGGCAGCTTCCAGTCATTTGACCTGAAGCTGCCTGAGATGCTAGGTAGCGATTGGAGCTCTCGTGAGGAGGAAAGGGGAGGAGAGGAAGTGAAATCAGGTCAGCCTATTGCAGTGCCCGGCAGCAGTGTGAACTTGCCACCATAGCTATGGGGATAGCCAGCAGACAGCAGCCATGGGCACAAATGGAAAAGGGGAGCAGGTGCTGGGGCTCTGCTCTGCTTGCAGCCATGGAGTCAAAGTTCACACTGCTGCCAGGCACTGTGGCGGGCAGGCCTGCTCTCCAAGTGGGGTGGGCCCTGGCCCACCCCTGGCTACGCCCTTGCTCCAAGACTGATAAACTCATATCAGCATCAATCTGTTGCGGGCATTGCTTTTTAACTGCCTCTTTAGGTCCCAGGTTCACAGGAGCATTGCAGAATAGGTCATTTTAGCTAGTTAGGTCAGACTCTTATTAGGCAGAAGGAAAAACAAGAAGTATAAAAGAGAGAGCAAAAAATAGAGTTGGGGAGTGGAGACAAAACTCTCACGTGCCAGGTTGGGAGTTAGTCAAAGCTGGTGGAGTTTGCAAAGTCAGCTGCCTCCCACTCTCTGGCCCACACTGGTAAAGATATCTTTCAGGATTAGCTGAAGAAGAGAGTCCCGTAAAACAGTGGAATTGGCAGCCTCAAATAGAGATCTCACTCTGTAGTCAATTTTAATCCCAAAGTCTCTTTCTTAAAGGACCCACAAAAGGGAGTGAAGGATGGAATAGCCTGACCTCTCATTATTTCATCCATCAGCTAGGCCTAATTTCTGGCATGTTAGTTCCGGTTCATTGATTTTTGGTCTCTCTCATTTACCAGGCATGGTTTTAACACAGTCCTTGAATTATATCAGTAGGCCTTTTTATTTAGATTAACTCAGTTTTTCTCTTTCGCATTTGCAGTCTTCCCCATCATCATTTATTGTTATAGGTTACTGTGACACCTTATGAACTGTCTTTCATTTTTTACAGTGGAGCTCACAGCTAGGGTAAATCTGTAAGTCCAGTTACGATAAAAATCCAGCACTGCTAGCTATCATTGTTACTAACTGAATTGGCCATGAGGGCATAAATCATGGGCCAGATTCTGTCTCTTGCTATGATGCCTGTATGTCACTCCAGATGTATGTATGAGCCATCAACTAGCCTGCTTGCTTGCATATATATCTCTTCTTATGGATTTAATTGCTTGTTTTATTATAATAGTAATAAATATATTAGGGTGTTTGACTGTAACACAAGAAACCTACAGGTCACATCCTGTACAATAAGCTAAAGTTAGCATACACATATTTAGTATGTTCCAGAGGGGTAGTCATCTTAGTCTAATTCAGCAAAACAAACAAGGAGCCTTGTGGCACTTTTAAAGACTAACAAATGTATTTAATGCATGAGCTTTCATGGGAGAAAATCCCACTCTGTCAGATGCTTGACGATAGAGAATTTACAGAATGGGAGGAAAATAAATGCAGGGAAGTGTAAGTCATAGGATCAGGTCAGACTGTTACAGCAAATCAAAGCAGTTGTTTAGATTTAAACGAGGGCATTGGTGTAGTCCTGGGGTAGCCCTAAGTCAACTTAGGGCTACCCCACATCTACACTGGCTTAAGTCGAATTAATTTGAGGTTTAATAAAGTCGACTTAATTTTCATTAAGTCGACTTTATTTTCCTTAAGTCGACTTAAGGAAACTGTAGTGTAGACGCGGGGTAAATTAAGTCGATTTAAGCAAGCTTAAGTCGACTTAATTTTCAAGTGTAGATGCACCCTATAGTTCTAGCTACACTTCTCTCTATAGTATTAATTGCAGTCTTAGTCTCATAGTTCTTAGTTCTTAAGTTAATTAAGTCAAACTCTAAGGCTATGGCTACACTTGCACTTTTAAGTCGACTTTAACTAAGTCGATTTAACTAAGTCGACTTAAAGTCGACTTAGTTAAGTCGACTTAGTGTGTCTACACTTAAAATTAAAGGTGACTTAAAGGGGAACTTACAAAGTCGACCTAGAGTGTTCACACTGGATGCTCTAGGTCGACTTTGTGGGGCTAGGGGGACCTTGGGCAGGTCCACGGTGGCAGCAGGGCACCCCCTGTGTACAATGGGGCAAAGGGGGACAGGGACCCTGGCAGGGCAGAGCCCTGTGTGTGACACTGTCTGGATTTAGGGAAGCATTTATGA
>ML685781.1:4040972-4072711 GCA_007922175.1 Pelusios castaneus
CGAGAAAGCGCTATATTTATAGCGCTTTACTTGTCCCGCAATAACTTATTGCGGGACAAGTATGCTCGTGTGTACATAGCCTTAGATATTATAGTGTTTCTATAGCTCTTAGCTTTCTAGCAACTCCTAAACTCTGCACCTCCCACTCAAGAACTGAACCTGAATCATCGGACTCTTCTGGCATGCCAGGGGCTAAGCTGGTCATTTGTCTCTTACCACCAGGTTATCAAGGAAGGGTGTGACTCAGGCATTTATTAATCTAAAAGCTTTACAGTATATAATGTCACATGTATCTCTAGAATAGTATTATTGCCTTTGTCATTTTGATTGATTTTTACCCATTTCATTATTATTCCATTTTAAGGCTGTATTTTGTTCTCAGTGTGAGTGTCTTTGCTATATATCCTGAGGATCCTTTCAAAACTCTGTGTAGCAAGAACCACATTATCTTCTGATGAGATCAGTTGGCAACCCCCTCCCACATTATATAAACAATAATATTTCTCTCCTAAAATCAGGCAACACAGCAGGGCACACAGTCAGTGCTGCCTTCTCACTGTCTCACAGAGTGGCATACCAGCAGAGGCTGGTATTGCTGGGATCATGCAGAAATACCAGGATACGCCCACTTTCCCCTGGGAATGTCCCTGTGCTGACACAGGGGCTGACACAGGAGCCACTACACAGGGGGCATCCCCAAGGAGCCTGATCTGCCAGCTTTAAGGCTTTTTTGCATGATGAGAACTCCACAAAGCAGCTGGAATTGGGCACTGGGTATGGGCTATGGTATGTTACACTCAATAAAAGATTATCTTGATTTATTTGAACTGCTATAAAAACAATCTATAAAAAAGTGTCCTGGATTTGCATCACTTCCAGAGAGGCTAAAACTGTTCTAACTGCCATAGCAGTTTCTATGCGTGGTTCTGCCAGTGCAGATTATGCAGATAACTCAGACTAAATTTTCAGCCTAAACTTCCCAATATGTACGCCCATTTTTGCACATGCTAATGACCGTGTTGGCAAAACTTGAAGAGTACCAACTTCTAAGGGTGTAAGTAGCTAAATGATCCCAGTCACAGGCCAGCTTCAACGTGGCTTAAAATTTAGACTCAATATTTTAAGAGATGTTATAAATATAAATCTATTTGTCTGCAGTAACCTTTGCTCTGTGCCTTACACCATCTGTGCTTTTTAAAGGACTTTTGAAATCAAAATTACTTCCCAGCATTTATGCTGCTGAATATGGTTTAGAAATTCAATTAGCATGGACCATGAATATAATTCAGTTTCACTTTATTTTACTTTATTTTGTTTTTGCAAAATTACAAACTCTTCTTTTAACTGGTAGTCTGCTGTCGAAGGCTTGGTGTATACTAGCATCTTATGTCAGTGTAACTATAGGATCATAGAATCATAGGGCTGGAAGGGACCTCACAAGGTCATCCAATCCAACACCCTTCTAAAAGCAGGACCATTCCCACTAAATCATCCCAGCCAGTGTATTGTCTAACCCAGGGGTCTGCAACCCAAAAGATAAGAAGAGCCATTTTTTAAAATTCCTTCAATAACAAAGTGTTTTGAGAGCCACAATGGGTGTAGCCTCCTGGTGGGAGGTGAGCCAGGATTTCTGCTGCAGGGTCCCCTTATGTGGGGGGGGGGGGAGGGAAGCCTGGAACTTGGCATGGGCTGCCCGTGGGTCCCTGGTGGCTGGGGGAAGCCCAGAGCCAGGCATGGGCCTCCTGCAGGGTACCCCGGTGGCTGGGGGAGCCCAGAGCCGCAAGGGGGCAGCCAAAGAGCCTCATGTGGCTCCAGAGCCACAGGTTGCAGACCCCTGGTCTAACTGGACCTTAAATACCTACAAAGATGGAGATTCCACCACCTCTCTAGGTAACCCATTCCAATGCTTCACCACCCTCCTAGTGAGAAAGTTTTTCCTAATATCCAACCTCAACCTCCCCACCTGCAACTTGAAACCATTGCTCCTTGTTCTGTCCTCTGTTACTATTGAAAACAGCCTACCTCCTTCCTCTTTGGAGCACCCCTTCAAGTAGTTGAAGGTTGCTATCAAATCTCCCCTCAGTCTTCTCTTCTGCAGACTAAATAAGCCTAGTTCCTTCAGTCTCTCCTCATAAGTCATGTACCGTTGCCCTCCGCTGGACTCTTTCTAATCCTTTCTATAGTGGGGAGCCCAAAACTGGACACAGTATTCCAGATGTGGCCTCACCAGTGCCGAATAGAGGGGAATAATCACATCCCTCGATCTGCTGGCAACACTCCTTCTGACGCAGCCCAATATGCCATTGGCCTTTTTGGCAACAAGGGCACACTGTTGACTCATATCCAGCTTCCTGTCCACCATAACCCCCAGGTCCTTTTCTACAGCGCTGCTACTTAGCCAATCGTTCCCCGGCCTGTAGCAGTGCATGGGATTTTTCTGTCCTAAGTTCAGGACTTTGCACTTGTCCTTGTTGAACCTGATGAGGTTTCTTTTGGCCCAATGTTCCAATTTGTCTAGGTATACCTGAATCCTGTCCCTGCCCTCCAGTGTATCTACCAATCCCCCCACCTTAGTGTCATCCGCGAACTTACTGAGCGTGCAGTCTATCCCATCATCCAGATCATTAATGAAGATGCTGAACAGAACTGGCCCCAGGTCCGACCCCTGGGGCACTCCACTTGTCACTGGTTGCCAGCTATACATCACGCCATTGATTCCTACCTGCTGAGCCCAATGATCTAGGCAGTTTTCTATCCACCTTACGGTCCAATTGTCCAACCCATACTTCCTTAACTTGCCAACAAGAATGCTGTGAGAAACCACATCAAAAACCTTGCTAAAGTCAAGGTATTTCATGTCGACGTCTCTTCCTGCATCCACAAATCCAGTCATCTCATCATAGAAGGCAATCAGGTTGATCAGGCACAATTTGCCCTTGGTGAATCCATGCTGACTGTTCCTAATCACTCTGTTTTCCTCCAAGTGTTTCAGGTTGGATTCTTTGAGGACCTGCTCCATGATTTTTCCAGGGATTGAGGTGAGGCTGACTGGTCTGTAGTTCCCTGGATCCTCCTTTTTCCCTTTCTTGAAGATAGGCACTATATTTGCCTTTTTCCAATCATCTGGGACTTCCTCCGTTCGCCACAAGTTTTAAAATATAATGGCCAGCGGCTCTGCAATCACATCAGCCAACTCCCTCAGCACCCTCAGATGCAGTTCATCCGGCCCCATAGACTTGTGCACATCCAACCTCTTCAAGTAGTCCCTAAGCTGACCTTCCGTCACTGAGGGCCGCTCTCCTCCTCTCCATTCTGCATTACCCAGTGTAGTAGCCTCGGAGCTGACCCTCCCTGTGAAGATGGAAGTAAAAAAAGCATTGAGCCCTTCAGCCTTTTCTGCATCATCCACCATGAGGATACCTGCCCCATTCAGTAGGGGACCTACACCATTCCTGATCCTCTTCTTGTTACTGACATACTTGTAGAACCCCTACCTGTTATCCTTCACATCTCTTGCCAGCTGCAACTCCAATTGCCCTTTGGCCTTTCTGATTTTATCCATGCAGTCCTGAGCAATATATTCATATGCCTTCCTAGTCATCTGTTCAAGCTTTCTCTTCTTACAAGCTTCCCTTTTATGTTTCAGCTCAACGCAGAGTTCTCTGCTAAGCCACACTGGGTGCCTTCCACATTTGCTGTTCTTTCTGCACATCGGAATGGTATCTTCCTGTGCCCTTAGCAGGGTTTCTTTAAAATATAGTCAGCTCTCTTGGAAGCCTTTCCCCTTTAGATCAACCTCCCAAGGGATCCTGCCCATCAGTTCCCTGATGGAACCAAAATCTGCTTTTCTGAAGTCCAGAGTCTGTGTTCTGCTTCTTTCCTTTCTTCCTTTGATCAGAATCCTGAATTCTACCATCTCATGGTCACTGCTGTCCAGGTTGCCATTCACTTCTACTTCCCCGATCAATTCTTCTCTTTTTTGAGCAGCAGGTCGAGAGGTGTAAGGCCCCTAGTTGGTTATTCCAGCATTTGTACCAGGAAGTTGTCCTCAACACTCTCCAAAAACTTCCTGGATTGCCTGTGCACTGTTGCAGATGTCAGGATAATTGAAATCCCCCATGAAAACCAGGGCCTGTGATCTGGAAACTTCTGCTAGTTGTCTATAGAATGCCACATCCACCTCCTCCTTCTGGTCTGGCGGTCTATAGCAGACACCCACCACAACATCCCCCTTGTTGCACTCTCCTCTAGACTTAACCCACAGACTTTCAACTGGCTTGTTTCCATTTTCATAGTGGAGCTCCAAGCAGTCATACAGCTCTTTTAGACATAGCGTTACTCCTCCACCTCTTCTTCCCTGCCTGTTCTTCCTGAACAATTTATACCCATCCATGGCAGTGCTCCAGTCATGCAAGCTATCCCACCATGTCTCTGTTATTCCAATTACATCATAGTTCCTTATCTCTGCCAGTATTACCAATTCTTCCTGCTTGTTTCCCAGGCTCCTTGCATTTGTGTACAGGCACCTAAAATACCAGGCCCATTGCCCTACTTTCCCCTGTCGACTCTCTCTCCTGTTGCATTTTCCTTCTTGCATTATATCCTGGTGTCCTCCTTTCCCACTCGCCACAGGTACTAGGGGTTCATTAGGACACCTAAGACAATGATTTGATTCCCTCCCCCCCCCCAGTTCTGACTAGTCTCTCTTTTCTCTCTCTCTCTTTTCTCTCTATATTGTTTGGGGTGTAGATTTTCCTGAGCAATGCAATTATACTGAAATAGACAGCCTATGTTAACAGGAGGGCTTTTCCCATTGACATAGCTACCACCTCTCAGGAGAGGTGGATTACCTAAGCCAGCAAGATAAGCTATTCTATTGGCATAGGTGGCATCTTCACTGAAGTGCTATTGCTGCAGCAGTAAGTGTAGACAAGCATAACTCTATCAGATACCTCACAGACACAAGAATTTGACAATTATAGGCCAACACCCAGGCTCAAGGACAGTCATCATCTTAATAAGGCATCAGTCAGTTGTTTCTTTCTGGTCTGATTATGAATGTCTTTTCAACATGAATCAGTTGGAGCTGGAAGTTTTATGGGACTGAGCCCTTGGCAGGTATGCAGGTTTAGCAGAAGTGATTGGAGAAGAAAAGAGACTCAAAGTTCTCAATCTAAACACATTGCTGGTTCCACTCCAGCACACAACAAAGTCAGTAACAAAATTCTTCTTGACTTCGAGGAGAGGGGAACCAGACCCAGTGTCTAAAAGCAGCAGCCGCCAACACAGCATTAAGCTGCATCTGTTTTAGTAGATTTACTATTTTTGTTCTGTGAGGGGGTGAGGGAATTAAAGGAGTCAAATTGTTGCTGCTTGCAGTAAGCTCCCTTCATCCAAGCCAATGCAGCAATTGCTGGGTACTGCAGTTCATTTTGGGAAATGTGTCATGCATTCCATTTGTGTATAGAAAACATCATATTAGGCAGTGCCTAGATTTTTTCACGATGCTTTTGGGATTTGGGGGATGAAATGTGTCTGCAGATTCAGTGAAGGAGAATGTCAGGCAGAACTGGATAATAAAAAAAAAAAAGGAAACAACTGAAATGGAAGTTCCTACAGTAGTGAGGTTGTAATTGCATGTGATGGTGACATGATTTAAAATCTCTATATGGTACTCAGAGATGGCAACACAGAAACAGAATCCCACTTCCATCAAACTGGAAAACACAGCAGGCAAAGCACATGGATTATTGCTTCAAAGTAGAAATGCCCTTGGGATATTAAAAAAGACACAGCAGATACTAATCTGGAAAGAGAATCCATGAGCTGCATAGAGCAGTAGTCTTCAGTCTGGGCAATACCGCCCACTAGTGGGCATTTTGTGATTTTTGGTGGGTGCTACAAAAATGAAGGAAGGCGATAATGACCATGCTCATCCGGCTGTAATTTATAAAGTTTGTATGACTAATGAATAAATTTTGTTTGAATGAAATTTGTTTGATACCCTATTTAAAATATGAGTTTAAAATTTAAATAAATTAAAAATTATAATTAACGATTAACAGTATGACAATGTAACAATTTAATGACAGTGGCAATTTATAAAAAGTAACAATTTATGTAGGTGGGTGGTAAACTGACTGCAAAATGTGAAAATATTGAAAAACTGAGCACTGATCTAAAAAAGGTTGAAGACCACTGGCATAGAACATTCTTGGGTCTTGCCAAAAAGGGCTGCTCACCTGGCCAAAGACAGAAGAGGAGAGAGAGCCTGCAGCAGAAAGTGAACTCTCTCTGTCCAAAAGGAGAGCACGTCCCAAGCGAAACAGAAGACTGCTTGCAGCAACCAAAACAATGAATCACACTGTGCTAGAAGCGCCTGAGAATCATCATATCCACCATAAAAAGAAGCTGACTCATTCTCCTTTGTAGAGAGAAAAAGGGATCACTTTATTCTATACAGGTTGCAAGGAAAGTACTTGATTTCAGAATGAGCCGCAACTGAAGTTAGGCTGTGGTTAGTTAACATGGGGGAGGAGGTGTGTGAGGACAGTCTATATTTATATATTGTGTTGCCCTCTTTTACTTCAGCAGACACCCAAACATTTAAGGTCTTGTAGGGAAAAAAAAAAATCGATTATGGAGCCTGATACCTTTGATCGATTCTTCTGCATTTACATTGAATGGCCAAATTCCTGATTCTTGGACCATAGGAGGAACCCAAGAGGAGCAGCAGAAGGCACCTTCCTTACCCACACTAGATCAAACATGTTTCAGCTAACACCTGTCAAAAGCTTTTTCCAGGCTTTTCTCTGCGTTGTACCTCCAGCTCTTCATCCAGGCTGTGTCTCATTTTCTGCTTCTTGGGTCTCTCTCTCTCTCTCTCCCCTTGTGCTCTGTCTCTCTCTACTCACTTTAGAAAATCTTGACCAGAATGAATACATTTTTACTTCTATTACTGTATCTATTTAGATGCTTATTCCATGCATTATTCCATTACATTTTACAAAAAATATGAGCCAGTCCCCTGGAAGATGTGAGTATAATCATATCAATATATGAGGGTAGCATTAGCACAGATACAGTAGGGCAGGGAAAAAATAGATGAAGGGACCAATTGTGACAGAGGCCACAGATTATGGATAGTCTAAAAATATTAACAAATAGTAATACAAAAGGCAATCTAACAGCTCAGTTTACCAGCCATGTGTCAGGGAAACATAGCAAGGGAAAGTACTTGTAAGTGCACATTAAAGACATGAATAGTTAAATCTAGTTTGAAAGGGAGCACTTATCACGAGCACTTACAATACCAGAGTGTCACTTAGGGCTGGTCTACATCACGGCAGGATTTTGGTGGCAGTCGAAAGGAGATATGCAAAGTGCCACAGGACTCTTGTTTTTTTTGCTGTACAACAGACTAGCACGGCCATCCCTCTGGAAATAGTATTTTGGGTGGAAGCACACCATTAAGTTAAACAATGGGTCAATATATTGTATTTACATCATACTATTTCTAAAGTCATCATTTTATGCTCACAGTGACATTTACACTGAAGGACCAACTGTCTTTTACAGGGCAGTAACAGATTATACTATCAAAACAGAACGACACAGAAGAGAATGGATGCACAGCACAAATTAAAATTGATTTAATTATTTTGGTGCAAATTGAAGAAGAAAGATTTGACAGGGAGATGAATGATTCTCACAACTTGAACTTTACAATTTAGTTTCTTTACCGCTGTTTTTCAGGCAAAACACAAATTTGCCTCTCCATCTTTAATAAAAGCTCTGAGTTTCCTGGCAGGGAAATCAGTTACACTCTTAAAATTAACGTTCAAAAATTTCAGGAAAGGCAATAGGCTAGAACATTAAACTCAACAGCAAGTACAAGGAAGCAAAATATTTTTATTTATTATAAAGGATATAACGACAACATTTAACCTCAAGTTTGTATATATCAACGCATTATAATACATAGAGCTCCATTTGGATATACACATTTTAAAGAAGATTCACGCATAATCATTAGTTACAAACTTTACCATTAAGCATACTTTTTTTTTTTAAAAAGTGTTAACACCACTGAACTGGAAAGGGGGAAAATGGCAGTAGTTATTGCAAAATCAAGACTAGGATACTTCAAATCAAACTTGCTCATAAATCAATATAATCAGCAAACAAATATCATGATTTACAACTTTCTCAAAACAAAAATATATCTGTTTATTTCTTTTGCTAAGATGTAACACTACAGCACACACAAAGCCTTTACATTCCACTTACCAATAAAATGTAGGCTTTTTGTGAGTTGGTCCTTTTACATCTTGCTGTATAATTAATTACCAGAAAGCGTGTTTCCCAGACACTTTGTATACAAAAAACAAACAAATTACATTCTTCAGCACAGAAACAGGATTCTGTAAAATCCATGCACCATACTTTTTTGGTTTAGCTTTTTTAGTTTACTATTCATGCAGAAATTGCTTACAAACACTGCACCAGAGAAGGATCTCCACAAATCTTAAATGCTGCACATTTAACTCATGAGCATAATATGTTTGAAAAATGCAAAAAACTAAGTTCACCCCATAGGCTGGTACTGGAATCTATTCAGTTAATCATTATTCAATCCATCTGATGCTTTTGTCTTTTAAAAGATTCAACCTTTCACAAAACTTGAGATAAGCATATCTTAAATAGAAAAACAAATATAACTTTCTTATTCACCTTTATAGGAAAAAATCAGAAATGCTGATAAGCTTCACATGACCGCTAGAGGAATATGAACGCTTCAATTTGTTTAAACAATGGCTGTCCATCTAACCATTGAAGAGACAGTTATGATATCATATTAAAGAAACAAATATAGTAAGCACTATCCAACTGTTTACGTCATGAAAGTTACAAAAATGTATTAGAAGTTAGGCCTATAACTTAAGTATTTAGGAAAGTTTGAAATTACTTTTATAAAAATGAATAATAATTTTAAATCATTTAGATGTGTAACACCGTTAATCCATTTGTTTTAGCCAATAGCATAACATGCAAAAAAAATTGGAATTATAGTTTAACCTAGCAGATATGATTTTTTAAAAAAAATAAGGGAAAGGATGGGTACAGATAAGGGGCTGCATGAATTGAAAAAATAGGGAGAAGCCCTCTGAAGAATGCATCCTCAGTTTTGGACTGTGCTTTATCCACTACAGTTAATTTTTTTTAAAAAAAATAATTTTCTTTGACAAATGATTTACAAAGAAGTTACAAGTAGAACTAAAATTCAGTTAATCAAAATAATCATAGTTGGATATTACATCACCCTTTTCATCCAGAGATTTCAAAGCATTTTATAATATGTGAATAAACATTATTATGATCTTCTTACAAGGAAGTCTTGCCCAAAGTCACTAAGCAAGTCATTGTGAGGGTAATTGGGAACAGAACCCAAAATTTCCTGAGCCCGTCCCTGTCTCAAACCTCACAGCTGCCCCTAATGTATTACATTAGTTAATTTGATACTGAATTGTAAGTGGAAAAATCCAGTTGGTAGAGATGACTACAAATGCATCATGCTGGTTTTAAACAGTTCCCATCTCTAAGGTGGTATAATTTTAAGGTGTCATTAAAAGGCACTTATCTCACACAAAAAAAATCTTGTTTTCTCTAATGTGTATTTAAAACATGTATCTAAAATATTTACTTTTAGTCAGTGTAATATCTGAAATGGTTCACATTTGTTAAAATGCAGCAAAAATAATCCTCTACAAAGCAGTAATTTATAAATCAAACATGAAAGGAACTAGGTTGGAAACAGCTACATTTAAGCACATTTTGACCCATTATTTCCATTTAATGCAGCACTCTGTATGATACCAAAAAATGTGCTACTAGAAGAGTGTGGTTTTTTTGCTACTAAATTCCTATGTCCACAAGTGGAGAGAGAAGTGCATGCAGAAATGTGATCAGGATTATTTAACAAGCTGCAGGGACTAACCTAATGCTGTTGAGTTGAAGAAAAAGACATCACACCATAATTAAGCTTTTTTTTTTGAGTCTTATGTCTGCTATCACATATGACCAGCATGAAATGTGACAAATTATGGACAATTTTGTGTCTGTCTATATTTACAAGGGTAAATCAGAAGTATTCACTGGCAAGTAATTTTAAAGTGATTTCAATTCTCACAGGTTCCTGAGATTCATGAAATCCCAATGCAATGACTGAGTTAAAATACATCTAAATGGCAAATAAAGAGAATCCAGTGCATTTTGGGGGGACTTATATAAAGATGCTCAAAAGCTCACATTTATCTAATCAATGTATGTTATAGTTTCCCTGTCTTTTAAGTCTCAATCACCTTATAATATGATGACAGACAGAATTTGAAGGACACTTTCCTAGATATCCAGTACCACAAAAAAATGGACACAGATAGTCATTATGTACATAAATGTTGAGTTCCAACATGTATTATATATTACTACATAAAGAAAACCAAAAAAACCACAGTAAGGTGAAATGGATGGAACCAAATCAAACACTCAGATAAAAAGTTTTTTGCATTTAATCCTTCTGATTAGAATAGCACATTAGAAGTATGTCCATGCTGCTGGATGGATCTAACCTTGCACTTGGCCATTAATCTTCAATTCCTAGCCTTTTCATAGTTTTCCAAGTACTGTATCTTAAAGAAGTTCCTGCACCTTTGAGAAATCTACTTTCTCTGACTTTTGCATTACGTTTCTTTAAAGAAGTTCGACCATATATTAGAAACTCTGATACTTCTGCAATTCCTTAGGAGAGCCATATCTCTCATGCATTACAGTGACCGAAACTGAAAAAATGATGTACTGACAATTGTCATGGCAAGTGGATGGAAGTGTGGGGTAGCTGCCATATAGTTAAGCCAACTGTTTACACAATCTCTACAACTCTCTACAGCAAACATAAAAACACAACTTATAAACATGTGCTGCTCATGGGCGCTATCAGTCTACATAAAGTGCAAAAAAGAGAAAGCAACATCTAACATGATACCACTGCTGTTCTAGTACTCCCACTCATCTGTTTTCATGTCTAGATAGTAAAGAATATTCTGCGCAAGCTTTACTGCCTGCTTTCTGGCAACTTTAGACCGCTCATCTCCTTGTGGATCAACAGCATCAAGCGCCAGAAGTTGCTTAGTGAGGAGCTCTTCCAGTCTCATGTAATTCTTATCAGTTCTGTTTCCATCAAATGAGAGTACTTCCCTCTGAATCTGACACAAGCTTCCAAGAACACTCCAGACTGCCTTATGGGATTGATGTTCCGCAACAGTTTGTTCACCGAACATTTGCCTTTTTTCAAGTGCTTCCTTTAAATCAATATATGTTATAAGAATTTGCACCTCTATCACTGCTCTTCTCCTGGCTTCCCTGATACACGGGTTCTTTCCTGGACTCACTTCATCCAAGAGGGAAATTAAACCTTGCAGTTCCGCCTTAGATCCCAAGTACAAATCAGAAGCATTTTCTGCTCTGAAAAGTAAAGAATGAACTTCTTCCTTCTTTTTGCGGATCTCTTCTATTTTTAGAATGGACTGATTTTGTGCCAAGTCATAAGCATGAGCAGAGTCTGCTGCTTCTTCCAAATCCAGGTATTTCTGCAATTTATTGATCTCTTCCACCACTTCCTTTCTGTAATTTCTTATTTCTGCATGACCACAAACATCCAAAGCATCCAAATCAGCAATCAGACCTGTAAGCACACAGGATAAATGCCTGCAAGTCTCGTTATTATTTACCCCCATTAAGACTGCAATAAGAGTCCCTCTAGCCTTGTTCACATCACACATAACAGAGTTAATTTTTGATACCGAAGGATGTGCATCACTGGAGAGTGGCAGAGAAGGTTGCTGCTTTATACAGTTTTCTATAATCTCTTGAACTGCACATACTTTGGTCAAAGTGCGATACCTTGCTTTCCGTAACGAGATTTTTCCTCCAGTTTTCACTTGAGTGAGTCTCAGTACAATATCCTGAATACCCTCTTCAAATTCATCAGTTATACAGTTGCCACCTTTATAAAAAGGTGTGATCTCACGCTCCACCAATGACTGAGCTTCCTTATATATTGCCTCTATTTCCAGTCTGTGTGGATGGTTTGCATTCTGCTCCAATTCCTTGAGTAGTCTCTCTGTTTCCTGGGCCGCTCGTTTCCTGGCTTGTTGAATGTCCCCTTTTCCTTCGGTATCTACAGAATCTATTTCAAATAGCTGTTTAGTCAGAGTCCTCTCTAGTTTCTTGTAATTCCTGTCAGTAGACAGGCCACTGAAGATCACCACCTGCTGTTCAATATCTTTCACTTCTTTCTGTATTTCTTGCAGTCTTTTGATGGAAGGGTGTTGGTTGCCCATATCCATTATCTTATTTCTTCCAGTTCCAACTGAGCTACAAAAAAGGCAAGAATAAGAACTATGACTGACAAAATTGTAAACAAGTATTTCATAATGCTACTTTGAACAACTTTTATAAAGCCCCAAGACACTGTAAAATATTTAATAAATTAATTTGAATTAAAAAGCTACAGGCTTTGTTCACTGGTGTAAATTAAAACAGAAGAGTGAACTACTTAACTTCAAAACATATAGTATTTCCTATTCTTTTGTGCATATATCTCTAACCTTGTCTGCAAGCTCCTTCCTGTTAAATAATATGCACATACTAATTTACACAGCTAGAAATTTTTGTTCATTCTTTCAGCTGTAACGATTACAAGCCATGCAGAACAAATTGCTTACTTTAGTAATGAAGAAAATTAAAGAGCCGATTTTCAATCGTTAATCTTTGAGTGCAATATATACATGCACACATGCCCCTTAGTGGTGAATATGCTCTTCCAATTCACTTACCTTATTCAGAATAATAATAAACTGCTAAGACAACCAAGGCTGTCATCCTTTTTGCCCATATCTATCTACACCCAGTAACCCACAGCAGCTTCCTTTCTACCCATTGCTGTTCACTTGCACCCATCTAACTTCAGCAACTGTCCCTAACCTCTTCCCTTTGGTGCCCTTACCTTGCACTCACCTATCTTGCAGCCCCAACCCTCATCTGCTTCAGCCACATCCAGCAACCTTCACCCACTTGCCTCCAGCTATCCTCCACCTCATCCAGTGACCTTCACCCACACGTACCTACCCCTGGGGCCTCTTCCCAACCTAGCACCCATCTTCCCCCAAATCATCCACTCCCCACAGTCCTTCACTAATCCATTTTAGTCTTTAGTCTCTTCACCCACCTCACAGGAGGCACCTTTCCTGTCCCTTCCCAGTTCAGTTAATCCCACCCCTTCCATCCCCAGCACCACCAGTTCTCCAACATTCACCTCCCGCGGCTCCCGGCCCCGCAGCCCCTGCATCAAAGGGGGCGCTGAGACAACCCCCACGCCACGGGACGTGGCCCCCACCGGAGCCCCACAGATAGGGATGACCGCAGGGCGCCTACCCCAACCAGTAGCCTTGGGGGAAGCCAGTCCCCTGGAGCGGCCCCAATCCCCCCCGAAACCGCTACATTCCTGCGGGAGGGGGCGGGACCCGCCAGGCCGCGCCCCTCTGCCGTCGGTGGGGGATGACTTCACAATGGGGGGCCGGCCGGGGAACGGAGAGGCTGAGAAGAGATCCCCGCCGTGGAGAGCCGCCTCCCGCTCCCCCCACACTTCCCCGGCCACCATCCGCCCCCTGCACCACCTCGCCCCCTCCATCCCGCCAGGCAGCCCAGCCCCACTCGGCCTCGGCCCCCAGCAGATCCGCCCAGGGCCTGGGCCGGCTGCAGAGCCCTCTGTCCGTCTCCCAAGTCCCCACAGCGGGTCGGAGCGGGCCTCTCACCTCTGGGCCGCCCCGGCTGTCAGCAGTCCCAGGGCGGGCTAACCGGCCACCCGAGCGCCCCGTCCCCGCCCTCCCCCAGCAGGGCCGCGGCGCAGGGGAAGGGGGCGAAGGGCGGGCGGAGCAGCGCGGCCTGAGCTGGGACTGGAGTCGCGTCCGGCCACGCAACGCCGCACCGCGCCGCCTGGCGCTCCGCGGGGAGAAGTGTGGGGCGGTCTTTCCTTGCGACGTGCCGTAAAGCCGCCGCCTGGCGCTCCGCGGGGAGAAGTGTGGGGCGGTCTTTCCTTGCGACGTGCCGTAAAGCCGCCGCCTGGCGCTCCGCGGGGAGACGTGTGGGGCGGTCTTTCCTTGCGACGTGCCGTAAAGCCGCCGCCTGGAGCTCCGCGGGGAGAAGTGTGGGGCGGTCTTTCCTTGCGACGTGCCGTAAAGCCGCCGGTGGGGGGGGGCGCGAGGCAGATGGCGGCGGTGGCGCCTAGAACAGCCGCGCGCCTGCGTGGGATCGGCCCGCGCCGCCATTTCTCCCAGCGAGCCGGCGGTGGCGCGGGGCTGCGGGTCGCGGAGGAGAGCCGGGTAAACGAGGCGGGGAGGGGGCGGGGAAGGTCCCAGCTCCCGTGTTTGAGGCCCGGCCCGGCCCGGCCCGGCCCGGCCCGCGTTTCGTTTCCCGCAGGCTGCTCTGACTAGCCGGGGCCGGGATTTCCCTTTGATTTCAGTCACGGGCGACGTCGGGGGTCCGGGAGCTCTTTGTGTCTTGTTTTCTCCGGGGCTACCTGCCTCTTGGGCTGCTGTGCAAGTACTTTTCCTCACTTTGTGCCCTGGGGTGAAACAGACAAGGAGTCCTGTGGCCCCTTTAAAGACCAACAAACGTATTTATCGCATGAGCTTTCGTGGGAGAAAAATCACACTTCGTCAGCTGCTTCAACACCCCTGAAACTTTTTCCCAGGAAAGCTCATGTGATCAGTAAACGCGTTAGTCTTTACAAGTGCCACAGGACTCCTTGTTTGTTTGGCTGACCTCGACTAACAGGGCTCCCCCTTTGGAACTTGCCTGTATGGTGAAAGTGATGCTTGCTGACATTTAGCAGTAAAAATCTTATCCCTCCAGGTCTATTTCCATTGGAGTCCAACGCTAGAATGTCAATTTAATGCAAAAGAAACAAGGAGTCTAGCGGCACTTTTAAAGACTAACAGCTTTATTTATTGCACGAGCTTTAGTGCCACCAAATTCCTTTTTTGTTTTGCTGAACTAGACGAGCACGGCTCCCCCTTTGGAACGCAATTATCGCATTCTCGTGAGCAGAGGCAAGAGTTTGAGGTTCTCTAAAGAATATGAATTTCCTCAAGCTAGCACCTTGCTCCTCTAATTTTGCTAAATGTTGATAACAATAGTGCCTGAGTTTAGCCTTTTTTCCCCCTAAACACTGCACAGGGGTTACCTGTTCGTTCAGTTCTCTAAATGAACACCATTTTAGGGCCCCAGTCTTGTAAATATTTATACATATGCCTACCTTTAGGCTTTATGTGTAGTCCCATGGCAATCAGTGAGACTTCTCATTAAGTGTGAACCACATATAGCAGTGGTTTCCACCCTTTTCTGTGTTGTGGTACACCTTGATACCTTTAATTATTTTGAGGCACACCATACAGTCTCCAAATAAAATAATGAATATTCATGAGCCAATCCAGAACTCTTCTAGTAGTTTTTCAAGAAATTCCGTGGCACACCTGCTCATGCCTGAGGGCATACCAGTGTGCCATGGCACACCGATTGGGAAACACTGACATACAGGCACTAGTTTACCTGCCTATGAGATACAGCTAAGATTAATTATAAATGCAGAAATAAGAATATGTATTGTGATTTAGCAAGCTTTACATGGGACAAAGTTAAATACAATAATATTTCTACAGTGTCTTTCATCTGAGTGTGGTTTATATAGTTTAAAATGTTTCTTTGACCTAAATATATATCCCTATTTGTAGACTGGGAAACTGAGGTACAGAGAAGGTAGTTTACTTGTCCAAAATCAAGAAGTGAGTCATCAACAGACTAGGTTAGTAGCTAGGAATTATCCCTACTCCACCCTCAATAAATCACTGATTATTACCTCCTTTGAATATATATCTGAGACTCAGCTGTACTCAGTGTCCTATGGTACCACTGAATATGTTAACAAGCTAGAAAATCCATGACATAGGTGAAAGTGTGGTATAAGGGTGTCTTTGATCTGTGTCTGTGATTGTGTCCCAGAGGTCACTTTGACCTAGCTGACATTGCTAAACAGAGTACAAGTGAACTACTCATGTAAACGTAAATCAAGCTAACCTGAACTCTCACAACTTCTAAGTTTTTATGATTGTATTTTAAGGTGAGATTCGGCTGAGTGAAATATTTCATTGTATTTTTTTATGATAAACTATGCAAAACATTTTTTAAAAATTAAATATTTATTTAAGGCTTCAAGTTTCTGCCCTCCAGCACGTTCTTGCAATGATTGGATTGGTCCTCCTGACAGACATTCAAACCTCCGACCAATAATATTTCATATTCCAAAAAACGAGTCACCTCTGGAACAAAGACTTAGGGAATTTAGACAAGAAACTCAAGTTTGGAACCAGCAATTTTGGGCAAGCCAGAATGTGTCATTCAGAAAGGTGAGCATGTAGATAAGGTATTAAGCCACTTGGTGGTGCTGAATTTCCTTAGAATTTGCAGTGTTACCACCTGCTAGAAAACGTCATTCTATTTTGGCTACATGATAGAGTTTTCACAATCATGTTGTGATCACTTTGTATTATATAGTTGTTCAGAATAGTTGACATTAGTACAGCTAATTATTTTACTTTTATAAAATAGTACTAAATTGTGTGGTTTTGCTTTAAACTGATTTTATAGTTGATTTTATATGCACAATATAATGGAGTTTCTTTTTTGCCATTAAATTGGCTTATCAATACTGAGGAATGCATTTAAAGATGATCTGCAAGGCTAAAAAGTGTATGTACTTACTGTTTGAAGATTTTGCTTTATTTTAAACAGAAATATACACTTTTGACTATTCTCTTTTCTGGAAGACATGGAATGTGAGATTAGAACTGGTTATTGAAAACTGAGCTACTGCTCTCCTAACTGCAGGATGAGTGAGAGAGGTATAGATGCAGTCAGTGAGGGGGAAATGAGGGCCATATCTTTTCTCCCCAGCTTTACTGACCTGTTGATGTGTGTCTAATAATTGCTGCAAGCAGTGCATTTCATTCCTGGTACCTCTCATTTATTTATTTTTTTAATGTGGTTACACCACCAGGTAGAAGATGTTGAATTCTAGGTTGGGAGAGGATTAGCTTAGCTATCCACCTCCAGCTGTGATAAAAATTATTTGTTTTTTAAAAGGTAGAAGAAAATAGGTTTTTAGTTTAAAAGAAATTGAAGTAGCAAACAATTTTTTTTAAAAGCATTGTATTGTTAAGCAACAATGAATTTATTTGAAAAGGCTTAAGATCTTTCTGTGAACTCAAATATAATATGCAGAAGGCAGTGTGACCTCTGAGTCTGATAAGTTGTCTTATTTAAAACTTATAACGTAAGATCCTGATCCTCCAAACACGTATGCATATGTGTACCTTTACTCTCATGACTAACGTCATTTTCCTCAGTGGAATTGTTTGCATGAATAAAGTCATGCACATGGTTAAGAGTTTCCAGGATTGTGTCTAAATGATTGTTTCCTGAGGGGATCCAGTTAACTGGTTATTGGTTTAAGTAGAAAACACTGTAGTCATTACCTGGTTTATAAATATTGCTCAGGTTCTTGAAACTTGATCCAGTTGGTGGTAAAAGGATGGCTGACTTCAGGAATGAAATACATTATATTTATAATATGAAATAAATTATGTTTTAGGGAAAAGAAGAATTCATCTACTCAAGACTGAAAATGAAAGGTCTGGAAATGAAAGATGAAACAGGTTAGTGAGATCATTGTTTTGACAATTTAAAATGCTTTTAAAAGGGAGGGTTCTGGTTAGGTTTAAATTTTCACCAGATAGTTTAAACTCTCTTCAAAAAACTTAACAGCAGATCCTGCCACTGACTCCATGACCACAGAGGATCACTTGGCAGTAATGCCAGTGCAGTTATTTGGCACAGCAAGGTGGGATTGGTCAGGGTTTGAAAGGTTATGCAGAGGTGTGGTAGATGGCTCATCTCTACAGTAGCTCTTTGCACAGGGATGGGTGTGGGATCAGAGGATCTGCTATTGCATAGCTGCTTGTATTGTTGTCCACCACTCCTAGGGGAGGGCGTATTTCGTGAGGCTAAAGCGGTTGTGTTGGCTCCAGTGCAGTGACTCCATGACTGTTCTGTGCCTATGGGGAAGATTTCTTCTCTCTTGCACATCATCAACCAGTGAGCTAATTGAGCTGAGTGGTGGAGAGTTTGTCCCTAAGTGCATGGGTTGATCTCTCTCTGTTAGCATAGCAACAGCTTCTCAAGCTCTGGCTTTGGTCCCCAAGGTTTATGCAGGTCGTCTAGTATACTTCCTTGAAGAAGGGGTAGCCAGCTTCTGAGGAAAGACCAGCTGCTTACTAAGCTTCCTGGCCTGAATGCCGATGTCATAGACAAGTGACTGACTCTCAAACTTATGAGATGTAACTAAAAATAAGACCTTGATAATGCAGTGGATCTTTTATAGCATGACACTAAGTAATTTGTTCATGCGTGAAGAGAATAAATTCATAGCTTAAGACAGAAAGGATCATTAAAATGACCTCCTATATACCACAGGCCATTAAATGTCATCCAGTTACCCCGTATTGAGCCTGATAATTTGTGTTTAATAAATCATCTAATTACATTCTTTTGTTACAAGAAACAAGGAGAATAATTTTGCATTGCCATTTTATTTTCAGTTTGTATTGGTTTATTCAGAATATAGAAATAACAGGGGGAATAGTAAATTTGTGCATTCCTTGGATCTGCTCCCCAAGGGTGGTTGCATTGGGTATAGGTATTGGAGCGAACATTTGCCTATGCCATAATTCAGTCACAGTGAAGTTTAAGTGCAGATAAAAAATAAGATTTAAGTCTGTTTACAGTTTGTTTGGCAGTTGCCATTAAAGTCTCATGCTACAGAATGCAGTAGAATTTGGACATTAGTAAATTTGTATTAGTTCCTTTTATTAAAGTAAAAAGATAATCTGCCATACTGAGATCAGAACAAGAAAGCTATTGACTTATTATCCTTTCCCTACTTCTGCAGTTGCTGTTTGCTGTCAGTGCAATGATGCTATAAGCAGTATATGACATTGCTTTTCTTATTAAGCTGAAACATACATGGGGGGCCGAGTAGGTGAACTAAAGAAATTGTGTTTATTGTGCTTGCAGTGTTAAAGATTCGTTGTATTAATATGAGGCCTCTTGAAATAAATTTCATAAAAGGCTTGGTCATTATAAAAATAATACAGACCCAAAGAGAGAATGGGTACCATTTTGCACTGTCACTTCTAGAGAGTAGATAAATAGCCACAAGGGAAACAGAATACAGCAAGGTTCTGCAAGAAGGGAGTTTTGCTGGAGGGTGAGAAAGGTTGCAGTTAGGTTGTTAGGCAATAAGTAAGTTGACTGCACTGATTCATAGGAATTTAGAAATGATTGAGAAAGGATTGATGCAAATTGTTAATATTAATGATTATGGTTAACTATGGACACGTAGAAAGCCACGGATAGAATGGGGGCAGGAAATTACCTTATGATAACTGGGGTACCAGAGCAAATATGGATGTACATCTGTGACATTTACATAATGTGGGGTATAAGACAATACTCTTAGTTTGCTTTTCTTGAGTTATCTTTGACTCTGGACTGGTGTCAACTGGATCTTATGCCCTCAGAGGTGTTCCACTCACTGATTCTTCCTTCCTGTATTATTCTTCTTGTCTTTGAGAATGTAAGTATGAAATGCCTTTATTAGCTTGGCCATCTTGGGAGCATGGGTTGCTTTTTTGAATAGGTTTATGCTGTTTGTTTATTATGTGCAGTACAGTTTGATTTCTTTTTAAAATTGTAATTGAGTCTGTACTACTCTTTTACCAGTTACTTCAATCCAGTGAGGAAAAGAAGAGTTTCTGAGGGAATCTTGTGTGTAGTCTGCCATAGGAAAGAACTTGAGATTAATAATCATTAATAAACATTATAAGAATGGCAAATCATATATTTGTGAGGGCTACAACATGAATTAACCAGCCCACACACACTATTTCAGTTAAGTGTGCAACCTTCAAATTATTTTATGTTGTATTCGTCTCTCGTCACTGCTGTGAATACTACAGTAATAATTGCGAATAATATTTGCATTTCGATAGAGTAGCTTATGTGGAGATACTAAAACGGTTTATAGACATTAACAAATTTAATCTAACACTTTTGTCAGGGAAATAAAAAGACTGTAATTATAGATTATGAAACTGAGTACAGATAGGTTAAGAGACTAGCCATCATCACATAGGAAGTCTGTGATGACTAGCATCCAAATTTCTGAACTCAGTCTTGTGCTGTAGCTACAAGACCTTTTCCCCCACTATTCTGTAAAAATAATCCTTTTCCTTATATGTTCTGCTATTTGTGACCCAACTGAACAGAGTACTATTTCTTTGCTTTTATTAGCTTTTGTTGCTTCAACCAGTTGTCTTCTGCATCCAGTTTATCTGCTAGGTCGTTAGTAAATGTGGCATCTCACAACATGTAAATATTGGTGTAGGTCACTTAGCAGGAAACAGAATTACAGTAGTTAGTCCCAGCCCTTGAAATGCCTATTTACCCATTGCCAAGTTTTTCCTCCTAGTTTGAGTCACAGGGCTTCAGACTGAGGCTTGGTCTACACTGCAGGGCTAAATTGATGGGAGATATAGAATCTGCATGCCACAGAATGCGCATCTCCCGTCGACTTAGTTACTTTGACTTACCGTGCTGTCTTCACTCGGCTGCGTGTGGTGGATATACAAGTGGCCTAAGGGGGGAGAGTACATAGGGTGGGTTCTGAGTTATTAGAGAGAATTGTTTCTTGCGCTGTTGAGACTTGCCCACGTGCTCAGGGTTTAACTGATTGCCATATTTGGGGTCGGGAAGGAATTTTCCCCCAGGGCTGATTGGCCTGGGCTCTGGGTTTTTTTTGCCTTCCTCTGTAGCACAGGGCATGGCTCACCTACCAGTGAATTCTCTGTATCTTAAAGACCTTAAGTCATGATTTAAGGAGGTAAATAACTCAGTCATAGGTTGGTGGCCTATGGCTGGAGTGGGTGGGTGAGGTCTTGAGGCCTGCATTTTGCAGGAGGTCAGGCTAGATGATCGTACTGGTCCCTTCTGACCTTAAAGTCTATGAGACTGGCAGTGCTTTCCCATCGATGCAGCATTAATCTGCTTGATGGGGTGGAGTTATTGTATCAACAGGAGAGCTCTTCTGGGATCAATTGAGCAGACCTACACTGGCTGTTCAATCGATCCCACTGCATCAATCCATGGGGATCAATGCAGAATTTTCAATGTTGACATGGCCTAAGACAAGGATTTTTTAGTTGTTTTGGCATCTTTGTTCTGGTTAGCCTTTAAAATCCCAAGGACTAAATGTGGATACTCAAGAATTTAATTCCAAAGGGGTAGCCGTGTTAGTCTATTGTAGAAAGACAACAGAGTCCTGTGGCACTTTTAAAGACTAACAGATTTATTTATCGCATAAATCTATCGATAAATAAATCTGTTAGTCTTTAAAAGTGCCACAGGACTCCGTTGTCTTTCAAGAATTTGTTACTTTATCATTTCTCATCCCTTTAATGGGGATCCATTAGATCCTTATAATATTTATAATTTTATTCAAGTTCAGAAGTAGAAAGGGCAAAAGGCTTTAATGAATTATCTTAAACGTTTCCAGATCAGCCATGTTTGTATCCTCTGTTACAGCCCCTCTCTTTCCCTGTACTCTAACATTCCTGCCTTTACCAAAAAAAAAAAAAAAGAAAGTAAGCTGTTTCAGACCTTTAGAGGCTACAGTGCCTAGGTGACTTGAAATATTAAAAAATTATGCCCACAACAGGACTTGAACAGATACTTCATACTCTGAAAATCTAAATGCTTAAGATTTTAAAAGAAGATGAATGTGCCTTCATACTGATGAATTTCTTGTCAATAAAAAAAAGTTGGTTTTGAATTGCTCATTTTCAACTTTTTAAAATGAGATTTAAATACAGTACTGTATTGTGATATTGCATTTACCTTACTCTTATAAATACTGTCTGGTATGGACATCTCAGCTATGCCTTTTGAGGTCTATATATTATTTTTTGCTTTACATTTATGTAACTACACATGGTATAGGATATATCACATCACAATGACTATATAGAAAAGGCATAAACATAAGTAAATAAAAGTTTTATTGGAACTTAAAAACAAAACCTTGACTAGGAAGTGAAATACAGTGTAGTAATAGCAGCCTCATGTTTCTAACTTATTACAGTAATGCCTAGAGGCTCCAAATGAGATCAGAGACCCACCATGCCGTACCAACACAGTGAGAGACAGTCCCTCCCCCCAAAAGTTTATAATCTAAATATGCAAAACAAAGGATAGTAGTAAGGGAATATTATATGAAATTGAGACATTGCAAAACTGAGTTGCCCAAGGTCACAAAGGAGTTCTGTTGCAGAACAAGAAATTGAACCCAACTGAGTTCCCAGTCCCAGTGTATTAGTCACAAGAACAACCTTGATGTATTTATGTTGAAATTTATTTTCAGGTCAGAAAGCAACATTGAATGCAGAAGAAATGGCAGATTTTTACAAGGACTTTTTAAGTAAAAATTTTAAAAAGCACATGTGCTATAACAGGTAGGTATATGCACTTCATGTTGAGTAATACACTTAATGCATCCAAGTTAAAGGCACACCGTCAACTTAAGTGGCTCCTTCTGAAATTTTTTTGCCTGTTGTTGTTACAAGTAGCACCAAAGGTGATATTGGTGAAAGATCAGAAGAAATACATTCTCTTTTTTCCTTCAGTTTTTTTACTTTGCATGAGACAATATTTTATGTATAGGCACTTTGAATATTTCCACTGTTTATGGTTATATCCAGTTGCCGTGGAAATTAATAAGAGTGTCTCTCAGGACTTATATGTATCAGCCCTCAGTTTCAGTTTCCCCTTTTATTATGTGGATCTTTCACAAAGAAATTGGAGAAAAAAATACAATAGAGAAATGTGATTCTAAAACCACTTTTGAAAAATTGAGTAGAGGTCTAGTTGACTGTGTCCCTTTTTAAACAGTGAGTTAGGTAGTGATGTGTGAATATTTTTGCGCTCAATAGAAAATTTCATCATGTAAACTTAATATTTAGTATTTGCACTTTCTTTTCTTTTTTTATTTTTGCCCACTTTTACTTATAAGCTTACCAAAGTGAAATTGAGTAGCTTTGTTTTGTAGTGGGAAGTACTTGAAGTTGTAAGGGTTTTCCTTTCCTGTATGTGAACCCAATCCAAGATCATTCCTGAGAGATCCTTAGCATTTTTTATTTCTGCATGCTGTAGAGTCTCTTTCTCCTCTGTTGTGTTAAACAGTATTGGACACAAAAGTATTAAGATGCTACGAGAACTAGTGCTTTACTGCTACAGCATTCTAATGTTTAATATTAAACATTTACTGTGAATTGTGGTTTGAAGTTATATGTACAGTAACTTCGTACTTTTACCTTAATACATTTTTTAAAAACACATTTATTAACCACAGAAAAATACAAAGCAATACTATGAAAACACTACCATTCAAAAACATTGTGGTTATTTATTTTGAATGACAAGATTGCACAAATGTAGGAAACGTATTGCTTGGTGCTTGGGAAAGCAGACAGTACTACTACCTGAATGGCCATCAGAAGGCTCACTGTAGTCAACTGTGGCTAATGGTCTATGAATCAGGTGAGAGCATTAAGAGTCTGTTCCCAAATGCGGTCTGGCTTGTTGCTATCTGTGATCAGCTCAGCTGTGTATAATTACATCATTTTAATTACAAAGTGCAATTGTAAAGCCCTGAAAATAGCAATGCTTATTATCGGCATTCTGATTTCTGAGAGCCTAGCTTGTAGAATCTGTTGTTCACGCATTCATCTGTATGCTCTCTGAGCATTGCCAACTGGATTGAGAGTTGTGGCTACAGTAGTGTTGAGATTTGGAAATTCATCATGCTTGTTAGGATAGTTTTAAAAATAAATTGATACTGTGACTTCCTTGGTTTCCGGAATAAGAAGATGCACATTGTGTAATCACATTCTGGATTCCATGGCTACAGGCACTCAATTTACTATTCTGCTAGAGTTAAAGTGGGGTTGAACAGTTTTATGGCCAGTGATACAAATTATATTTTAAGTTATGCAAGCAAAGATAAGGATAATGAAGTCTCATGTTTGAGGGAAAGCTGGTCATCAAGCAGTCAGGGAGGAATTTCTCCATACATTTCTGTGATGACACAATGTGCGTCTTCTTTATAGCCATGTACTTAATAGTAGTCCTTACAATTTTTGTAGGCAAATTAGCTTTAATTAGGTAGGGAAAGCAATGCTGCCAGGAAAGAAAAGGTAGTTCATAATTGAGTTGTCAGATATCAGTGCCCCTAGGATATTTAATGTAATTATTTACCTCTCATCCCTCTCCCCTTTCCCCTCATCTTTCTTTTTGTGCTGTTTTTCTGGTGCTGGGATCTAGAGAGTGGTATAAACGTAACTTTACCATCACGTTCCTCATGGGACAAGTGGCCTTTGCGAGGGCTTGGAGGAAGCTTGCCTGGAAGAAGACGAAAGTGGAAAATTAATGTTCATCACATCGTACAGGCTACACCAGTACAGTAAAGCCTGTTGGACTAACACACTGTTGGTGGTCATATTCAGACTTCGAACTACTGCCGCAGCAACTACTTTGATCTCTGTTTATTTTGTATATTGGGCCACATGATTGAAAGTAGCTGCTGATTTTGACATTGCATTACGAAGTAACACTAGAAACATCCAAAAGTGTGCCTAAGCTATATTGGCAATTTACCAACAGCGTAGGGGCTGCATATAATTTACGTGAAAAGGAACAGTTTGGAGCTACCTTCATCTTTAATGTGGAGGTGCAACCCATAAAGACTACATGATCTAACATGCCACACTTTGTCTTGTTCCACATCCTGTAGTCTCCATGAGCCAGATGTGTATGAAAGTGGCCATGGTCTGCTTTGGTTATATGGGCTACAGTTTTTCCATCTGGGTGTAACTACCATAGAGGTAAGTGCAGTTTATGATTATACATTGTTTAACTTGGATTTGCAAACACATTCTTACTTTAGAGTGATTGGAATCCTTTTTTAAAGTAACAGTGAAACTATGATATAGGCTTACTACTCTTATAAATGACCAAAAAACCTGAATCTTCTTAATTGATCTACTTTATTAAAAACAGAAACATGTCAACTAAGTGATTTGTCCCAGTTGTCAGAACTCAGATTGATAAATGGTGCTGTTAAAGATTGTATAGTTTTAAAGCAAATAAATGATCAACAAAGTTTACATTTTATCAGCCATGATAGAAAGGAAGATGAATGCAGAGGGTGAAAAGTGCTAGTGAGCTTCAGTTCTTCCCTCTTAATTACCCTGAAAACACTTGCTCTCACCAGGTTCTTTGACTACGCAAAAGTCCTGCTAGTTTCAGAGGTAATTGGGTGCTCAGGGACTACGTCCTAACTGGTCAGGTGTGTTATTTAAACTTGCATTTAATTGTGCCATTTATCTGTTGTTTAAAATAAATGACCTTGCATGGAAATGTTCTCTGGCCACTAATGAAGTTGAACAGGTGTCAGCTGTTTTGATTTCTCTTAATTGGAATCTGTTAAATAGAATGTGCAGAGACAAATGTAAATATTTAAATTTCAGGGATGATGTTTTTCTTACAGTAGGAAAGAGCAGCAGAACTGCCAATATTTGGTGGACAATGTATGCTTTATTCTTGGATCTGAAAAATTCACAACAAATATATGAAGTTCTCAGGGCTAGCCAAATGGTTACCATTCTCTCACCCTTCCAAATGGTCTGCTGTGGTGGGCACCACCTTTCCCCAGTTCTTTGGAGATAAATTACATGGCTTGACCAATTGCTTGGCGTCAGCATGGGTAGCAATCCTCAGCAGGCGGTCCATATCTCTATTAAAATAGTCAGATCTGAATATACAGACAAAATATATTTTCCACTAAACTCTAGGTAGGATGGGCACCCACATGATATTTTCTTCATGCTCACACACACACACCATCCAGTATTACAAAAGTCAGTATGAAAACAGATTTGAACATCTTCAGGTTTAGGGGATAGATCTGGAGAAGGTGGGGGCATGGCTAAGGAACATCAGCTCTCTGGAGCATCATCTAGCACACTGGTTTTCAAACTACAGGTCAGGACCCAGTACTGGGTTGCAGACCCTCAGGTACAGGGTCATGGTGTCCCCTGTGCTGTCGCTGAAAGACTGGAATGCAGTGATGAAAAATGTAATTGTTGGGTCCGTGGGCATAAATGATTCTTTTTCAACTGGGTCCTGAGGAAAAAAAGTTTGAAAACCACTGATCTAGCTTTCATTCTCATGCTGCGAGGGTTTAATATTTCAGCCCTCTAGAGATGTTTTGAGCTCCACAGAAATAACCTTGCATCACAAGGCATCCAGGAATTTGGAAGGTCACAGTCCATGTGCTGGAAAGGCAAACCTTGCTCCTTGGTGAGATGATGTGCTGGAGATGTAGAATTTTGAGGGTGCTTTAGATATTTCCCAGGACTTTCAAGTGAAGGGCATGATCTAGTTGTGTTACTTAATTTTAAAAATAATTTATTAAACATGGAGCTTTTCTTTATTTTTTTTTTTTTTTAAACTTCACATGAAAATTTCCTGCATTGACCCACTAATAATGGCTCCCTAATCTGGTCTAATTTGTGTCAGGGCACCCACATTAACTCCATAAGTCATTATGACCTGAGGGTCATCTGAACTGTTAATTTTCCAGTTGTGATTAGAAGAGCCCTGATGCAACATGTTTCAGTAATATTGTGATCTGATGTAAATCCATAAGAGAAAATCTGTATGTAAATCTAAATTCCCAGGTGAAGTCTCCTGTTTTTGACTCTTTATTTTTGTCAAAATTAAGCTGTCTTGACCTGTTTTGCTCATTATCTTTGCTTTTTCTACTTTGATAGTGGCTCTTGTCTGGGCTGAAATTATCAAACACATTTTTGCAAAGAAAAAACCTCTAGAACAACCTGCAAATGTAGTCACTGCCATTTTGGACCAGCTTTGAATCGGTGTGTAAGGGGGAAAGGCCATAAGCCATACAAAGCAAACAGGCAAGGACTGGTTCAGTGGACATCAGACTCACAACTACTGACATACATTATCTCTTGTAGATGGATAAATAAAAGCAAGTTTACAGACTGTCAAGATGAAGCAAGCAGATCAGGGGTCAGCAGCCTCTGGCATGCGTGCCAATAGCAGCATGCAAGGCCATTTGGAGCGGCACATGGTGCCGTCTTTGATGCCATGGAAATTGCTGATTCTGCCCCCAAAAAGCCACTCCAGGTGCCTTCTCTTCACAGCGTGCCTGGGGGGTGGTTCCCCAGGCATGCCCTGGAAAGAAAGAGCCTGGAGCGGTTCTTCTGTGTGGCGTGTCTGGTGACCCCACCCCAGCCACAGCTGCCAGCATCTCCAGGGACACTGCTGAAAGACGCCAATCCACGTGGCTTCTTTCCGCAGCATGCATGGGAATCCACCCCTCTAGGTGTTGCCACCGCTGAATTTTCAGGCAGTGGCTGCTTTTTTTCAGCAGAGCGGGCTGCCGGCACAGGCTGAGGATCAGGGGAGGAAGGACCGGCCTGGGGGTCGGCAAAGGTTGCTGAGCCCTGTTTTATGCCTAGGTTAGTCAATTTGCCTATGTTGCTAAATGAGACAAAACATAATAAACTGGATCACACATCTCATAAAATGAAGGTGATTTGACACTAATGGGCTTAAAATTATGTGTTGGTGTGTCGTCATAAACTGGTTATGTTACCATACTTACCAGTGTAATACTGTTCTTATCTTTCCTTGGACATATTACATAGTAATTTAAGGTTGGAACTGGCTCTGCTGTATATTTAAAATCATGAATTAGTCTATCACCAGGAATGCAGCTGTTAGTAAAGATGTAGATATAAGAAAAATTCTGCTGTGTAACTTTGGATCTAAGTGTGTAGCCTGTATCCACCCTCTGCATTTGAGCCTGGCCTGCCTGGGCACAGTGTTACTGTATGCCCCATAAAGGTATCTGAGTGATGAATTCCGGAATCAAACATTTTTGGGAAGAGAGTCTTGAGAATCCCAACACACCACAGCGCAAGGAATGTTTCACAAAAGTCTCCCTATGACATTTAATGATCTGATGTTTATGAAAGGGACTAAACAGTTATTAAATTTGAAACCCAATAAATGGATCATACATCTTACATTAAGAAAGGATGCTTATTTACTAAGCAACAAGAAAAATGTCATCTATTTAATAGTCTTCCAAACTGAGGGGCAAACCCTTCATTGAGGAACAATAGGACTTGCACCATCTGAGACTTTTTCATCTACACACACAAGTAGGAAGTATACTGTCTGAGAGATGAAAAATTGTATCAGACTGTTAAAGCACTTGGTTGGAAAGCTAAGTCAGCTGTTGAAATAAATGTCTCTCCCTGAAAAATTGGTCACATGAAGATCATTATGTAATCCACACGGTCCATTTGAGAACATTTAAAAATATTTTTTTCTTCTAGAATTATTTGAATAATTTGTCGCGTGTGTGTGTGTGAGAGAGAGAGAGCACAAGCTTTGGGTCCAATACTATACTATAAGGCAAAGTCCATGAAAAGTATTCTAAACTTCAGACTAGATTAAGTAGATAAGTTGGTAGCTGTCTAACTTTAATACAATTAAGGGTCACAAGTTTAAGAGCAAGTGTATAGTGCTATACACAAGATGGATGGCATGATACAGCACAAAATTTTCTCTGGAGAGCTAAAGGCAAGACCATCCTGTGTCCATCATTCACATCACTAACTGTTAATACTACTTACATTTTACATACTACTTTACTTACATTTACTTTTCATGGACTTTGCCTTATAGTATAGTATTGGCCCCAAAGCTTGTGATTTCTCTCTCTCTCTCTCACACACACACACAGAGAGAGAGAGAGAGAGAATTTGTTTATAAGAAAGCGTTTCATCTGTCCAAACACGGGGGAGCGAAGCGCCAAAGGATATTTAAGAAATGAGGCAGGCAGCTCCCTAGTATTAAGAAAAATTATCTCCATCCTCAACACCAGCTGTTGGAAAGCTTCTGATTTCCTAAAACATAAAATTCTTCCAGAGTGAAAGCAATACAAAATGCCAAATTGAGTCTGAGGAGCTTGGGTGACAGGTGTAGGGTGGCACAATTATGGCTTCTGTGCCAGAGGAGAAGTCACCCACTTTAAAAGAAAATACCTCACGCAACTTCCAGCTGTGTCATAGGATTGTTTAGAGCAGCCTGAATTAAGGGAAGCTCTTACAAATTAATTCTTGGCCTGCCATGCTCCAATACTCCCCTATACTTAGTTCATCTATCTCCCTCATTTTAGGGTTCTGCAGCTTGTGTAGATTACACCAACATGGAGTAACTGTTCTAGGAGTGGAGGACATGCACTACTTTAGCCAGCTGAGTTTGTATGTTTGAATGACATTTCCAGAAAGAGTCAGAGAGAGCTTTACTCTTTCTGCAATGATTTTTCTGCTACAGGACGGGTGGGGAGCACCAATCAGATCTCCAGAGACTCAATGAACATACCTAGTAATTACCCACAGATTATTGCTATAAATCTGGTTGCTGTGTTATATGGCAAGTGGTCTGGAAGAAATCAAAGACTCTGCTCAGGCAAAGGGTGGTTATAGAAAGCAACCAGATAAAGGGTATTAATTAGCCTTCTCAGCACAGAAAGTTTCCTCTTGAATCCCAGGAGATTTGTATCTGTTAAATAGCCATCACAGAGGGGTGTTGTTTGGTCATTTCCCAACAGCTAGTCAGCACCCTGCACTTCATTTAACATAACAAACGAGGAGTCCTGTGGCACTTTTAAAGACTAAAATGTATTTATTGCATGAGCTTTCGTGGGAGAAAATCCCACTTCGTCAGCTGCTTTGAAGATGGAGAATGATGATACAGATATATACATAGGGGTGTTATGAAGTGTTGAGAACATGGATTGTATGGTTGTCACATTCCCAGGTGCAATCCCGAACAGTGAGCTGTTGTGTCACCACATGCCCTGGAACCTTCAGGGCCTCACAATGGAAATGTGTTCAAATAATCCTGCAGGAAATAACTCGGGAAGCCAGAGTGTGACTGACATTTTGCTGCAGGCTGCTATCAGTTGCTGGACCAGGACTGCAGTTAAAAAAGATACTCAGGTGTGACCTGCATGCTGGTAAGCTATTTGTGAGCAATCCAGTTTGGGAGCTACAACAGCAAACCATTGTGAGGCACCCAAGGTTCCAGGGGGGCATGTGGTTTTGTTAGTTTTAAAAGTGCCACAAGACTCCTTGTTTGTTTTACTGACCTAGACTAACAGTTCCCCCTTTGGAATTCATTTAACATGTAATTAACAATTACATTGCAACCTTTAGTTCCATTATACACTTCTATGGAAATTAGAACAGCAATTGCACTTATTTACAGCATGAACTTCTTAATAAAAGCCCCACCTATTACATTTCACAACATTTCATTGCTCATATGTTTTTCTTTTGTTCCAAAAATCCACCTAGAGCACACTGATATATGTTTTGGTTTTCTAAAATGTGGTTTGTAATTGCTATGTTATTTCAATACTGATTATCTAGATGCATTAAAAGAGAATATAACAAAACCAGCCTTAGGTTGCTGTCTTTAATTATTTGTCCTATGGAACAGAATCTTAGCCTCAAAATGTCTGAGGCTGCATCATGATGCAGTGACCTACATGGATGATGTAACCACCCCCTCCCTTCTCAGTTTCTGCATAATTTAAATCTTTATTATGTTAATTAAGTCTAGCCTTTCTGGTGTGAGGAAAAAGAATGTGACCAGACAGTCCTGCTAGCCTGAGTCTGCAAACAAATAAAGGGTGAGATCCTCTTCCCAAATCTAGCCCCCTTGTGTTGGGTAATGGGGAAGGAGAACCATGAAGTGACCCCAAAAGCCCCATATCTGTCTGGGAGAAGATTCCCCTGGTGCAGAAACTGAGGTGGACACCTGCATGGCTGTCTTCTGAAGAGCATCTCACAAGCCCTGCCATCTGGGGACATACAAAGGATGAGCGTGGCACTGCAGCGATTCTGGGCACTCATTATTAAAGCCAGCAGAATAACCTCAACTGGAGACAGTGAAAATATCCCATAGCTCAGGAGTTAAACTCTCCTGAAAGATGGGAGATCCAGCTTTAAATCCTTTCTCCTCTAACAAAGAGGGCAGAACTGAGCCTAAGTATCCCTCATGCCAATTCAATGCTCTAATCACTGGACTAACAGTTATAAAGTTGTCACTGTCTCCTCCAACTGTTAGGTGGAGCAAGGAAGTTGCCTAATTCATTCCTGCAAGAAATGTTTTAGGCTCCTAAGCTGCCTGACTCTAGTTGGACATTGCTTACTTATGAATTACTAAGCAGAGCTAGACAACAGAGTCTTGTGGCACTTTTAAAGACTAACAGATTTATTAATCGCATGAGCTTTCGTGGGAGAAAATCCCACTTCGCAAAGCGTCTGACGAAGTGGGATTTTCTCCCA
>ML685781.1:4073111-4087268 GCA_007922175.1 Pelusios castaneus
CGAAGTGGGATTTTCTCCCACGAAAGCTCATGCGATTAATAAATCTGTTAGTCTTTAAAAGTGCCACAAGACTCTGTTGTCTTTCTACAATAGACTAACACGGCTACCCCTTTGGAATTTAAGCAGAGCTAGGCACTTCCCCCAGCCCAAACTTAGGCAGGGCTGGCCCGAGGCCAAATGGTGCCCCAGAGCATCTTTTATACTCCCCCCTCCATTTATTAAACTTTTTAATCTTATTTTTTGTTGCATTTGTAGTCCATTTCACAACTTTGATGCACAATTTGCATGCATGATTTATCCCTGTCATATAAGACAATCAATTTCCGCATTAGGATCTGTAAAGCACTTTACTTCAAACATTCTATTTTCCTTTTTGTTGCTAGCAATAAATACAGCACTCTCCAGAATGTCAGGGAGTTGCCTGAGTCACCTGCCCCAAAATCCAGCCCTAAATTTAGGTGCCTGTCCCTGAGAGATGAGTGGTGCTTAGCACACATGCCCCCATGATCAGTGTCTCCCATTGGCTATTTTAGGTAGCTCCCTCCCTAGAATGCTCTATCCATTGGATAATTCTGATATGGGGCTCCTTCAATCTCTCCTATGGGAGTTGTTTCAGTTTAACTGAGTAAGTTAATATTCATTGGCCCTCCAATATGATCCTGAAGTTCAGTGGCTAGGACACTCACTTGGGAGGTGGCAGATTGCTGTGCCTTATCAGGAAGAGGGGGACCTGAAGTAATGGTTCTGAGAGAATGTTCTAACCACTGGGCTAAAGGTTATGGGAAAGTCTTCGTCACCCCACCCCTACCAAATCAGGTCTCACATGCGAGTTAGGTGCAGGAGCCCTTATCTTCCCTTGGTTTATGGATTGTTCTTAGTTTAGGTAAGAAATAGATGTCTGGGTAGGAAGGAAGTAGCTGTGGGACTACTCAGAGGCAGGAACGTAGGCATCTAGGGAAGTTTTACTGCAAAAACGTAGGCACCAAGCAAGTTTAGACACAGGAAGTGGAAGTTTTGAACATTACATTAGTACCTAAAATAAGACATGCATCTACATACCATAGTGGATCCAACTCTGGGGAAACACCTAAGAAAAAGGAGCTGGTTTAAAGTAAGATCTCCATCCTCCAACGTGCTTATAATTTCCAATATTAGGAAGGGAAGCAGTTTCATCTGAGCTGACTGCAAGTAACCCACAAGGCCTAATGAGTCAGCAAGTCTTGGGCAGGGCTACATCACAGTGGAATTTTGGCAGCAGTGAAAGGGAGATACACAAAGTACTTAAAATACCTTGTGTATCTCCCTCTGATTGCCTACTTCTTGCAGTGTCTTCAGTGCACTAAGTTGAAGGGAAATGCCCTCCCTTTGACTCAGCACTACTCTATTTACTGGGGTCGTCTTTAGCAATCGACTTCCTGATCAGCTGCGTGGGTCTTCACAGACATGATCAGTCACTTGGGAAGATCGATCAGATGGCAGCAAATGGCTTACCAGTCTGGTTTATAAGTAGCCAAATTGGGCTTCTTCAAGAAACTGTCAGCTCCCAAAAATTCCTTGGCTTTTTGGGCTTGCTTTTGGGCTTCGTTAGCAGCCTACGACAAGCCCAAAACAAGCCCAAAAAACGCCCAAACAAGCCCAATTCCGGTTGGGTGGGAACAAGCCAAAATAGGCGGAAACAAGCCAAAATGTGCGGGAGGACAAGCCAAAATGGGCGGAGACAAGCCCAATGGCCCACACCACCTGCAATGAGTGATGTCAGCAGGTGGGGAAATCTGGTTGGCTTGTTTGGCTTATTCTGGTTGGTGGTTTGGGCTTGAATCTGATGGCAATTGGGTGATCAAATGTTCTCTAACTTCTTCTAACTTTTTTCTAGAAGCTTTGTCTTCAGGAGTATTTCCCTTTAGTGATAATTTAAATTGTGCCTTACCAGTATCAGAACTGAAATGGAATATAATTGCATGTAATTCTTGTGTTCTAGCCATCATTGCTCTCATTTTTTTAAAGGAAAACTCTTTTCTTTAAAAAAATCAGATTTTACTTAGCATTTTATTTTAAAAACAATAAAATTTACTGTTTTTACATCAACATGTAAGCCATGTTTTCTTTTGGAGGCTACCAATTTCTGTGACAGAGAAAAACAGTTGTTTCTCTGATCTCCTTTCCTATTTCATCCCACTATGTAATACCCCAGAGAACTCCTTTCCCTCACCAAGACATTGATAAATAGGTCCCCTGGGGCTCTGGAGTGGTTTATACTATTGATTTCCAGGAGGCAGAAAGCTATGCTGTGCAAGTGGTTTTGAGAAAGAGAGAAGAGAAGTGAGGAATCTGTTTACTTGCCAAGAACGAAAAAGGATGATGATGTTAGAAATTCACAAGGAAAACTTGCAATTCTGATGAGCTTATAAGAGCTAGTATTTATTCTGTGTTTGGGTACAGGTGAGGGGAGTGCCTTTTTCTTTTCCTAAAGCTGTTCATGGTTGCATGAGCAGCTATGCTTAACTTATAGGGTTTTGTTTTTTTTAATTTGTTTACTTTTATTTAAAAGGCTACTGTTTGCAAGACTTGCTGACTCATTAGGCCTTGCAGGTTACTTGCAGTCAGCTCAGATGAAACTGCTTTCCTTGGTAATACTGGAAATTATAGGCATGTTGGAGGATGGAGTTCTTACTTTAAACCAGCTCCTTTTTCTTAAGTGTTTCCCCAGAGTTGGATCCACTATGGTATGTAGGTGCATGTCTTATTTTAGGTACTAATGCAATTGTTCTCAATGGGATAGAAGTAAGTCTGTCATAACTAAAGATGGCATCCTTCTGTGCTCTATGAGTTAGAAATTACCAAGGTGCAGAGAAAAGGAGATGACATAGGGGAGTAGGATGCAATATAATATGTACCAGAGTTTGGAGACATCCTGAAACAATAGCTCATAGCGGATTGATCTGTTCTATTATCTCAGTGAAGTATTAACTCTTAGACTAACTGCTCTTAGGACCTTTACATCATCCACCCAAATGGATACATCTCTGCTGTTGAAATAAGTTCTGAGCCCTATCTATGGTCCTTAGCCTGTAAATCTACAAAAATCAAGGAACATTACTATGAAGAAGAGACTCTTAAACTTGGCCAGGAAGATTTTAGTAGTTACTCTGGTAAGCTCAGTTTTGGATGAATGGAGCAGATGGCAAGGAAGGAGATGGAAGAAAAGAAGTCTGGAAACAGACAATACCCAAAAGGAGCAATAGGTAGCGGGGTGGGTCATATGGGGAGGAAGTTCCTTAAGGACAGAGAAAACAAGACTGTGGTAGAAGCAAAGGAGACAAAGAGGAGAGAGTGGCTGATGGTGAAATGAGACCAGGGGAAAAGGTGCTAATGAGGTAAGCAGACCAGGGAATGGGCCTTAGTGGTTTGACAAATAGGTGGGAAGCATTAGCAATGGACACAGAAAGGAGAAAAAACTCTAGTTTGGGGATAGGGATAAACTATTGATACTGAGCTACTGATGATGCTCTCAATTTTGCTTCCAAAGAAACTTGCAAAATCCTGATGGAGAGAAAGTTAAAAAGGAAATACTGCCATATATAATTCAAATAGCATGTGCTATCACACTCTATCCATAGTGGGGAGTAGGGGCCTAATTCCCTCTTACTTATGTATCCCTTTAAAGATGATGATGGAAGCAGGGATGTATAGAAGGGTGGCAATATTGCTGAAATGACTCAATATTTCCCTTATGTTCACATCTTAACAGGTAGATGCAATTTGTCTTAATTGCATGAATGCTGGAAACGATCATTTTAATATAAATAGCTTTAAAATATTTCCATTATCATAAAGCATAGACACCAACAGTTTTAAACAAAGCAGAGCATCTTTAAAAGAGCTCAGTCCATTTAATAGCCTTCTTAAACTTTTCAATGTGTTCCGTGTGCTCAGACAATGGTAATCCTGTGTATATGATAGCTGTGAGCTGGAAGAGAATTGTGGGTAATGAAATGCAAGGACCCACATCAAGCATCGTACTCTATTTAAGACAGTAACTAGCTCCTGAAACACTCTGCATATATTCTAACACCACTGTATGATTTTTGTTCTTGTCAATTACCATATGCATAGTAAAGGTTAGGGAAAAATACATTAGCTTTTATTAGCAAAGGCTTTTTACAGCTACTTGTAATATTGAAAAAAAGAAAAAAGGGAGGAGGAGAATTCACTTACATAGAAAGTAGCTGCACTCACTTTACGTGGAGCAGGATCAAGCCCTATATTTTTATCTTTAATTAAATCTCCCATAATGGATTTCCTATGTTATGTTCAGACACATTATGGCAATGAATCAGAGAGGAGTTTCCTGTCAGTCTAAACAGTCTTTTTTTTATTTGCTCTAGAGCCCCTGACCTCAGTGATACCAGTGTAGTTTTTCATGTAATAACTAGAAGACTACATTGTAACATATGCACAAGGGGATATAGTTAAGGTTGTTTACATGGATCTGTGAACTTTGCATTTTCAGATTCTTCAGTGCTTATCTATGCATGTTTATTGTTCTCCTAGAAGAGACCTTGTTGTGTGGAATATTTATTAAAGCTCTGTGAAATTGGCAAGAAATTGTGATCAATAAAGTTGACAGCAGCATTAAACAATGCCAACTTAAGGCCTGATAAAGCAAAAAATATTAGACAAGCTGCTGAATCTGGCTTTTAGAGCACAAGATTTGCCTGGACACTTTTAAACAGCCACTGCATTTCAGTGATGGGTGAAGTTATTTGAATATAGCTTCATATTGTAACCCATATTAATATATTGGAGTCTTTTGTGAGCACAGACTGCAGGATCAGGCTATGTTTGTAAAACATGTTGTCACCTTTGTGAGAGAAGATGATATATCAAATGGAAGATTATATCTGAAAGTCAAAACAGTGTAAGTTGTTAACAGAATGGGCTATATTTCCCTCTGGATGTGATTCCCACTACCATGAACATGAATTTCTCTGTGGATCAAAGATTATATACCACAGAGCATCAGTCAGGCTGAACTCTGAATTTCTTAGATTAGTTTGTTTTTTCACAGCTGTTGCTATTTAAACACATATTTTTGAATTGCATTGTTTGAACTGTTTGCTACTTTTCCACAAATAACTCATGTGTAAAACATGCATCTCAGATTGTGAGTTAAAGGCACAGATTTCTTTCTGGGAAGGAAGGGAGTTTTACATACCACAACCACCCTGCTTCCGTGGACCAAACTACATCATCAACTGAGAAGTTTGCACAGAACCATAAGGAGCTGGCCTATCCCTGTAATGGCCATTACCTCCACAAGGGTCTCTAGGCCACTTCACCCTAATAGCACTGTTCTACGCCTCATGTTGCTCTTTAAGAGGATTTGTGAGAGCAGGCAAGGAAAGGATTTACTGCTGGTGAAACCAGAATTAATTCTAGGCTAGGTAGATGGCCATCCCACTTCCAGTCCCCACTGGACTCTTGGAATATGCCTATATAGCAATAAAACACCCATGTCAGCTGACTTGGGCTTAGACTGGCTTAGATATTTGGGCTTGGGCTTGAGTCTGGGCTCTGATACCGTACAAGGGGGAAGGAGGCCCAGACTCTAGACTAAGCCTGAATGTCTGCACTGCAATTTTATAGCCCCACAGCCTGAGCCCTGCAGCCTGGAGTCAACTGACACGGGCCAGCTGCAGGTGTTTTATTGCAGTGCAAGTATACTCCTGGAGGGTTAAGCCACAGACGCCGCAAACTTTCATGAGCGAGACTCCTATTGTGTGTGAGATCAGATGGAAGTTTGCTGCAGAGGGCCAGGGAGTCAGTATCTTTTCTGATACCTGTAATAAGCAGAGGCAGGAATGTGTGTGGTCTCTTAATGTTAGCAAACTGGAAACCTCTCTGACTGGAAGCTTATGAAATATGTACTACTTAGCAAGAGACCATATATATATGCTTCATTAGACAAAGTGCATTATCGTATCTGGGCATGCTACAGTAGTTGCTTTCCTCAGAGCCATTCAAGTCTCTGGGGTAAATTAGTAACTGCGGATTTAAAAAAAAAAAAAAAAATAGGTGATGGGAAGGAGACAGTGAATACTGTCTAGCCAGAATAAAGAAGCAATTTCTTTGTTTTAGCTCTCTTGCAAAACTGCATAAAGAAAATGTGTTCCAATTTTAATTAAGTCTTATGCATATTCATGGTAACACATTGAAGATCTAGATGCAGTAGATCTGATTCTCCCAACCTGTTTCAAAGTTCAGCATGGGTACGTTTATCCTCTACTCCCTCCTTTTACTTTCAGATTTCTTTAGACCCACACAGCTCGTTTCTATAATGTGAAATGTCTCAACCTATGATAGCTTCCTATATATTGCCTGCCTTGCTTGGTAACTCCCAGCTCCAAATACCAATAACAAACCATTAATATAAAATTGCCAAATGTGTGTGTGTGTTTGATTGAGACAGAGAGCACAAAAACTGCTGCTCTACAGAACTGGTATCTAATTTTCCATTTAAAAACCAACCATGCCCTCTACAACATGAGAACCAGAAGCAAGTCTAGGATATATTTTAATGCCACCGTCTTTTTGAAGTCTTAGGACTTCTACATAACCTCTTGCAACTGCCATGGGTAGCATTGAGCATGCACTTTTCCCTGAGATTTTTACTTTGACTTTTGTGACTCTCCCCTTGCTTGGTTCTCCTACCTGTCCGATCAATATAGTATTACCTTTGGTCTTCTTTCTCCCCCTCTCTGTTGATGTTACTGATTCTGTCCTTGGTGCGTCCCTTTCACACTTGCCACGTGAGTGATCTCATCCATTCCGATGGTCTCATCACCTTTATATTGATGATTCATATCTAGCTCTCCCCCACTATAGAATCATAGAATAATAGGGATGGAAGGGACCTCATGAGGTCATCTAGTCCAACCCCCTGCTAAATGCAGGACCACTCCCACTAAATCACCCCAGCCAGAGTTTTGTCTAACCGGGCCTTAAAAATCTCCAAAGATGGAGATTCCACCACCTCCCTAGGTAGCCCATTCCAATGTTTCACCATCCTCCTAGTGAGAAATCTAGCTAGGTACTTGTATGGTGATGCATCATAGCATCTGAGTGCCTGTCCAGCCTTGCATACAGATTGTTCATGTCCTTCTGGTACTTCCTTATGGAAGTTGTACTGCTGCCTCATATTAAACATGTAAAAAAAAAAATTTTCATCTTCCTCTTAAATCATCCCTCCTCCCATCTTTCTACATGCCAAGGATTGGTCTCTGTGATTATTTTACTTTAGAACAAAAATGGTTCAGTTTTGAGTAGAAAGCACACCACCATATAGTCTCCAAATGAATGTATAAATATTCATGAGCCAATCCAGCACTCTACAACTGGCTATTCAAATATTCCATGGCATACCATCTCAGGCCTGACAACACACCAGTTGGAAAACACTCTTCTAGGGGTACATATTCCAGTGCTGCCCCCAGCCAAACAATATGGTTATTAAATTTACATATGCTACTGTCAATCTTTTTTGCAAGGCAGTGGAGCTTGGAAACATCTTATTTTCCAGGTTGTTCTTTAAAAAAAAAAAAAGTTAATGTAGGAACTTGCAGAGAAAATCATCTAAGAGAACTTTAGGATTGTATGGATAAGCATTTAGGAAGTGTCAGTTGAACTCTGCCCTTCATTGCACATGAATTATGGCCTTGCCTAGACTAGGTTTAAAACTTTAACTCGACTAATTTAGCACACACCAAAAGAAACATGCCATGTCCTCACTACACTTCTTAAACATTGACACCAATACTCTCTCTTTCGCATGCCTTGAATGGAGTAGAAAAATCTTGCACTTCTGGAGGATGAGGGAGCAGGGATGACAGCATGTGCCCATGTAATTAAGAGTCATTTTTTTTCACTTTATGTGGCATTGGCAAGCCAACTATTGCCATTTTCCCATGAATGAAGCAGTAACAGTTGGAGCCAGTACCCCAATAAGGCAAGAAACTCCTCCTCTCTAGCAACTTTGAGCCCTGTCTGGACAAAACCCCCCTCTGATTGGCAGCCTTCCTCACATTTCTGCCTCCTGGAGCAAAATAACCAATCATAGTTGCTATAGGAAGAGCACTCTCTCCCTCTCCTTGTAGAAGCCTGAAGCTATGTCTTACAGGAGGGAATAGGGGAATGGAAACACTGGCTCTTTCTGCTACTTCCCCTCTAATGAGAAATAGAGATGGCTTAATCGCTCCACTTATCTCTCTCCCTGAAACACCTGGTTTGGGAAGATGCAGAGGGGAGTGAAATGCCCCTTGAATGACCAACTCTAGCTTAGAAGGGGGAGATGAGACCCTGTTGCAGTCCTCTTCGACCTGAAGGATAGGATGAAGAACCAGGGACACCATTTATGAAAAGCAGGTGAGGCAGCAGCCCCCCCCCCTAATTTTCATAGCAGTAGCTGGAAGCCACACTGCTTAGTCCTTTGCCCCCTCCTTTCCCTCACTGGCCTATTCTTTACTCGGCAAATCAAAATGCAGAGGCATATCTGGCAGAGCCTATAGTAGTGCTGAGAGCCTCCGCAGCAATTTTTCATTATGGAAACGAAGATGCTTAGCAGGTGGGAGGAAGTAAGCTCTCAAATTCAGTGCTTATGTCTGAAGATGCTTGCTGCAGCTTTCATTATGATTTGCCTCTCATCTTCACATGTCAACATGTTAAAAATGCAAGAACAAGTTCCTTGTGACATCAGTAGACTCTGGGCTGCTCAGGTGGGGGAGAAAGCTGTTGCCCCAGCACATTCAGGGGATAATTATCTTCATAGACAGCCTAGTTTTGGAAGTTTCAGGCTAAAGAGCAGCACTGAAGAGTGATCATCCATACAATCTTTCTCTACTGTGAAAAAATAAGCATGTGCTGCGACACCAAAAATATAGTTTAAATTACACGTAAAACTTTCCCAGTTTTTTTCCAATTTTAATTTTTTAGTGACTATTAGAAGCCCAGTGTGATGATTTATTCAGCCATTTAATCCCACTTGTCTGAGAGAATCTTTCCTTTGCCTACAATGGGCTTTGGGTCAGGTGACCAGGTAGGTTCATACGGGTTGTTACACACAAATGCTGAGTGCCTTCATTAACTGAGTTCCAAAGGGGTAGCCGTGTTAGTCTATTGCAGAAAAACAGTGTCTGTGATACTTTTAAAGACTAACAGATTTTTTTATCGCATGAGCTTTTGTGGGAGAAAATCACTGACCAAGCTTACCAAATCTCCCTAGGGTTGCATTTTTCTAGGACCTTTTCCCAGAAGACCCTTTGAGGAGCAACTGGTCTTTGATATATGCAGATACTAGCAATTGCTGCCTTCAAGCGTCCATTTTGTAGCTACCAACTAGTAAATAATCTTAGCTCCTCTTGTACTTAATCTTTAATATTTCTGAGGGGGCAGAGTCTCAGAAACTTTGGTTTCTCAGTGAATTTAATTGAAGTGATGTTTACTCTCCCAAATCCTTACTGCAACACATTAGAAACCTCTTTCCAATTTAATCCTTTGTATTTAATATATTATTGGTATAAAACCTTCAGTACACATAAACCCAAGCCAGTCTGAACAATTTGTAAGACTTAGCTGCCAAAATTTGTTCGAGATCCATGCTGCTAACATAATTCATTTAATTACACTCTAGATAGTGATTTTTTTTAAAGAGTATTTTTTGGAAGTTTGGTATCTTAGCTACTTTTGAGTCATCATTTATGTTGTCCTCTCCTTCATTTGTTAATTAATGAACATACTTTCTCTCAAATACTGCTTTCCCCCATTGATGAACTTTTAAATATTCCCCCGTGTGGTTTAGCATCAGCCTATTTGTGTTAACAGTGAAAGATCAAGTTACAACACATAATCTGAAAATTTCTTTCATGATGGATTAGAAAGATCTCCAAAAATACTATGCCCAAGAATAATCTAGGTGAGATCATACAGCCAGTCTGCTGGCCTTGTATATGATGGAAACCACTTCAAGCTTGGGTAGCGGTGCTGCACACCCAGCACTCTTAGTTCCAGCACTTACGACTTATTTATTTTTAAAGAAACAAAGTTATAAAACCATAGACCACAAAAAAGATTCCAAAACCATTAAAAAAAGGCTACATATATGACTGAAAATAGTTCTTACATCAAGATTCCTGTGAAGTATTTGAAATCCAAACATAGAATCATAAAAGATAAGGGTTGGAAGGGACTTCAGATTATACAGTTCACATGTTGCTTAAAGCAGGACAATAGAATCATAGACTCATAGGGCTGGAAGGGACCTCATAAGATCATCTAGTCCAACCCTCTGCTAAAAGCAGGACCATTCCCACTAAATTATCCCAGCCAGGGTTTCGTCTAACTGGACCTTAAATATCTCCAACCCTAACTAAATCATCTGAGCCAGGGCTATAAAGCTGCATTTTAAAAACCTCTAGGAATGGAGAGTCCACCATCTCCTTAAGTAACCTATTCCAGTGCTTCACCACCCCCCAGTGAAAAAGCTTTTCCTAATATCCAACCTAAATCTTCTCCACCGCAATTTGAGACCACCACTCCTAGTTTCATCATCTACTGTCACTGAAAACAGCCTAGTTCCACTCAATGGAACCCCCTTTCAGGTAGTTGAAGGTGGCTATCTCATCCCCCCTCACTCTTCTCTTCTGCAGATTAAACAAGCGTAGTTTCTTCAGCCTCTCCTCATAATTCATGTGTTTGAATTCCCTAATAATTTTTGTTGTCCTCCTCTGGATTCTCTCCAATTTGTCCACATTCTTTCTGCAGTGGGTGGTTGGGGAGGGCAGGGGGAGGGGCGGTCCAAAACTGGAAACAAAACTCTAAATGTGGCTTCACCAGTGCCAAATAGAGGGGAATAATCACTTCTCTTGATGTCTGTAGCAGTGCATGGGATTCTTCCATCTTATGTGCAGGATTCTGCACTTTTCCTTGTTGAACCTCAATTTTTTTTTTTTTAGCTCAATGTCCAACATTGGAGCACTCACTAGGATATTGAAAGTGAAATGAATTAGAAGCAGAACTGATTTTTCCCCTATTGGCTACACTTAGAAAAATGAAGAAAATAAAGCACATTAGTTACCTATTAAATTCTTAAAATTCTTTAATTTATAGTGGCCTGAATCAGTGTTGACATTATCTGCCTAGTCAGATTTGAAATTTGAAATATTTTGCAGTATTATCTCCTGATTGCTCTAAATGTACAAATAAATTTAAAGTATGGCTTTAATTGGCATTTGTTACTTTTTTTCTTTATATAGGAATTAGGTACAGTGCTTGTCAGCTAATTTCTAAGTTATTACTCACAAAAAACCTAGAGTTTTCAGGTGCCTAAGTAGCCCCTGGAATCATGATTAAAGTTGCCCTCCACCTCCCATAGAGATTTCAACAATTTCCACAACACAATCAAACTTAGCCTGGAACACTCCACACAAGAGATCCACTTTCTGGACACCACAGTGCAAATTAGCGATGGGCACATAAAGACCACCCTATACCGCAAACCTACTGATCGGTATAGTTACCTACATCCCTCGAGCTTTCATCCTCGACACACCACACAATCCATTGTTTACAGTCAAGCCTTAAGATATAACCGCATTTGCTCTGACTCTTTAGACAGAGACAGACACCTTCAGGATCTCTACCAAGTATTCTTAAAACTACAGTACCCACCCGCAGAAGTGAAGAAACAAATTGACAGAGCCAGACGGGTACCCAGAAGTCAACTACTGCAGGAGAAGCCCAAGAAAAACAACAGAACGCCACTGGTCACCACCTACAACCCCCAAGCCAGACCTCTTCAACACATCATCAAAGATCTACAGCCTATTTTACAAGATGATCCCTCACTCTCTCAAGCCTTGGGAGACAGACCTCTCCTTGCTTTCAGACAACCCCCTAACCTTAAAAGGATACTTACCAGCAACTACAGATCATACAACAGAAACACTAAAGCAGGAACATATCCCTGCAACAGACCACGCTGCCAACTTTGCCCTCATATCTACACTGAAGACACCATCACAGGACCAAATCAAGCCACCTACTCCATCAAGGGCTGGTTCTCCTGCTCATCCACCAATGTGATTTATGCCATCATGTGCCGGAAATGCTCCTCTGCCTTATATATTGGACAAACAAGACAGTCTCTGCACCAAAGAATAAATGGACACAAATCTGACATCAGAAATTACAACACTACAAAACCAATAGGGGAACACTTCAATTTCCCTGCTCACTCCCTTGACGACTTGTTAATAGCTGTGTTGAAACAGATGAATAACAAATCACAGCTTCAAAGAGAAACTGCAGAACTCGAACTTATATGCAAATTTGACTCAGTTGTCTTGGGGTTAAACAGGGACTATGGATTTTTCTCACATTACAACAAGTGATTTGACCTCCCCCTCCTCTATGTGCTGTTCCCTAGTGTTTTGAATCCTAACACCTACTTTGATTTGCTGTTACAGCCTGACCTGATGCTATGTCATACACTCCCCTGCATTTAATTTCCTCCCACTCTGTAACTTTCCTATCTTCAAAGCGTCTGACAAAGTGGGATTTTCTCCCACGAAAGCTCATGCGATAAATAAATCTGTTAGTCTTTAAACGTGCCACAGGACTCTGTTGTCTGAACTGATGGGGTGCAGGGAAATAGCCTGAACTGATAAGGAGACTGAAGAGATGGGTTGATCTGGATGTTAGGAGTAAAAACTACTTGTTAAGAAAGTGATGGACATCTGTGGCAGGGACACCTTTTGCAGCAGAGGCCAAAATCATCTTACCCACTAAATTCGGGAGCATGGCCAATAATGCTACTTCTCTCTCACACACTAGGGCTGGGGCATTCCAATGTGAGAGTGAAACAAGCCAGAGCAACCCCCTTAAAAAAATCTCCCCTCCCCCCATTTTGAACTCCGCAGCTGCCTGTACTGCTTAGGGCCCAAACTTTCTGTGGGTCACTGACTGAGGCCAGCACAGGCAGAGACTAGAGGCTTAGAGACAGGGGAGCTGTCCCTGACGTCTGACCCCTCCTCCCACACCAGACGGGTGCAGTGACCCAGAGGTTCTTGTCCGAACATTATCTCCAGCATGAGTCTGGCCCTGCCTGATCCTGCCCTGCTGCCTGCAAGCGGGGGACTAGGGGCTCTGCCCGGGGATAGGGGTGGGTCTTTGCTCCTCTATCCGGAGCAGAGGGGTCCGTGCTAGGTCCTGGGCAGCGCTACTGGCCGGGCGGGAGGGGAGCCCTGAAGCAACAGCGCTGCAATAGGCGGAGGCTCTGCCTACGTCACCATCTACCCCGGAGCTCGCGCTCCTCAGCCCGCCCCGCCCAGAAAGACCCCTACTCCCGCCCTCCACAGACAGGGGTGACGTAAGGGGCTTGGTCGCGGAGCATTGTGGGGCGTGGGGAGCCGCCATTTTCGGTGGGGGCGGAGCGACGGCGAGCCGGGCAGGGGGTGCGCGCGCACGGCGGTGGGGACGGTTCTTAGTGGCCGCAACTGTCAGGGCCCCTCCCGGGCGGTGGCTCTGGGCCGGCAGCTACTGCAGCGCCCAGGGCAGCTGGCTGGGCCGGCGGCCGTTGGGGTTGGTGCTCGCGGCCCGTCCGCCTGTGACATCTCCGGTCCTGCCCTGGGGAGCGGCCCCGGCCCTGCCTCTGCCTGCGCACATCGCCCCAGCCTGCAGCACCCGAGCGGTGAGTGGGGGCCGGCTCTGGGCGGGGGCGGCTCTGCAGGGTGACGGGCCGGGGGGTATGGAGTGGGGGCCGTGTATAGGGTGGGGCTGAGCCCAGCCCTGGTGGAGTCGGAGGCTGAGGTGTCTGGGGAGGACCATGGGGCGGGGGGGCTAGGGCTGAGCCCTGGGGCAGTGGGGGCTGGGCGGCTGTGGGGGGACGATGGGCGGGAGGTGGTAGAGGGGCTAGCGCTGAGCCGTGGGGGCTGGGCGGCTGTGGGGGACGATGGGGCAGGGATGGTGGATGGGGCAGGAGGTGGTAGAGGGGCTAGGGCTGAGCCGTGGGGGCTGGGCGGCTCTGGGGGACGATGGGGCAGGGATGGTGGATGGGGCGGGAGGTGGTAGAGGGGCTAGGGCTGAGCCGTGGGGGCTGGGTGGCTG
>ML685781.1:4087278-4116418 GCA_007922175.1 Pelusios castaneus
GGAGGTGGTAGAGGGGCTAGGGCTGAGCCGTGGGGGCTGGGTGGCTGTGGGGGACGATGGGGCAGGGATGGTATATGGGGTGGGAGGAGAGGGGCTGGGGCGGTTCGGGAGGGTGCTAGAGTATTAGCTGCTTGGGGGGCTGTGAGGAAGCGGGTGGTGTGGGGTGCGCAGGAAGGGAGGGAGCAGGAGGTGGTTGATACAGGGGGCGGGGTTAGCTGGTGTTTTGCCATTTTCCAGGAGCATTGATCCTCACCTCCCTTCGACTCTCCCATGACACAGACAGAACAAAAGGCTGGGCAGGTCCTGTTGGCCTGCTGGTCCCTTTGCAGCTCATGGTGATAGCCAGCCCCTTCAATGTGTGTCTGTCAATCTCAATTCCCAGTTAATGGTGACATGCTTTGGCACTGTCTGTACGGGTTACTCTGCCGAGGAGGTGCTTGGAGGGAAGAATCCTGTTTGCTGAGATTATGATCAGTTTTGCTTTGTTCCTCTTCCTTTCTTGTCTTCCCCCTGTGCTGCAGTTTAGATCTGACTATGCCTAGGGAGGAAACTCTAGACAAAGTTGTGGGACAAAGAGGAGCTATTCCCTCCCTTACCCCTTTCTTGTAATGTTTTTGTTTGCAGGATGCATAGATCATTGGTAGGTTGCTTGTTCTGAAATAGTAAAGAAGGGTTGAGACAGCCCTCATGCCATTTTTGTGTGGTGGCTGGCTTTATAAATTAGCTGACATGGATTGTGTGACCATTATAAACCTCTATATCTTCAAACTTTAGAATTCTGTATATGAAGTCTTGGCCCCAGCAGCTAACCATAGTTAGGAGTTTTAAAAACAAATCCATAACACAACCTTTCAATAATCTGTGCTTAATATGAGCAAAGTAACAGTAACAGATACCATGGTTTGTTGTTTTATAGCTCAAGCTACTTTTCTGGTTTAGCTGTTGCTCTCCAAAAAAAATTGTCTATTTATGGATTTGTGACTGTTTTTTTCCCCCAGATGACATATTAGCTGTCTGATAATGTGAATCTGCATATTCAATTAATAAATTCTCAGAACATAAATGTAGGAGTGCCTGGCATTTCAGTAGTATCTTTTGTTCTAGATATCTTGGATTATCTCTTGATGCTTAAGTGATTGATTCATGTTGATAAAGTCCACAGTGAATTTAAAAAAAAAATTATGAAAGCACATTAAGATGTTTAAAATCAAAAAGAAAAAACTGAAATACAAACTTTTCTCTGTAATATTTGAAAACTGACCATAACAGCAGTGTGCTAGTATTGGAGAACCAGAAAGCAAAACCTTCTAGATACAAATGTGAGATTTGTTTTCACCGTCTAAAGGGAGAAATAAAAAATAAACATCTTAGGTAGTATAATTTACACTTGCATTTTTAAATATGGAAGATATTACTGAAAAGCAAAGATACTTAAAATATTTTTTAACCTAAACTTTCAATGACAGTAGTACCAGTTGTGGGCTGACACTTAGTTTGGGGAATATTTTATTTATTTTTGTCTGTGGACACAACATGCATAGGAAACATGCATTCAGATAAGCACAAAAGGTCTTTTAAACATCTTTCCTGATAAAAAGGATTTTAAAAAGTTGAATAAAATTTTGAGTTTAGCTTTGATTTGAAAATCTTACTTGGCAAATAATTTTAATAGATTATGAATTACATAACTGGAGATAACATAGCCATAGGACTAACAATATCATTGAGTAACAAGTTCAGCATTCATGGACAATAGTGAGCAAGCAGAGACGTTAGATGAAACTGAGCACAAGGCCTTCATGTTTTTTTAGTCAGCAGAACAGTCTTATAGTAAATGCATTGCTTAAGAGGAAATTGTGTGAAACAATTGCAAATTTGGAGATGTATTAGACTAAGTATTCTGTCCATCGTATTCAGAATTCTGCAGATACTGCAGAACCATATAGGGAGGAGTAGAGAATTACAATAGTAAATTCCTCAAATTCACACAAGAATGCAGTATAATTTTTGTATCATGTTGCAGTTAAAAAGTTTTGCAACCTTTTTATTTCTTAGAAGATGATGATGGGAATGGACAATCCCATTAATACGGAACTCTAACAATGTTATGTTAATTAGCTTCTGTTCCTTTTAATAAAAGAATCATTTAAAATTAAGGAAAAGAATGTTAATTATACCTTTAAAATGGTCTTGTACGTATTATAGTGCTAAAATATCCACATTTGCCATTTATCAAGGCACAATGAGAAGCTAAGTGGCCTGATAGTATAGACAAATTAAGAATAATAAATCTAGGTTATTGGCATAAGAGTAATTGTGTATGCAACTTCAAATGAGGCATTGGAATATTTAAGAGAGATGTCCTGGGTTCTTCCTATCTGTCTTTCTTTAGGAGAACCAAAATAATACTGTAAGATGACTTTTAAAACACAGGAGCAATTGCTGTATGCTGTGCTCATGAGGAGCTTCCATGAGGCTGTTACAAGACCCTTATGTATATCTTTTCTATGTCTCCATGTGTCTTGGGGTCTCTTGTTTGGCTAGGTGCCTCTGGAAGATATCATTGTATGTTCAAATTTAGTCTCAAGCTCTTTTCATTGCGAGCTGTGGTTTCCTTGAGGTATCTGCATTTGTGCAGCTACTCTTTCATTTTTGTCCCTTTCTGTTCAGCTTCCAAGGCAGAAATATACAGTTCAGATTAGAAATTTTTTTTGCTGTTGAAGCTTACAGATAAACCAAGTCTTCAGAGTGCCTAGCTCTTGTATCTCTTAAAAATTGCATTTGGTTTAAAGGTATCTATAACAACATTAAAAGAGAAAAATGAAAACAGTCATTTAAATGCATAATTAGGCGTAGTCTGTTTCTAGCTTTAATGTTAGAATGAACATGGTAGCAGATGATGGGGGGAGGGAATAAGTGAAAGCTATTTAAACAGAGTTTTACCTTCATAATCTCTTAAAGCATCATTAATATGCACAATAATCCCTGATCACAGCCTTATTACACAAATAACACATCCAAACACAGATTCTTCACCTTTACAACTGCTTTCTTCTCACAATGTAAAGCCTTCTACAATATATAAATCAATTCCTCAAAGTCAAACTTAAATTCAGGTGATTTACTTAAGATACTACCAGACTTCCATGTAAAAGTATGTTGGTGACATACTAATCTTTCTTAGGCAGTTGTTCTCCATTCATAATAAGTAGCTCAGTGATGGTTCACAGACAATACATGATCCACCAGAAAGATGTGGATGATCCTTTATATCCCTGGGATGGTTTAGATCAGCTGATGTGCCTCTGTTGGCATTTGTTAGATATGCAGTCCAAAGTACTTGTATTGGACCATCTTCTATGAGAGGGTTTCCAGAATTGGAGCAAGAGCCATTTGTGGACCCTTGAGTAGTGCAAGACACAATTTTTATTTCTGTAGTGTGTTGTGTGAGAAATTCTACTAATTCAAGATGGCAAGGTATTTCTCTCAGGAACCTTAGTCTATATTAAACAGATTACACCAGAAACAATGACAGTCGGCCATAGTGGCTGGGCAAGAGTGAAGACAGGCAAACCTCTGCAGAAAAGATGCAATTCCAGTATCCAAGATTGTCTCTCCAGGGACTGTTTTTTTTTTTTTTTTTTTAATTGGACCAGCTTCTGTTGGTGAGAACGACAAGCTTTTGAGCTTAAACAGAGCTCTTTTTCAGGGCTGGGTGCATTCACATTAGATAAAACTAAATAGGTCTATGTAAACTCAAAAACTTGTCTCACCAACAGAAGTTGGCCCAATAAAAGATAATACCACATTTCTAAATACCAATATCAAGGAATTTAACTGGGCAGGTTGGTTATAACTGCAGTGCAACACAAATGGGGGATTTTATGGTGGCAGTGAACCTAACCACATTTAAGGGTACATGCAACCTTATAATATAGCTCATAAAACTGCTTTAAAAGGTTAGCATTGCAACACTCAGACATAACAAGAAAGGATGTTTACTTTGAATGTCAGTTAATCCGACCTCAAGATACCAGTACACCTTCATGAAAAAGATGAAATAAAGTGGGAAAAAATACATGCATATATTACAAAATTAGGTAAAGGTTGTCTGCGCTATTCTCTGCCAAAGACATTTCTACCAAAATCTGTCTGTACCTCAAAACAGAAGGGTATGAAACTCACAAGATTGTTAGGTCTTAAATAAAAATCCTTTTTTTGAAAAAAGATCTCTATTTTAAATTGGTTCTGGGTTTTGTTCTTTGTATTTAACGTTAAATTGAGACCAAGATATAAAATGGAATATGATAAAATATTGCAGCTTCTCAGTATGAATTTGTGTGGTGTGATACAACAGAGCAAATAAAAATACAACTTACTGCTGTGAAATCACTTCATTGTTGGTTTCCTACACATGGGAACATTTAACTTATTCTGCTTATGTTTTTATCACTTTTAAAAACTGTCTTAATTGGTTCATTAACATAAACTGTATGAAGCATTGCGCCATTCAATACAATTGTCATATTTTTAAAATAAATCTTATTCTGTGTTGAACAATTAAAGACAGCCATGCGTTTCTTCATAAGTATGCATTGGTGTGGGTTCCACTGTAGGGGTGCATGCATGGACGATCAGGGTCTTTTGAATAGTAGTGTCCATCAGGGCTGTGCACTTGCCTGTTGCCTCTGTATGCTTCTATGAGAGGGCATAAAGATCTGAGTGGCAATGATCTTCCCTTAGGTTTCTTACTGTTTGTGGCAGTGAGATGGAATTCAGTGAGTGCACAACCCACCATTCTCTTTAGAGTAAAACTGCATTTTTCAACTTTGTGGAACAAATCTTATCTTCACACTTCTATTGTATATTTAAACAAACAAAAACAGAAATAAGAAAAAAAGTTTGACCCCCTCCCCCTGTACGCTTCCCTGTACAGAGTGAGGCACTTCATTCCAGCTACCACCACTCATGGCAGATTCCAAACCTGCAGCATTTAAGCTCTGCCCCTACTGTGATTGTCTGATTACTACTAAGGATGAATATAGCCAATGCTGCTTCTCCCTTGGGGAGAGCCACATCTCAGGTAGGTTCTCTTCCTTCAGGACCTGTAAAACCAAAGCTCAAATTGCATCTGTTGGAGCAATCTGTGTGGGTCTCTTTCAACCCAGATATGGTCATTTCCAAAGCAAATCTGGAAAACCAGAACAGCACTTCCTTGAGTACTTTCCTTTGAGTTGTGGAAAAAAGGCAGAGCTGGCACCATTGACTTTGATGTTGACCGACATTGGTGAAATCCACAGCACCAAAAATTTCTGCACTGAAACTTTAGCACCCATGGCCACCCCAGTGTTGCCTCTCCAATGAGTAAAAGATGCTATGCTCACAGAAAGGCAATATGAAATCATGGAACTGCATGGAGCTCAGACGTGGCTCTGAATTTGAAGGAAAATCACAAAAGGAGGATGTGAAGCATCACTTCTCCAGGACAGAGTGCGTTAGCCCACGTTCAGAAGTGGAGCAGTACAGGTAATGAGGGACCAAGTGCCAACCCCCATATTTATTAAGGAACCCAGCAAGAGTCCAAGATACAAGGAAGAATCTATATCACCTTTTGAGACATTTATAACTGACACCAATATTCTGTCATCCCTGGGAGTTATAGTCCTCACATCACTGAACTGCTCCTTAGTGGTGTCAAGTAGGGATCACTCTTCTGTATTTAGAGAATAAGTATAAGGAGAGCACCAGTGAGCCCTCCTTCAGAGTTTGGCACAGGGCTGGCCAGACCAAACCAGGCCAATACCCATGTGGCATGCAACTTTGGCCATAATTAGGAATGGTATGTGTCCAAGAGCAGATTATTCTCCCATGCTTCGAGAAAGAGGAGATCCTATTTCCCATTAGCATTGTTAGCCAGGCAACCCTCATCGGAAGCAAACATGGGTCCCCATGAGCAGGGAAATAGAGGGATTACATTAACCTCCATTTCCTCCAGAGGGGTTGTCTCTATTGCCATATTAGACAACATCCACTGTCTCACATGCAGGATGGTAACACTTTCCTTTTTTATCCCATCACAGATAAAGGATTTCATAGGAGTCTGGTTTGGCTCCAGATTGGCAAAAATGTACTGTCCTGAAGACAGGTTCCTACAGTGCAATAGCTAGGTTTGATAATATCCTGAAAAACAGCAAAGACATTACAGTATGTCAGTTTAGCAGACATGTTGGTGTACCCATTTGTGGTGATGTTTGCCAGACGTGAACTGCAGCTGCTTGAACTCTAACTCAGCTTGGTCTATTTCCTCATTGAAAACCAACCATACAAGATTGTGGTTCTATCTCATGTCATTGCAGAACTGAGATGGTAAAAGAAATCCACAGGGTGTGTGCAGTGGAGTACTGTTTTCTGCTTCCTCTCTGACAAGGACTTTAATCACAGATGCATTGCTTGGAGAGTATGCCTGGAACATTTACAAATGCAAGAGACCTCATCCTTAGAAGATATAGTGGGCCCCCATCAGTCTTCCAGAGCTCAAATCCATTAGGCCAGCATCCATAGCCTTACTATCTAGTCTTCAAAACTCCACAGTGTAGCTTCTGACAGCCATGTCTGTGATTCACTGTATAGACAAACAAGGAGAAGTGTGCTCATCGCTCCTCTATCTGGAAACTATCAGGTTCTGGACATGAGGCTACTGTGACCCATAAATCCTTCAATGACAAAGGAAAAAAGAATATCATTATCCTGGTATGTATGTTTTGGTTCACCAAAAACTATCATGTGAGATCTTAACTGAAAGTTAGGGTTGTGCTGATCATTAATATCATTGTATGATCTATGTATTGCTACTATGTAAGGAGTTTTGTGTGTGTGTATACTGAAATATGTTCTTATAGTTTTGTATCAAGGTATTGATTCCCAGCAGAAGTGAAAAATTGGTTTCTTGTCAGATAAGAGATTTTTATTTAATATTCTCATTCACAATCACCAGTCTGAGCTAACTGCAGAAGATAGAGTGTGAGATTTAACAGGAAGAGAGGAACAGCGTAGAGAAAGGAACCTTATCTAGGAGTGCCTTTCAAAGGTTTGACGGATTATAACTGGGAGACAGGGAAGGCACCCTGTTATCCTGCACCAAGAAAGTAAATGGACAGCACATTTACATTCATGAAAAGTGGTTCACAACCAGCCTTAGTTGGAAACACTTCAAAAAGGCTTTTGGATGACATAAGACAGCTCTAGACAGGAGGTTAATTTAAGGGTAGTCTCTAGAAAGTGTGTATTGATTTTGTTTTGTGTGTAACCCTTTTGTTTCTGTTATCCGTATATCTTTTAAATCTTGATCTTTGATAAACTAATGGTCGTAAATATATCAGTGCAGTGGTATTACATAATGGGAGCTGAACCGGAGTTTAATCATTCTAGCTGCTGCGTATACTGGTCCCTTGGGGACAACATACCTATAAGTGTTCAGATAAAGTGCTGAACACTACAGGAGAATGCTTCAAAGGGGCCATGGTACTGGATAGAACCTCTTGTTCACCTGCAGGGCAAAATAAAGGCTGGCCTAAGCCAGTGGAAATTGTTAGATTGGCTAATCAACTGGATGTGTCAAGGACCTAACATTCAATTAAACACAAGCAAGTCTACCTCTTACTGAAGGCAGGAGATAACAAGATGACTCTTAGTCCTGGACATTCCAAGAACTGTGAATAGCTACCAGCATGGGATTATCCCAATGGTTCTTCCCTCATGGAAGTCAGCTGCAACCTAGTGGACTTACTGAGCAGTCTGTTACTGAGTGATTGCTGCAGAGGTCCATTATAGAGCTCATATAGCTCTGTTGGGGGACCCTTGATCACCACCATCAACATCAAGTGCCAGAACTCTTGTTCCAGAGGGTGTATAAATTCAGGGTCATTCCCAGATACATTCTTTCTGCAGTGGTTCTGAAGCCTTCAGTATACCTTATCACCTTAGTCTCCACGCTGATTTCCAAACTCAGAAGAGACAAAGCCACCGCCATTCTCATAGCTCTGTGCTAGCTGAGGCAAGTTTTGCTAACAGATTTGCCATAGTTGACCCTTGGATTGCTGGACCTGCTCTGACTGCCAGAAACCCCATCCAGAACTTAAGTCACTGTGCTGCGTGTCTGTAGGTTGATTGTGTATCACAGACAGAGATTGTTCCATACAGGTCCAAAAAATTATGATGTGGAACAGGAAAACAAAGACCAGAAGAAAGACTTACTCATCTAAATGGAAATGTTTTTTGATATGGGCAGCCCAACATGGTCTGGACCTGGTCCAGGCCTTGACGCTGAAGCTCCTCAGTTGTTTGTTGCGCTTCAAACCATCTAGCCTTTCATTCAGTTCTGTTGAGCTCTGCCTTGCAGTGACTTCAGTTTGTTAGCTGCCTGAACAATCATGTTCTGCCTTTTCTAACTCAATGTTACTGAAGTTCCTCAAAGAGTTCTCACATACTTGCCCACCAGTCAGAGAACCTACTTTTTGCTCAGGACCTTGATATAGTCCTTCCTGAGGTTCCTAGAGCTTTCCTTTTGAACCTTTTTTTGGAATGTGCCTTACACTATTCATTCTGAAGATGATATTGCTAGGGACTGTCACTTCAGTCAGAAGAGTGAGTGGACTTCAGATGGTTATGATTGAACCTCCCTATACAGCGTTCTATAGGGATACAGAGGTGCTAAGACCTCACACAAAATTCATCACCATCGTGGTCTCATAATTTGATCTACTTGTCTTCCTGAAAACACACTGCTCTGGAAAAAGAAAAAAGTTGCACCCATGAGGTATGTCTAAGACTTTAAAGGTGTATTACCTTACAAATCTAAGACTGTCTCCCCAAGTATTATAGTGGCTATAGCTCGGCTTGGTGTTCTGAAAATCAGGTCATTCGCTCACAGAGGATATCCAAATGGAGGACACAGCATATCTCACTCTTCCCAGTTAACTTGTGTAACCCTCCCACCAAACATTAAGGCTCTCTACACCATAGCTCAAGCAACATCTTCCACCTGCTTCAGGATTGTGCCAATAACAGGAAACTGCAAAGCTGTGACCTGAAATAAACCACTGACCTCTTTCAAGAGTTAGGCATTTAGATTAAGCCGCAAGGTCCAATAGCAGGTTTGAAAGAGCAGCTCTTCAGTCGTCATTTGTCTTATGCAGCGGAGACTCCTCATTCTCATCATCCTGAGGAGATATTTCTTGCCAGTCACAGTGCGAGCCATACTGATGCATACTTAGAGTACTTACTGTGTAGTAATTCTGTTTCTTCAAGATGTCAGTTTGAATCTCACAACCCACTCTTTATCCCTTCTTTTGAAGTCCTCAGCTAACACAGGCTTTGAGTTGTGAGGGAACTGATGGAGGATTGCAGCTGTTCGGTGCTTTATACCATCACACAGGATCATGAGGAGGCACAGAGTGCATGTGCAGCCTGATGGAAACTGCTAAACACAAAACTCAATTTTGTGTACGTGAAACGCATGTAGATGGTAAAATTCATGCTGACAACACCTTGAAGAACCACAGTTATGTAGGATTAGTAACTGTTCTTTTCTTCTTTGTCATTCTGCATTTCTGATAGGATAAAGAGACAGAACTTAAAGGATGAGATCCTCACTTGAGGTCTGGCTCCATCATGCCACGCTTAGCCTTTCACATGGCATAAAGGGTCCCAACACCCCCTGTAACTAGAGGGGGAGGATTCCCTACCATAGGCAATGTGAAGGACACCCATAACATCCAAGAACCCCTTCGTGATCTGTCATGTGGGGCAAAAGAGGCATGTTGCTGGGGGATCAAAGCACTCTGTGTCATAAGGGAGATTCCAGACAGTGCTGCAGCTCATAAGGAGCCCAGGGAGCCTGTTACAATGACAAGTCCTTCAGGCTGTCAAAAGACCTTGTGTAAGCACAAAAATTGTATTGCTTAACTTATACCGTAGTGTTGAAGCAGTATAACCTGGTGGTATGGACACAGTTATACTGGTATCAGGGTACTTGTACAAGCGTAGCTTGCCTCTGTGAGAGAAGGGCAATAAGTTATGTTTGTATAAGGTACCTTTCTATCGATGGAACTGTTTTGGTAGAAAATCACCTCCTAACCAAAACAGTACAACCAAAATTACTACAAAAACTGTATGAAGACCCAGCTTAATTTACTCCAAGGATTGCTTGAACTCCCAGAGCAGCCGAGAATTGGGAGATACAACGATAGCTCAAAAGCCGGGGCCTACCAGAGATGCAGCTCAAAATCTTACCCAAAGCAACTGTAATTTTTCATTTCTGAAATTAGTTTAATGATCATTCTTGAATATATGTGTGATGTTCCCCTCTTGCAGTCTGGACTGGTGTGCAGCTGTGTCCACCCAATTCTGCACTCCAGAGCCCCGCCTTACTCTGCTTTTCTGTGTGAGCCCCCATTCCTGGGTCAGCTCACGCCCAGCCTCCTGCCTGTAATCAGTCCCTCACCTACTGGAAGAGTGCTCTCACTAGACCACGCATGGGATAAACCTCCAGGAAACACCCCCAGTCCCAAATGCAACCCTGGGAACTATTGTTTTTCAGGGTTCAGTGCTACCCACTGCACCCTGCTAGCTTGTTTTTACACTTGGCCATCAATTTAACAAAGAAATTGATATGCACCAGCTTTGTTACTCTCAGTGAGGTCTCTCCACATACTCAATCTCTGTGCACTGCTTCAGATAAAACACACACATTTATTGGCTACAGTAAAATTTTAAGTGATTGCAAGTTGGAAAAATATATAGCCAAAGATGAATAAGTCAAGGAATTAACCACAATCAGATAAAAACTTGCATTCTAAACTAAGCTTACTGCCCAGGTGAGTTGCAATGTGTTTTGTAGCTCAGCTCTCTCCCGCCCCACCCCTCTCCCCCGGCCCGACATCCTTTGGGTAGGTATTCAGTTTTTGGTGTTGCATAGAAGATGGTTTCCAGGGAGAAAGAGCCCAAGACAAAGGTGTCCCTTTTAACAAGTTTCCTCGACAGCCCCAGGGGGTCAGATGATTGTCCATGTCTGGCAATGGGCATAACCTTTTCCTCGTGAGCCAAGGTGCTTCAACTCAGTTGTTCCTGTATGCATAGCTCTGCTGGTTGTGGAAACACAGCCTGTTTGTCTGCATCAATTCAAGCCATGTGAAACACACATTTGGAGATATGGCATAAGATATAGCTTCATATCTGTACATATGTATGATGTTGCAGGAAACGTTCAGCTTGTCACGAGTATTCCAAAGACACCTTACATAACATACTTTGCATTAGCCCATACACAATGACATTGTGAGAGTGAACATGAATAATATACAGATCACACCACAAGCGTGTATGTGAGGTGCACCATGTCGCACTATGTCATCAGCACATAGAAATAAGAACACATTGTATTTTATTAGAAATTGGCTAGCTAAAGTGCAGAGAAAGTGGCTTTGCAAATTTATTAAAAATGCGACCCTCCCGTTAGACCTTGAGTTCAGTTTATTAAATAAATTTGTCAACCTTACTCTTACTGCTATCAGATACAGGTTTTAAACAAAAATATCCTGATAAATTGTCTGACCTCTGTTTAACAAGAAAAATATTCTCCTGAATCTTTAATTATTGATCCAATTGTTGTATCACTTCACAGGATTTCCATACAAAATACAATTTTATAACAAGCTGGGACATTAAGACTCCATACATGTATCATACTAAACATATATTTTTACATATTCTCATGTAAATAAGCAGAAACACTCTTAATTGAAGCATAATTTGTTAAAATGGGTAACCTTAACAATAACCTTGGGGCTTTTTTATATAATAATGCTACACTAATATTTCTCACATGTTGTATGTACTGATAGAGTTCCCCACCTGAGGAATAGGTATGTTCACTGTATGTAAAACTTTTGAAGTTAATACTGTATATTATAAAGCTATAGCAAAATAATTAAATTATAAAAATGTAACTGTCTGTATTGTTCTTTTATGTTTATCCTTAGTACCTTGTAACATCAATGTAGGTTAAATCCTGGACAATGTTAAATTTTTTACTGATACTGACATTTCATATTAGTGGTCAAAATACCGTTTCTTTTTTCTGTATTTGTCCTGAGGAGAGAAATTATTATATCACTAGGGCTTGGTCTACACACTGTCGCCTGCCGTTGACAGGAGATACACAAACTATTTGCTATAGCTTGTGTATCTCCCATTGACCTACTTATACTCCCTTATGTGTGTGCTGCCTCGAAGGAAAATGCCCTCCATTTGATGCAGCCTTACTCTTTTCAGGGGAGTGTGGATTTACTGCGTCGGGCAGAGAGCACTTCTGCGATTCATTGAGCGAATCTCCACTGCCTGCTGAGTTGATCCAGCTGCAAAGATTCATGCAGCCCTGGCACTATAGACATACACCTAGTCTCAAAAACTCTTTTAAAAATTTTTGTGTTGGCTCCTAGTGACAGAAGCTAATGTCCAAAGATAGCACTTAAACTTTCAAGAAAGTGGAATTAAGAGGATTAACCTGAGTTCCATGTGAAGGCCAGTTGTAGGAAGAAAATACACCTGAGGCATAAAGTGTATACAATCTATGTACCTTTATTGAAAAGGAACAACAAAACTGATGTAGGATGACTAACAACCAAAATAAAGTCTCTAAAATAAGAACAGAAAAGAAGAATATATTTTAGCAGCATTTTCACAGGTTTTTTTTTAAGAGGAATGTTCCTTAAAAGAACTTAAGGAACTTGTGCTATGCTTAGTTGGCACAGGGCTAATGGCTTTTGTTTTAAATGGTAAAGACCCATTGAAATGTTGTAGCATGTGGCCACCCTATTCTTACTAGTTCATCTTGCATAGCAGAAATCACTCTGGGAAAAATAAAAAGTGTGCTAGTGAGACACTGTCGGCTTTTTGAAGTGTGGACATTTGCCATTGTGGCTCCAACACTCTGGTCATTAGAGCCTATTCTGTAATTTTTGGGGCGGGAGGGGTGAGTAACATCACATGCCTTTGCCCTAGTTTCCCCATCTGTAAAATGTGTGGGTGGTATCCTCGTTTGTAAATCACTTTGAAGGTATGCTAGTGGAGACACTTCAGTCCTTCCATCCAATGCTTAGGGTGGAGAAGAAAGTTCCTTTGTTCCAGAGTGAGACAGTTAGGGTTTCCAGTTCAGACACTTAACAATCAAGAATCTGATACAAAAGAGATGGGTCCAAAGCTGGGTACTGGTGAAACACCCTCTTCTTTTCAAGCAGCTGGTTGAGTTTTAGTGGGAGGTAGATAGGCTTCTTTGCTGGTGATATACTGCCTGCACCCTCATCATTTGTATCAGTCTCTGGCTAGCAGTTTAAAAGTCCTCAGGTGAGTACGTGTTTAGCAGATGTTTCAGTCCTTTCATTACCCAGTTCATCGCAGTTTGAATGTTCTGCAAGATCTAGTTGGATATTACCAGTACTGTATCAGTGTAGGTTTCACATGTTAACTCAGAAGGATATCAAGTGATTTGATCCTACTTGGAAACCTTGGGTAGTGTACAATGCAGTAACTCATCCATTTACAGGCATGGATCAGTGAGAGCATCTTACATCTTTCCTCCATTAATTACACTGACTTTCCATCTGCTCGCAGTTGCAATTCAGGATGTTCTAACATGTATGTGGTCAGCTCTATAAGGATATTGATCATTTACCTTGTATAAATTTGGATCGCTAAAATAAAAATTCAACTAAAATACTTTTGAAGGGATATTAATATATGAAGGGAAGCTAGAAAATGAGTATTTGAATACCTGTGTAATAGGTGTGGTCACTAATGGCTGCTACAGCCTTTCCTCTAAAATTGTGTCATAGAAGGGCATATGGCGTATACAGCCTGCATACAAAAGTCATGATATAAAATTACATTTTAATTTTAAAGGAAGGTTACGCTCACGTGATGCAATGTATATAAACCTTATGTATTCTCTTACGCTAACAGAGAATTTCTAGTAGAAGTATTAATTAACATGTTAGACAAAAATTCCTAATTAGGCATTATCCTATAGGAGCGAGCGTCACTACTGACTAACTGATATGGTGCAGTATCCAAACTGGAATATCTGTCTTCTCCCTGAGACTTCAAAACTTTTTTTAAACTGCTGATCCTTGCATAAAAAATTTGCATTAATACTTTTTCAATTAGTTTTAGGGAATCTAGCGATTTCTGACCTGACACCTTCACTGTAAGCTTGTATATTTACAAAACAATTCATTAAAGTGGTTCTGTATGTCTGTTAGTTTCCTAGGACAACTTACCTTTAACAAATCTTTTATCTATTTTGTTGGCAGTGTGTTTATGTGTTTAAAGTAGCAGGAAGCACATGATCTCTCTAATGCTATCCTGGTAAAACTGCTTTATATTAGATACGTTTTAAAACATATCAATCATAGCATTTAAACAACATTTCAAGGTTTATTGGAACATATTGATTAAACGCTTGGTTACTATGGTCATGAGAACAGTATTAAAACCTTTATACAATAAAAATCCACAACTTAATGAACACTGCTTTTGAACTTAAGTATGAGACGAAGTATTTCCACCAATGAGAATTAGTGACACTGTAGTTACTGTCATAGCGGATACAACACAAGTGTAGCCGGTGAGATCTTTGATGCTAGGTATTTGTAAGAAACTAAGGAAAAATGGAAAGAAATCCGCTTGTATTTAATGGCTGTTTGAGAAATCACTTTTACAAAATTATAAACTTACGCACTGATGCATGCTCAGGACTCTTAAATCAGTGTTCAGTGCACGTGCGTGTGTATAAAGTGCATTGCCACAGTGCTTGTAGGTGCTCACCTCAGAACATACAATTTGACTAAACCTTAACAGTTATGATTTCTCTGTTAACTGTGTGAGGCCTTATTTTCTAAAGAACATGTATATATGCAGTAGATAAACTATTCAGAAGAAGATTCACTGATGATTTGACTTGACAGAACACTTGGGTTATTTATTGAACTTTTCCAGAATATACTAGAATGTGAGAAATTCCAAGCATTAAATACCTGGAAAACTATCTAATTTGAATCAATTTTAATCTCTAATTTTACATAATTTTTTCAGAGTTCCAAGCATAAAGCATGGGCTTTATGTTAAGTGCCTAAAGTGGAGCTGATATACCCAACTCTTTGACTTACAGAGTTTAGAACTTTTTAAAAATTTTGCCTTTTCTGTAGATAGGGCTCATGTACCAAATCCTACATGGACAAAATTACCCTGAAAGTTTTCATAGTGAACAAAACAGAATTAGTTGCTTACGAGGCAAAGATTCATTTTGCTAGCTGCATTTCTGTCTTAAGGAAAGAATGTAGCTATAACTGTTCTTTTATTGAGAATCTAAGAAGCCTATTACAATTTGTGTGTGTGTGTGTGTGTGTGTGTGTGTGTGTGTGTGTGTGTGTGAATTTTTACATGAACTGTCTTTTTCTTAAAGGTGATCTAACCGTGGTAACTTTTTATATCGTTTAAAAAAAAAAGATAAAAACATTTCTTGTGTGTGTGCTTTGCAAGTCACTTTTAAACAGTAGTACTCATGTTGAGGGCCTAAACTAATATTTGTTACTTCAGTCTTTAATATATGTACATTTCAGATTTAAAGCACGAATTGGAATATCTTGGACAAAGATTAGTGCAATTCAGAATGTGTGGCTTTTTCCTTAAATGCAGGTGATCAAAATTACATTGTGATATGATTAATTGTGCACTGTAAAATCTTTGAAAGATATTGTGTGATCTAACAAATAAAATATTCTTGTATGAGCATCCAGAGGAGTTATTCTCTGACAGCTGTTTAGAACATTAGTAAATATTTATGTACCTCATAAAAGATTCAGTATTTTTTATGTCTGGTGCAGACATCATGCTACCCTTATTCAAATCACTGCCTAGTCCTCTAATTTATTTATAGCCAATGTATCAAGGTCACTTGGCAACTTTCTGTAGGGGTCTGGAGTGGGGCTATAAAATTACTATAGAATGGCATTCAGAAGTTTTGCATTATGAATGATAGAGTTTTGCAGTCTGGTAGCACAATATAGACAGGAACTAGTTTTGTTCACTAGCCTGTACTTCAAATATCATCTGTACTCCCTAAGTCTCTTAACTGCACTTGAGTAGCAGCTTATTTGTTGATCAGTGTCCCCTGCGTGCGCTCCCCCCCCCCCCACCCAACTTGTTCTTTTTCACAACCATAGAGCTGAATGAAGCATTCCCAAACAGGAGAGTGTCAGGTAACTGTTTCATTAGCTCCAGCTACTGCACTTCTGAGAACAAAAATACGATAAACCACGGCTACCATAGCAGTATTGGGCTAATTAAGTTAATCTGAAGGTAAAGCAAATATTTAATTAGTACATTTAGGATGATCATATTATGGAAATAGAATTATCAGTAGAAAGTTCATAGTTTCATTTCTTTTACCTGTTTGTGATATGGACACATTATTTATTGTCAAAGTGTTTGTCTATGATGTAGGGAGATCCCAAATTTAACTTCATAGTTGTTCCCCTTATTAACGTTTTAACACAACATTTTAAATTAGTGAGAGAGAAAATATGCAGACCAAAATTAACTTGTCAAGAGGAGCAAAGTATAAGTAGATTTGACTCCTCTGGTTCTGGCTACCTCCTCAATGGTGAATTAGGATAACCCCAAATCTACATCGATATATTGTCAAGCTTAGCTGTTCAAAATCAGAGAAGGTTAAATTTATACAGAGTCAGACACCATAATTATTTGATCGCTCAGACAATGCAGACTGTTTGTACAGTAATATCCCAGTTTATTTACCTCTTCATGCACCAAAAAAGACCACATGATACTCTAGAAGCAGGGTGCCTTCAAATGTTGTTTTCTCTTTTCTTTGTAAAGAAACTTCACACTGGAAAAAATAACAGTTTGGCTTTTCCAGCACCTATTAATAAAGCATTGTTCGGCTGAAACTGGCCAATAAAGGTGCTTTTAAATTTAATGTTGCCCAATGAAATTTGCCATACTGCTCTATGAAAAAGGCACTTTCTTCTGGGGTGGGGGCCCAACAGCATTGTACATAATACTTTCCTACACAATTGCCATAGCTCATTTATTAATTAAACCTCAAACCCACCCACAGAACAGAATGACCATAATTGACATACACATACACAAAGATAATGCGCATATTTAAATATGAAACCTTAATTTTATAGCATTCCTTCCAGAAAATACAGTAATATTACAGATACTCATTCATTAAGTCTAGGTTCCATCAATTATAATCCATAATTTCCATATGTTATCAAATAAAGACAGAATCTGTTTCTTTCCAGGTGCTAGACACACATTAGAATTCTGAATGTTGATATTCCTAATTTGGAGAGTCTGAATGCCTCCATCCTGTTGCTTTGTATCTCCAGATTATGGATTTATCTTGTTGCCTTCAAAAATTCCCCATTTCTGTTTCTTGGGTTGGTAATTCACACAAGTCATTGATCTGAGAATCAGGATTTGTCTGTTAGTGCTCAGTTTTAAAATCTTATTGCCTACCTTTTAAACCCCTATAATTGGAGTAAATGTATAGTGAAGAATATGTTTTCAGGAGAATCAAGAGTCTGGTCTGCAAGTTGTGACTGTTGCTTTAAATATGTTTCTGTTTGCACTGAATTTAAAACTTCCATTTCTTGTCTCCTGAGGGTCTGTGTAGGTCAATTTACAAGCTGCTCTGTTGGACCAGCTGCATCTGCTGCTGGGTTCATATTGACTAATTACAACTTTAATTCATCTTCTCAGAAATATGTGCCAATTTCTATCAACCCTTCCCCCCATAGTAACAAGTCACAGCATCCATTTTGCAGCTGCGATTTAATTGAGCGTAGAAATTGTGTCCCATAGGAAAAACCCCAGTTAAATGACACACCATATACAAACTAGTTCATTTATTTTTCCACTCCAGAAGATGGACCGTTTGCAGTCTCTCACTTTATAATAGATTTGTTATATTTTCATACTATATGGTGCTGATTTGTACCAACAAATGACTATTTAGCTGTCTATCTTCATTATCTGGAATCCAGTTAACTTTTGCTGAAGTGGGTAAAATGTATAGGTCAGCAAAAACATTCTATTCCGTCAGTTGCTTGTCACTTTTCTGTTCCTGTTCCAGCATAACAGACCACCACCCTTTTTCTGTAGTATATGGGGACACTTTTGCATGCAGTTTGCTTTTGAAAAATTCAGAAATATCCCAAATATCTGAAAAACAATCTTTAAAGTCCAACTTTTCAGGCTTTCTCTAATGTGAAATGAAAATCTATAATGGCCAGGTATCTTCTGCTACTTACCGTCATTTCCTTATAGACAAGAAGGGTTATAGGTTTTTGCATTCAGGAGGGAAATAATTTTAGGGAGAAAGGAAGCATGCCAAACTATGAATGGGAGTGGGCAAAAAGAAAAAAATTGGATACTGGTTTTATTGTAACTGTTATGCTAAATTCCCAAGGGGTAGCCATGTTAGTCTAGTTCAGCAAAACAAACAAGGAGTCCTGTGGCACTTGTTAGTCTTTTAAAAGTGCCACAGGACTCCTTGTTTGTTGGACTAAAAACAGAGCAGCTGTGAGGTTACAGTACAGTATTTGTTCCTTGCAGCTTTGAGAGGCTTTCATTGTTTGAAAATTTATATAAATCAAAACATCCCATAATACATTCGACTATCTCTTCTTTCTGATGGATCTCCTTACAACTGTTGCTTGTGGTAAATTAGTATTCACTTCATTTTAAAATAACCAGACAAGATTTAAGAGTTTAACAAATTTTAACAGAGTCCTCTGGCACTTTTAAAGACTAACAAATTTATTTATCGCATGAGCTTTCATAGGAGAAAATCCCCCTTCGTCAGATGCTTCGAAGCGTTCTGGAATTATAGATCCAACTCAAAATACCTCAAGTTAGGTACCCAAAGCCATTATTACCTTTTGAAAGTCTTGTTCAGTATATTTTGAGAACTTTAGTTTTAAGCAGTATGAGTAATTTTCACATACTTTGTAAAATCGTTCCTTGTAGTGATGTATGTTTGATTTAAGCTGTCACCCTGAGGATTTCTTAACTATTAGCAGGGGTCTGCTGAAATAGAAGGATGGTATTGCTTAGTATTCTTCGCCTCCTAGCTTCTACTATGTTAGTGTAGCAAAGTGTACTAAACATACAAACGTCAACTTGCTACCTGCAGAGGAACAATTTGTCTGTTCACAGTTACGTTAGAGTAAAGGGTTATAGGGAGTGTTTTGCTGAGGATCTGACTTTTAAAAGTGAAAGGATATCCTGTGTCTTCTATTTCTAATTCCACATAATGTTTTTGCTTCTCCTTTTATTAACTGAAGAGCTGACATATTGTGAACCCCTTTTGCGTTTTAATTTTCATCTTTGTCTTACTATGTAGTATAAAAAATTGCTTGTAACCGTTGCTCTTAATTCCTCGCAACAGTAAACTCCTGAATTCCTTTGAATAATTAGGACAATAGGCAATAAAGTGTTTCATGAGCCAGTAACGTCATAAAATGAAGAAGTGATTACAGTCATCTTCAAGCACTGTAATATTTAACCTCTTTCTTACATAGTACAGAAAGCGTTAGGCCTTTTTAAAATAGGACATTTAAAAACAGTTGCATTGAACAGTTAGATGTGCAAACAGTTTCAAATCCATATATAGCTTGAGATTACTATTTCTTTGATTAAGACTGGAATAATAACACCAGGTAAATCTTAGAGTGCTGCTTTTGTATTATGAGGTACAGGCAATGTACTGTTCCTGGCTGCTGGGGGGGAAGGCGTTCTTCCTCCTTGCTCTCCCCTCTTAATAACAAGAAGAAAATTCTGGTGATCAGTCAGTCTTCTTCATGGACAATTTCCTGTGTTTCAGCGATTGTATGTTTGTGGAAACGTGGCTGGTCCTGGACCCCCATCCCAGCTTCTATATGTTGTTGAAAAGGAGCCACAATGGGCTAGGGAGAATCCTCCAACATAGAGCTGACGGATGTAACCGCATATTATCACAGAATCAAAGAATCTTAGGGCTGGAAGGGACCACATGAGATCATCTAGTTCAACCCCCTGCTTAAAAGCAGGACCGCTCCCACTAAATCATCCTAGCCGAGGTTTTGTCTAATCGGGCCTTAAATGTTTCCATAGATGGAGATTCCACCACCTCCTTAGGTAACCCATTCCAATGCTTCACCACCCTCCTAGTGAGACAGTTTTTCCTAATATCCAACCTCAACCTCCCCAGTTGCAACTTGAAACCATTGCTCCTTGTTCTGTCCTCTGTTACTACTGAGAACAGCCTAACTCCCTCTTCTTTGGAGCACCCCTTCGAGTAGCTGAAGGTTGCTATCAAATCCCCCCTCAGTCTTCTCTTCTGCAGACTAAATAAGCCTACTTCCTTCAGTCTTTCCTCGTAAGTCGTGCCCCATCCCCCTAATCATTTTCGTTGCTGTCAGCTGGATTCTTTCTAATTTGTCTACATCCTTTCTGTAGTGGGGAGCCCAAAACTGGACACGGAATGCCAGATGCGGCCTAACCAATGCTGAATAGAGAGGAATAATCGATCTGCTGGCAACACTCCTACTGATGCAGCCCAGTATGCCATTGGCCTTTTTGGCAACGGGCACACTGTTGACTCATATCCAGCTTCCCATCCACCATAACCCCCAGGTCTTTTTCTACGGTGCTGCTCCTTAGCCAATCAGTCCCCAGCCTGTAGCAGTACATGGTATTTTTCTGTCCTAAGTGCAGGACTTTGCGCTTGTTCTTGCTGAACCTGATGAGATTTCTTTTGGCCCAGTGTTCCAATTTGTCTAGGTCTCCCTGAATCCTGTCCCTGTCCTCCAGTATGTCTTCCGCTGCCCCCAGCTTGGTGTCATCCGTGAACTTACTGAGCATACAATCTATCCCACCATCCAGATCACTAATGAAGATGTTGAACAGAACCGGCCCCAGGACCGACCCCTGGGGCCCTCCACTTGTTACTGGTTGCCAACTAGACATTGAACCATTGATGCCTACCCGCTGAGCCTGATGATCTAGGCAGTTTTCTATCCACCTTATGGTCCAGTCATCCAACCCATACTTGCTTAACTTGCTGACGAGAATGCTGTGGGAAACTGTATCCAAAGCTTTGCTAAAGTCGAGGTATATCATATCAACGGCTATTCCCACATCCACAAATCCAGTCATCTCATAGAAGGCAATCAGGTTAGTTAGGCACTATTTGTTCTTGGTGAATCCATGCTGACTGTTCCTGATCACTCTATTTCCCTTCAAGTGTTTCAGGTTGGATTCTTTGAGGACCTGCTCCATGACTTTTCCAGGGATTGAGGTGAGGCTGTTTGGTGTGCGGTTCCCCGGATCCTCCTTTTTCCCTTTCTTGAAGATAGGTACTATATTTGCCTTTTTCCTATCATCTGGGACCTTGCCTGTTCAGCACGAATTTTCAAATATAATGGCCAGCTGCTCTGCAGTCTCATCAGAGAACTCCCTCAGCACCCTTGGATGCAGTTTGCCCAGCCCTATAGACTTGTGCATATCCAACTTCTTTAAGTAGTCCGTAACCTGACCTTCCATCATCGAGGGCCGCTCTCCTTCTCTGCATTCTGTGTTACCCAATCTAGTAGCCTGGGAGCTGACCCTGCCTGTGAAGACTGAGGTAAAAAAAGTATTGAGTACTTCAGCCTTTTCCACACCATCTGTCACGAGGGTACTTGCCCTGTTTAGTAAGGGACTTACTCTGTCCCTCATCCTCTTCTTGTTATTGGCATACTTGTAGAACCCCTTCCTGTTATCCTTCACATCCCTAGCTAGCTGCAACTCCAATTGCCCATTGGCTTTTCTGATTTTATCCCTGCAGGCCCGAGCAATATCTTTATATATCTCCCTAGTCATCAGTCCAAGCTTCCACTTCTTGTAAGCTTCCCTTTTGTGTTTCAGCTCACTGCAGAATTCTCTGCTAAGCCACACTGGGCACCTTCCATATTTGCTGTTCTTTTTGCACATTGGAATGGTATCTTCCTGTGCCCTTAGTAGGGTTTCTTTAAAATACAGTCAGCTCTCTTGGATTCCTTTCCCCTTCCGATTAGCCTCTGAGGGATCCTGCCCCTCAGTTTCCTGCTGGAGCGAAAGTCTGCTTTTGTGAAGTCCAGGGTCTGTGTTCTGCTTCTTTCCTTTCTTCCTTTGGTCAGGATCCTTCTCTTTGTAATCCCCAGCATAGAGGAAACCGTGGGGGTGGGAGAAGTTGTGTTTAACATGATGTGGATTATGGACTCCAGTACATGGACAACTGTGAATAAAGAGGTAGGTGGTTATGAAATAGAGCAGTCCCTTTAGCTGCTCTAACTTGTGCCAGGGGCCACTTTTGGTCCCTGCAGCAGCCCAGGACCCATGTGACAGACCAAGGTGATTTAAAGAAGAGAGAACAGAATATGCCCTCACTGGAAATTCTTCTATCATGTTTTAATATATTTTGGTTTTCAATTCTTTTGCTTATGAAATGTCTTCTTGTAAACTTGGCAGAGAGATAAAACATTGAGAACTTTTGATATTCAGTGACAACAATTGGAAATAGTGTGTGCAGTGTGCAAGTGTGCTAAATACTGTACACAGTCAAATATATTCTGAATAAACATCTATTCATGCTTCACTTAAATTTAAAAATGCACATGTGGGGTTTATTAAAATTAAAACATTAATATTCAGTTGATTGACTTTGATTATTTTATTTTTGCATTCACTGTTGTATTTTTCATTTCAGAATGTATGACAACATGTCCACAATGGTATATCTAAAGGAAGAGAGGTTGGAGAAGCTAACCCAAGATGAAATAATTTCTAAGACTAAGCAGGTGATTCAGGGACTAGAGGCACTGAAGAATGAACACAATTCCATTTTACAGAGCTTACTTGAGACACTAAAATGTTTGAAGAAAGATGATGAAACTAATTTGGTGGAAGAAAAATCAAACATGATTCGAAAGTCGCTGGAAATGTTGGAACTTGGACTTAGTGAAGCACAGGTAAAATTGGAGCAGTGGAAACCATTTCAAGCTGCTATTGCAATTAGGATATAAAAGCAAATGGAAGCTTGTATTTTTGGGGACTGTGCTTTCTTTAGTTAGACATGCAGAACTGAACAGTTGGAGATTGAGTCTTAGACTTGCATGGAATTTACAAAAAATTAGCAGTGCCAGTTTGTGGTGGTCAGAAGTTGTTTTTAAACTGGGTCATATATTAAAGGGAAAGAGGTTTATATACTTATATAGCATGACTGAAGGTGGTTTTGGTGCATTACACAGGTAATTATACATTAAGCATTAAATCCTGGTCCCATAGTAGTAAACAAAGCTGTTCTTTGATCTCAGTAAAACAAGAATTTTTATTTTGTATATATATATGTGCTTTTTTATGCCATTTTTCATGTCGTAGCTGAGCACTTCGCAGATATCAATGATGCTGACAACATGCTGGAGAGTTAGGAAAATGTTATCCTCACTTTGCATATGAGTAACAGAGGCCGGGAGAAATTACCAAAATTACCTAAGGTCATATAGAGCTGGGAATAGAATTTCGTAGTCTCAGTCCATGGCTATAACTTTATGACAATCTATTCTGACCCATGATCCTATGATTTTCTTTTATTAGTACATGGCACTAGGCATATCAATCTCTAATGTATATCCAATAAATTTTTTTTAAAATATAGTTTTAAGGGATGGCTAAAAATTGAGTACTGAATCAGAAGAATTTTTTTTGTTTGAGAGAGAATTCCTCTACTGACTTCTAAGAAATGGCTTGGATGCAAAAAATGTTATTTTGGTGAAGGTGGGCAGAAGCTGCAAAACTGATTGATTGTGTATGTATCTGGCTTCAAATTATTTTCAAAATGTTTCTTTTCAAAATACTTCAATTCCCAATATTAGAAATGAGGGAAATAGTTACACGCCTGTGAGAGAGAGAAGTGGTGTGTGCATGTGCATGTAAATTTATTAATATTTGTGTGACAGAGAAATGTTTTTCTGTGAAGATAATACTCATTTTGCTAAAGAAGAAATCTAATTATTCTTTCACTTCCCCACCTCCACCAAACTTTTTTTTAGAAAGTAAGTTTACAAAAGACTTCAATTCATTGTAGTATGTTATAAATCTGATAGCTACAGGGATTGTCAATACACTGGGTGACATTTCTGTCTGGTTTTCCCAAATATAGTTGGAATTTTATATGTGTAGATTAGCTAATTACTTAGCAGTTTTTGCACACATGAAACACAAAGAAGTTTGGAAATGCCTGCTGAAAACTTGATCTTTATGTAGATGAACTGGTATGTGTAAATCCTAAACATGAGCCTAAAATTGGTGGGTTTTCCCCCTGAAAATGTATTCAGTGTATGAATACCTTTACCCTAAAGATATCCTTTAAAAAAATACTATCTTCTAGGAAAAACTGAAATTTTAGTTAACATGAATCTTGCAAATAAAAGCATTCAGGCTCTGAGATGCTGAAAGCTAACTTCAACCTTTTATGTCATCAAGAGAAGTGAGAATGTAAATTAGGGTGGTAAACTCTTTTTCTGTGTATAGCCAAATGACATTTTTAATTTATGTGAGCCAGGCTTACAAAGTGAATGCCATAAACTGCCATTGACTCATGGCATGTTTCACACTGCTGTCAGTGGAAGATTTGCACAAACAATGAGGGTGGAATATGGTCCTTACATAGTAGTTAATAAAGTTACTTTCGCATTTAGCAGCTACTGCTCTTTGTCCTTTGTGCTGGGTATATCTGTGTTCATTGCCTTGTTTTGTGTGAATGTGCAAGTTAGATGTTCAATTACACACCTAGATTATTTGACTACTATAATTATTTCCCCTTGAAACATTATTAGGCTGTAGAATTAATACTTCATGGAGATCAATGGGGCAGTTCATAAATCTACCCTCTGACAGTTTTTGAAATAGTTGCTCAACTATAGCTCTACTTCAGGTCCCATTTGGAAGGTTTCTTTGCAACCATGAGGGCTAAAAACTTAACACGTATATGAAAACGGAAGCTTGCATTCTGCAGATTGTGAAATTTTCATGGAGGCTGAATAATGTCAGCAATTAGGATTTAACATTTGCATTTCACGTTCTTTTGCAACCTTACTGTTGCAGTTACATAGGTTTTTGCATATGTGTTAAGTTCTGTGTAACTTTTATCCAGCTATGGCAGAAGATAGGATAATGGGTGTGATTTAATTAGGCTGCAACTTTATTCCTAAATGTCTGGGAATATCTGGCAGAAAAAACTGAAGTGCAGGTAATTTTCTAATCGTTTACATGTATGTCGGGGGGGGGGGAGGGAGGGCGGGAGGAGCTGCTTTCAGCCTTCAGCTTCACACATACTGGTGCCCAGTAAACCTGCTGTTGGGACCTCACCACCACCCCTTTGAATGAAGGTTAAGGGGGCTGTAAAGGAGGGGAGGGATTGATTCCCTGTTATTCCTGTCACGGGAGTTGTGAAACTTCTACCCTCCATTTCTGCTCATTTGAACAATATCTCCTTTAAATACTTTATCAATCCATTTTATCTGATCACCCTGCCCTACAGAGTACCTGCACTGGACATCCACCCCGAGCTTACATAATGAGTTGCGACATCATAACCTAATCTCAGTTTCCTTTCTTTGTCCCAACTCACTGTGGGGAAGACGAAAAGAAAAAATCCACCTCACATTGACCAGTCTGGCAGTGAGGGAAAAATTCCTTCCCAGCCATTCAGAAAAGGAGTGATTCGCATAATACTCACAGTGGATCATGACAAAATGTGGTATTTTAACTACTTCCAGGAGTGGGTGCTGCTCCGCCTGCTTCAAGTAAAAGAAGGTTTTGCCTGCACTGGTGCGGACATAAATTGTCCGCCTTCTCTTCTGGGCACCAGGTGGGGATGGTTCAGTATCCCCAGGCTGGCCCTGTATGACAGTGCCATAGCAAGTAGTTCTGTGGCTATCTCACCCTTAAAGGAGCCACACACCTTTTCTCACAAGACAGAAAATGGCCTAAATCACTTAAAGTGCAGTGAGGTCATTCCCAGTTATCAAACTCCATTACTGTAAACAGTGGTCAAGGTAGCAAACCTCTGTAAGATATTGTATGTTACATCAATTAAAGCAGTCATAGAATAGGGGAAAGAACTTCAGATTAGTCTCAAGTGAGCCAGTAGTAAAGATGGTAGAAGTAGAGAGAAGTCAAGAACCAAATGGACGTTATGAAAGGGGCCAGATATAGACATTAACAGATTTCACCACTACAAGGGGATGTAGGCATGAAAAGTCTTTATTGTTAACACACATTGTACAGGAAGAATGTCTTGTAATTTATTGTGCTTTTTAGGTAATGATGGCCTTGTCAAATCACTTAAATGCAGTGGAATCAGAGAAGCAGAAATTGCGTGCTCAGGTTCGCCGGCTATGCCAGGAAAATCAGTGGCTGCGAGATGAACTAGCCAGTACCCAACAAAAATTACAGAAGAGTGAACAGTCTGTGGCTCAGCTGGAGGAAGAAAAAAAGCACCTGGAATTCATGAATCAATTAAAAAAATATGATGATGATATTTCTCCCTCAGTAAGTAGATGTACATTAAAAAACACTGTACATTGCCCTGCATGTTTCCTCTTGATAGTTTCTTCTCAGCTGCCAAGCAGCTTTTTATCCAGGATATGAATTTAATTATAGCCATTGAAACAGGAATTTTATGTATAGGCTTAAATCTGTTTATAGATTGATTTCTTCATATATTTATATTGTCCTAATTGTGTACATAGTTTATATGTTCACACATGGAGAACTGCTTTCTACAATCTTCTTTATTTCAGGAAGACATACATTTTACAGATGGTAGAGTAACTGCAGTGGGAAAGGTCCAGTGTATAGTAGAACACTTGTACCTAGCAACACACTAGCTTTGGAAATCTCTTCAGAAAGCCATAAAATGTCTGTTTAAATGCATAATAAAAGGAAAATTGAGGATAAAATGTGTAAATTGTTGTTGGTATAAAAGGAGACTGCATTATTTGGAGCAATCTGGACGATAATTTTGACCTACACAGTGGTATCGCTGTTTTTTATTATTTAATATTAGGACTAAAGTGGCCCCATTGTGTTAGACATTGTGAAAAAACAGACGCAGTCTCTACTCTTTACAGTTTAAGAAGGCAAGTCACATATGAATGGTTGGGAATATGAGGAATGTGAGCAATATGTAGTTTTATTATATATATGTATAGCTTTGCAATGGTGACTCGTCATTTTAAATCAAGTAAGTGCTTGGTAACAATCTGCCACTCAAGCCATCATGGGTTGACTAGTCTTAGGCTATGTACACACGATCAGATTAAAGCGCAACAAGGCAATCGCGCTACAAAACTCACGTGACCTTTATTGCGGGACAACGCGTACACACGTTGCTCCCTGCAACGCAACAAAATTACACGCATTATCGCGGTTGAGCGCAATGACTTCTGGGCACCTATCCCATCGTTCCATTTTCCCCTAAGTTGGCGCTATGAATCATGGGATGAAGGAAAGGAACGCAAAGCGCCATGGGTAAAGTGTCAGTTTCCCATGGTGCTTTGTGTTCCCCTAGCGTCTTCCTCGTTGCCAATAGCAACTCGCGCCTATTTTCAACATTGCAGTGACGCAACGCACCACTTGCAATCAATCGCAACAGCGACAGCATGGATCCTGCTATGATCTCCATTGTCGCCTTCAACATTCTGAATACATCTCGGCTTGTTGCTCAGTACGCAATGAGCTCCGAGTCAGATGAGGACACCGAGGAGCAGGGGCTGATCGATGCCATGCAGAGGAACAGCACCGCGTTGCTCAGCTCCTTCACCAATCATCTGCACACGGTGCAACGCCGTTTCTGGTCGCGAGAGACGAGCACCGAGTGGTGGGATCGCATTGTTATGCAGCTGTGGGATGACGAGCAGTGGGTACAGAACTTTCGAATGCGGAAAGCAACCTTTCTGGAACTGTGCTCAGAGTTGGCCCCTGCCCTGCGACGGAAAGACACCAACATGAGGTCAGCCCTAACTGTGGAGAAGCGTGTTGCGATTGCTGTATGGAAGATGGCGACTCCCGACTGCTATCGGTCCGTTGCAAACCAGTTTGGAGTCGGGAGGACCACCGTCGGATTAGCCCTCTCACAAGTGTGCCAAGCCATCAATCGCATCCTGCTACGGAGGACAGTGACATTGGGCAATGTTCGAGAGATTGTGGACGGCTTTGCTGCCATGGGATTCCCTAACTGCGGGGGAGCCATAGACGGCACACACATCCCTATTTTGGCTCCAGACCATCTCGCGACGGAGTACATAAACAGGAAGGGCTACTTCTCCATGGTGCTGCAAGCACTCGTGGATCACAAGGGTCGTTTCACGGACATCAATGCTGGGTGGTCGGGAAAGGTGCATGATGCCCGCATTTTCAGGAACACTGGTCTGTACCGGAAGCTGCAAGGGGGCACCTTTTTCCCTGATCAAAAAATAACAGTGGGGGAGGTGGAGATGCCCATAGTCATCCTCGGAGACCCAGCATACCCACTGATGCCATGGCTCATGAAACCCTACACTGGGAACCTTGATCGCAGCAAGGAGCGGTTCAATTACCGATTGAGCCGCTGCAGAATGACTGTGGAGTGTGCCTTCGGCCGTTTAAAAGGGCGCTGGCGCTGTTTGTATGGGAGGCTGGACTTGGCGGAGGACCAGATCCCTGCCGTGATTGCGTCATGTTGTGTCCTCCATAACATTTGTGAAAGTAGGGGAGAAAAGTTTTCCCCTACGTGGGCTACGGAGGCACAGCGCCTCGAGGAAGCATTCGAGCAGCCAGCCACTAGGAGTATTAGGGTGGCACAAGGAGAAGCTGCTCGCATAAGGGAGGCACTCAGGGAGCATTTCAATGATGCCCTTCCCTAGTTAAGTTCCATGACGCATGAGGTGCACCTTAGGATCATTTCAATAATGTGTATAAATAAATGCATTCTTCAAAGTATTTGTTA
>ML685781.1:4116518-4148133 GCA_007922175.1 Pelusios castaneus
CCTGTACCGGGGTGGAGGGTGGCCTTCAAAGAAATGCTTTGAGGGACTGCGGTGTGTGGGAGGCATACACGGCTGAACTGTCTGGAGTGGAGCCCGGACATTTATCGCCTGGGACTGCAAAGCTATCATGTTCTTTAGCAGTTCTGTTTGCTCCTTCATGACGCTTATCAGTTCGTCCCTGTGTTTCTGCCTCCTCTGCTGGGATTCCTCTCTCCAGGCTCTATTCTCCCTTGCGGATTCTTGTGTTGCTTTCAGCAGGTCGTTAAACATATCCTCCCTGTTTCTTCGAGAACGCCGCCTAATGTTTCTCATTCGGTCAGCTGGGGTAGACACCGGCCTTGTGAAGCTCAATTCTAATACAAAAATAACAATATAGACATTGTTAACACATAGCATAGATAGCCAATGTAACCTTCCAGTAGCACATTCCACTGGAAGGTACAGGGCAGTCAACACACTACGCTGCGCTGAAGCAGACAAGGTACATTCTAATAGACGGCTTACCGGGGGCTAAGAATCGGAAGAGGGCACACAGATGGAACCCAATATCCCTCTCCTCAGAGTGCCCCTTCCATCTAGAATACATCTCCTACATGCCGCCGGTAGCAGGCCGGGACCGTATGCTGCTGCACTGTGTGCTGCCATGGTTCCCAGGGCTGTGCTTTGCAGCTGGAGAGGCAGAGTGTCCGTCTTTGGGAGCGCAGACACAAACGCTCTCCCATCTAACTTGAGTATTAGGCTCTGGAGGTACATCGAGGAAACCTTTTCTGACCTAAATGCAGATGATTATTTTACAATCACTGCTTGTATTGATGCCCTGCTAATGAATGCAGAGTAAATAGCGTGCACAGCGGGGACCCGCAAGCACCCCCACCCCAGACAATGATATTTTAGCAGGAGCAGAGCTGAATGAAGGAGAAACTTACCTGAACCCCCCTCTGCCGCCTCAGAGAACAAGCTGCAGTTCAAGCCTTGGGTGGACGTCTCAGCGGGGCTGCTGAAGAGCTCCTGGCTACACGCGGTTGCGCTTTCCTCCGTGTCATCCTCCATCTCCTCCTCCTCCTCCTCCTCAACAACGTCCTCATCCTGCTCGGCTCTGGCAATCACCGGACGAGGAGGGGCTGAAGTGTCCACGGGACTTTTGGCAGTGGTTGTGGGGTCCCCGCTGAGGATGGCTTCTATCTCCTTATAGTACCTGCATGTAGCAGGCGCTGATCCAGAACGGCGGTTTCCCTCCTTCGCTCGGTGATAGGTAATTCTGAGCTCCTTCACCTTTGATCTGCACTGCACTGTGTCTCTATCATGCCCTCTCTCTGACATGGCCCGAGAAATTATGCCAAATGTGTCATAATTCCTCCTGCTGCCGCGTAGCTGCGCCTGCACGGCGGACTCTCCCCAGATGCTGATCAGGTCCAGTACCTCTGCCGTGCTCCAAAGGGGTGCGCGTCTTCCACGGCGGGCCGCCATTGCTACTGATGATCGGAGCACAAACACACTCCACGAGGAAGAGAGCAGGAAGTGAAACAGACTTGAAATTTGAAAATCCCGGGAATAAGTTCGGGGCAGGGCGGGGACAGTTTCGTCACGGCCACAGAGCGGGTGGGGGGAAGACCAGAGAGGACGACTTGGGAATGCTGGGACAGTTCCGGACTCCAGTCAATGCGCGGTAAGCGTACACACGAGCTCAAACGCGCAATATATGATCCGCAACAGCTGTTACCACTCTCGTCGGAGTGGTTGTTGGATTGCGCGACAACAAGGCACTTAACGCGCAAGAGCCCTGTTGCACGTGTGTACGCCGTTGTTGCTATCGCGCGGTAATGAGCTTTAATGCGCGATAATCTGATCGTGTGTACAAGGCCTTATAGGCATTAGCAGAGAAATAGATCTCCTCTTGTAAGTTGTTACATTCCAGATGGGTTCTTGTCTCATTCAATTGTTGCCTTTTCTCCTAGACTATTATTGCAGCAATGCAGTAGTTTGAAAATGCATATGTGTAGACATGCTAACCAACTGCTTTCACCATGTGAATACAGTGAATTGTTTTAGTCAGGTAATCAGCTGCAGGGAAATGTAAACGTTCACATTTTAAAAAAATAGCCAGTGGAGACTAATGGTGGTGGGGGTTTTCTGAGCCTTGATACACAATTCCTTTCCTAAGAATATGGGATAATAATTAAAAATGTATTATGCTAAACAAGGCACTTTAAACTGTTTTATTCCTTAGACAGAATAAAGTATCCTAACGCTTCCATGCTCTGGAGCAAAAAAGTATTGAAATGTGGCAGAGACATGGGGTAAAACCAGAAGTGCTGCTTTTCATGTCATCATAAAAATCCACATAGATCTGGCTGAGTTATATAAGCCTCTGAAAATGGCAGATCTTGTCAATGTCTTGTTGCTAAATATCTGTGGATCTTCCATCTGAGCTTAGTGCAGTCCAGCTCCACTGACCTGCCTTTTGTACAAAGCATGTTCCCTGGCAATACAGAGCTTGAGCTCAAGATCGGAAACATCAGGAGCATCCCTTGGGTCCGTCCTGGACTGGGAGCCAGGAGAAGACCCTAAATTTGAGTCTCAGGTTTTCCTCATTACTAGTATTAATTCTATGCACTTTATAGTTGTCATTATTGAATAAGGCTGCATCTTATATTAGGAGTATGAGGCCAAGTATTTCTACCCATTACCCCCGTTTTGTAGGTCAGGTAATTGAGAAATCAGTTATGCCTTTAGCTCATGTGGTAAGGGTATATGCTGTGAATTTTAAAGATCTAGGGTTCAAACTTTGCTGATAAATCTTGTAGAAATCAAAATGATGCCCAGGGATGAAATTTATGTATTCATTTTTTTCCTAAATAATCTTGGAAATCATGTCTAAAAATATGAAAAGAATGTTAAGATTATAAAGTCAAGTACCCAGAAGTTAGGAAATGCACAAGTAATGTTGCCTGTGCAAATTTAATTCAGCTGTTTTATGCAATTGCATTGAGATAATCATGCACAGTATTACTGAGGACTCTATGCATATCTGAAATGTTCTTTAAATTAGATTTTTATATATAATAATATGTAAGTGTCTTAGGTTTAATAACGTATCATTTTTGTTTGGGGCTGGGGTTTGCATAGGAAGACAAAGACACAGATTCTACCAAAGAACCTCTGGATGACCTTTTCCCCAATGATGAAGATGACCAAGGACAAGGAAGTAAGCAAACTTCAGATTATATGATTACAATGTGTTTCTGCAGAACAGAAGCTTGGATTTATCTTCATGGAAATAACCAATCATTAATTCCTAGCGTTCTCTGGGCCAGACACCGCATGCAACATAGACAGCAAAAGGGCAATGGCCGCTTCTATGATTTATCAAACACAGTAAATTATGATCTAATGAAGATAAAAATAGTTCACTAATGCACTTTTCTGTAGTTTCTTATTGCAGCACACAGAGTGGACGTGTTCATCCCTTCCAAAAGGGGGAGAAAGGAAAGCTGATTTATGAGGATGTTATTCCCACTGCATAAAAAAGCTAGATTAGGCTAGGTTAAATTGGTATTTAAAAACAACAAAACCAAAAAAACTTGCTAACTACCTCAGACCTCAATAGGAGCTCATTTCGATACAAAAGTGGTCAGCTTTTTTTAGACCTCAGAGCAGAGAAGCTTTGGGCCTAAGTGTCAGGCTCTGTGGTAGTCAACCTTGCAACTTCTTGGTAATCTGCCCAGGTAGTGGGTTTTATGGTGACCTGTCTGGGTAACTTCCCTATGCAGGCTGCTGCTGCTGCTTCTTTTTTTAATGAGGGCTCTTTGTTACTATTTTTTTGTCACTCAGAAGGAGCAACATTTTTTTGCAGTGAATATTCCTTCTGGTTTTATCATCTCGAGCTGGATGGGTCGATGAGTTGGGTGGAATAGGCTTGAGTTGGAGCCTTTGTCATTATTTATATTACTATAACCCCTAGGAGCCCCAGTCGTGGACCTAGACTCCATTTTGCTATGTGCTGTATGAACATAGAACAAAAACGACGGTCCCTGCCCCAAAACAGCTTTCAATTTTAAATATAAGAAAGGAAACAACGGACGAATACAGACAGATTGTTGTGGTAGGATAAGGAAACGAGAGACAATATTGTTCAGCTTGCGGTGTCTTAACCATTGACAATTCTTTTGTAGGCATCAGAGAAAAGGAGAGTTTTTTAAGGATGTTAGTGAGGTAGCTTTGCAGAGCCTTAGAAGAGCTCCTACTAAATGTATGAGGCAGCATAGGAGACAGCATGAAAGTGCTTGTTGGGAAAACTCAGCAAGTGGGCAATGGAAGCCATTATCGTAGCACTGGTAGGTAGTGTTGACCTCTAGACAGTGAATGAGAAATGATGGGTCATAAAGGGCCCTGAAAGTGAAGACAAAGTAGTTCGATGCAAAAGAGAAGGAGAAGCCAGTGGATGGATGCAAAGAAAGGGGAAACATGTTAAAGTGAGAGTTTAGGAAAGCATAGACAAGAAAAAGGCAATTGCAGCTTTTGGGATTTATCCTATGTAGTAAATTATGATCTATGATGATAAAAATGTGTCTCTGATGGGCTGTTCTGTCTTTGCAGCAGCATTCTGAATAGATATGAGTAGCGCATGATGAGAGCCAGGACAAGGATGCATAGTGAGGCTGCATATTAGAGATTTTATGCAGAAAGAAAAAGTGAGATTTAGGCCTTGTCTACCCTAAAAAGTAAATTGACATAACATACATTGACTTACAGTCATTGCAGTAATTACTGCAGTGGCTGTCGTCCATGCTGCCCTCCTTGGGCTGGTGAAGTGTGTCCTAAGAAGTGGGGAGCTGAGAACCCCATTTCTCAGTTCTCTTCTGGGAGCCCCACAAGCTGGCTTCTGGAGGGCTCCGTCCCATCCTCCCCACAATACCCTGCCAGGAGCCAGCCCCAGACTTCGTCCATCCCCATTCCCCACCGGGAGCGAGGGATGCTGACAGTGTTTTCCCCTCCTCCTGTTCCCAGGAGGAAGCAGCCCAGGGCTTCTCACCCATGGGGAGTATGGTTCAGTTGCCCCAGCTTCTCCAACCCCTTCCTCCCTCCCTTCTCTTCTCCCACCCCTGCCTGTTCTTAGCTTGGCAACCGTGTCAATTTCATGGCTCAAAAGTTGACAGGGCTTCCTGGCTTCCCATGGAGCAGGCTGAGAAGCTGCCTAGAGCTTCTTCTCTCCCTGCTGGGAACTGGGGCCCAGCCACCTGCTCCCCACAAGAACCAGCAGCCTTTTCAGTTTCACAGCTGATCAATCAAATTGACAGAAGCTGCCCATCTGCTGGTGGGGAATGGGGGGAGAAGCCTCTGTGGTTTATCCAGCTCAGGCTTGCAGCTGGAACTGGGGCCCAGCCTCCTGTGGCTGCGGGCCTTGGCCTTTCTTGTCAATTTTACCACTCCAAGGAGAGAGAAAATGTACAAGAATGACAGCCCTACCACTGATGTAAAGGAACTCAATGTCTACATCGACACTGTGTCACCCTAACTAACCCAACAAAAGCCTTGTCACAGTGGTTTTATTTTGTCAAAAAACCCTGGAAGTTTTGTCCTTGGGAGGCAGGGTGGGGAGTTGATTGTAGTGTGTACACCAGCACTATTTGGTCTTTAAAAGCTGACTTTGTTGACAAATCTCTCTAGTATAGACCAAGTCTTAAGACATAACCTGGAGTTGAGGACCTAGAAAGATCTGTGTCAAAGATAATGTCTTTGTTATGGGAAGGATGGTGATAGTGGAGGGAAGATTTGAACGCTCTCTTAGCTGTATTTAGTTTGAGATGATGCTAGATATCCATGAGGTGATGTTAGAGAGAGAGGCTGAGATTTTAGTTTAGGCAAGAAGAAGCAGATCTGTAGTAGAGAAGTAGCTCTTTGATTCATGAGCGCAGAGATGCAGTTAAATTTGTTTGTAGATGACATTGCTGAAATAAAAGATGAGAGGGAGAAGAGAGGAGGGACCAGGGTACAACAGTGTAGAATGCCCACACACAGTTGTAGGGTGGGGTAAAGGAGGATCCTCTGAAGGAGCAGTAAGAGGTAGGAAAAGAACCAGAAGAGTCAGTTACAGAAGTAGAGGAGAAGCATGGTTGACAGAATACAAGGCAATTGATACTTTAAAAAGGATGAGGATGGAGTTTTGGTTCAGAGCTTTCACTAGAGGAAGTCATGAGAGACTTTGGCAAGAGCAGTTTCAGTAGAGTGTAAACGGTGGAAATTTCATTGGAGAGGCTCCAGTATGGGATGGAAGGAATGGAACTCCAGGCAGCAATTATAAACATCAAGTTCAATGAGCTTAGAGATGAGAGAAGGAAACTAGGTGAGGATTGGGTTTTTTTAAAGATAGAAGAGACTAACGTGTTTCATTGTGGGGTGGGAGGGAGATCAAGAGGTTATATAAAGAGTAAGGGAAGGCATGTGTGGACGCAAAGGAGATCAGGAGATGGGATAGTGTTACTGAAGCAAGTGAATGAGTAGAGGAGGAAGAAAGAGATGCAAAAGAGAAGAGGGCTGTGTTGAGAACTATAGAAGAATAATAGGGAGACAAGGTTACAACAACAACAAAAAACCCCAAGCCCCAACTGAGTTTAAAAAAAGTATTTTGAAGGTACACTTGCATGTCCTCCTGTTAAATGGCTACAGTGCTCTCTTCCACCTTGCAAAGGATGGGGTGAGTAGTTGTCCAGGGATCAGGGCATTCAGGGGGTACTTCCTTTCTGCTTGCAGTCCTGATATGATAGTTCAGTTAAATTGTTGATGATTAGGATTTGTTTACTGAAGTACTGAAGCTTTACAAAATGTAACCTAAAAAGAGTGTGAAACAGGTTCTATTAAAATCTAAAAATATAATTGCTATTGAGACCCTTTAGTGAGTCACCAAGATCAAGTTTTTCTTCAGATCCAACCATTGTGACATGTTTTGTCTGGGGCTTGGAAGGAACAGTAGAGAAACTCAAGATTTTATGTTCGGTTGAGGCTTATTCTTCAGGCATCTTTTGAAGTCAACATGCTGGTAACATGAACACTGAATTGCAGAGCTATACTTAGAGCTGTCCACTCCATCCACCATTTATTTGGTTATCTAGAAGGCAGGGCGGTCTCTAGATGGGTGTTATGACCACCATTTGAAAGGTGCTTGTGCTCTGCTGGTAAACACGTGGTTTCATCCCTGGATCATCAACTAAGCCAACATTTCCCTCTTATGTTAGGCAGGGTGTTGAACTTGGCAAACAGAGAGGCCAGGTCCACATTACACACCTGTTTCAGTATAACTGTGTCACATGGGGTGTGAAAAATCCACATCCTTGAGTGGCCGTTATACTGACATAATGCCTTATGTAGACAGCACTCTGTCGATTGGAGAACCTCTCCCATCTACACAGTTACTGCCTTTTGGAGACGTCAGTTAACTATGCTGATTGGAAGAGCTCTCCTGTTGGTGTAGGATATCTTCATTAAACTGCAATAGTGGTGCAGCTGTAACACTGTATGTGAAGAGGCATCTGTAGCCCTCTTGCTTGTCAAGATGTAATTTGGTGCAGACAAAACAAATGATGGCTGGAATGGAGCTAGAAGACGGGTTATAATTACAAGAACATATAGCTGGTTTATATTATGCAACTTGTTTATTACTTTTTTGAAAGATTAAAAACATAATTAAACATTTCTTGCTTGTTTGGGTTATATTTGAAATGGAGAAGGGAAAATGTTAGTTGCTAAAGAGTGGAAGGGAGGGCAATGGGCAGAAAGGGGAAGGGGAGCAGAATGTGAAGTGTGATGGGCATGGAGAGAGAAGTTGGGCAACAACTTGTAAATGTAACAGTTGTAGTTTTTTATCTGAATGATTCCAGTGACATTAGAGTTTCTCAGGGCGGTGAAAGTCTCTCTCGTTTGAGAGGAGTGCAGAAATCCAGGCTGTTACTGCTGGAGCTGTGGTCCCTTGCGCTCAGTTTCTGGAATCAGTGTGGTCCTGCATTGGAGGAGACCTGTATAGCTCTCTCAGAAATTTGTGTGGAGAGGAGGGGACACAAGCTGTTTCCTCCTGGTTTGAGATGGATAGGCAGTTGGCATGAGTGGGGGACAGGGAATCAGCTGAGCAGATTTCAGAAGATAGCACTGCTGCCCCCGCCCCCACGTTGGGGTCTTGGCTCCCTGTCAGGGCATGGCTATTAAGGTTGCTTCCCTTTTCTTTCACTGCTACTACCAGTATTGGTGACTCTTCTTGGGTAAAATAGCCTTTTTATAGGCCACCAGCAGAAGAGTGGTTGGAGAGGAGGGCAAGGCATGTGGAAGATGACTGCTGGAGCAAGGGGTAAGGGAGGAAGAGCAGACTAAGGACATGTCTACATGACAAACAAGTCAGCCTATGTTAAGTTGACTTAAAGCCACCACAGTAATTACTGCAGTGGTTCATATCCTCACTACTCTCCTGTTGGTGATACATGTCTTCACAAGGAGCACTTCTACCTGCTTAAGTGAGGCAGTGTGGGGGGCTGAGAAGCTGGGTTTTCAGTTCCACATGCAGCTCCCTGCAGGAGCACAGCTGTCCCTTGGCTCTTTGCCCCTTGCCAGGAGAGCAGCTGCCTCCCCTTCCCCTTGGGCTCTTGGCTCCCTGTTGGGAGCATGGCTGTATCCCAGCCCCTGGCTCTTGGTGCATGGCTCATCTTCTCAGCCCTTGATGGAGCCATGAAATTTACAAGAATGAGAGTCAACAGCCCATGTAAATAACTGGCAGTGTCTACATGACACTTCATTGCCCTAGTTACACCTACATAAACCCTATGGCTCTTGTGGTGTGGAGTTATGATATGCGGCTAGTAAGGTACTTACACGTGTGGGAGCAAGGCTATAGAGTAGAAATTGACTTAATTAGGTCAACCTAAGCTGCTTTAGACCTAACTCTGTAGTGTAAACCAGGGCTAACTCTAGTTATATTCCTCTGACTGGCTGATGTTACTTGTCTTCCCCTCCCCTCCCAGCAAGAGAACTTGGACCTTTTATAGGTGTAACATAGAGCAGAATTTGGTCTTTAAATTGGAGCTTTGTTAATAATTCATTTGCTGTGTGAATCAGAATAGATTCCCATCTCTCTCCCCCTGTAGCTTTGTTGGCTCACAGCGTTAAATAGGAGTAAAATGTAATAAAAATATACTTGTTAGTAGTTGGAATTATACTGTATTACTTTATCTGAACTCTCTTTATCCAAAAATCCTAGTTATCCAAATTAAGTGCCAGTTAGTGCTAATCAATGGCTTTGTATTTGCATAGTGGTTTTCAATGGTTACTTGTGGTTATTGAGACCTACTCTCATTTCACCAGCAACAACACCTTGGCATGACAAATTAAATAGTTTAAAATCATAGAATTCAATTATGTCCATAGTGGTTTTAATACAGTTTTGGTGTTTTTAATTAACTCAGTCACATTGTTAACGTTGGTTTTTGGGTTTTTAGTTTTTTTTTACTGTTTATTAAAAAGTACCAAGTGTTAAGCAAACATCAGCATTACTTCCTTCATTCCTCCTGTTTCTAGATCAGTGAAAAAAGATCTCAAAATAGCACTTCTGTTCACCCAACCGCCCAATTACTAGATTCTTTCATGTATTCCCCCAGGCCATTTGGATAAATGGGGGTGAACTGTATTGTCAGCCCGAATGCTGACAGAGAATCTGCTTAGTACAGCAGTGCCATTTTTTACCATCATGTTTTAGACCAGAATCAGAGTTGAAAGCAATTAGATTAATTCTCATGTATTGTATCTATGGGGCAAGGAATTTTCTTTTGAAATGGTTTCAAATAGGTTGCTTTCCTTTTGCAGTCCAGCAGCAGCATAGCAGTGCAGCAGCAGCTGCTCAACAAGGTGGCTATGAAATTCCAGCAAGATTAAGAACCCTTCATAATCTGGTTATCCAGTATGCCTCTCAAGGTAGATACGAGGTTGCTGTGCCCCTCTGTAAACAAGCACTTGAAGATCTGGAGAAGACTTCAGGTCATGATCATCCTGACGTTGCCACTATGCTAAACATACTTGCTTTGGTGTACAGGTTGGTATTCTGATACACACTTACATTCTCCATTAAGTACATTTCTTTCTTTCTATAAGGTTGGCTAATGGCCTTGATGCTGAGACTCCTATAAAAATGGTTCTGCTTCGAGGAGGGTACCTGTGGGTGTTCCACCTTGGGATTCTGGTGCGCCCCGTACCTGGACCAGAGAATTGTGTAGCAGTGGTTGTTGTGGCAGCGTGAGCGCCGAGAGGCTGTCTCGCGCCAGCTTGGCGCCCTTTTGGCATGCACGTGGTGTGACCCCCCTCAGTTCCTTCTTAACTGCTCGCAGTCTCGGCTGGAGCGTCTAACTTCTCCTCAGCTCCTCACTCTTTCCTCAAATTTCTTTCCCTTCCCTTCTCAAAAGTATTTCTTTCCCTCAGTCTTTTATTTAACCAGTAATTGCTTTACTCCCTTAAAAAAACCCAAACAAACCCTTCATTTCCCCCCCTCATGCTGGGCTTGCTAGGATTCAAATGCTGTGAGCAATGCCACAACACTATGCCAGCGTCAGACAGCCATAGCCTCTGTATTAAATGTTTGGGTGAGGGACATATTTCACAGAAATGTCCCCACTATAAAAACCTATGTTCCAGAGCTCGCTGGGACATAGCCCTCTGTCTAAAGCTCTCACTAATGAAGCAGTCACTCAGACCAGCCTTTGACCCAGGTCAAGCTGCATCAGCCTCTTTGCTCGGATATTCTCTGAAGAGACATCTAACTCCACCTCAGACATCTTCCAAAGGGAGAAAATCAATGTCCCCTCCCAGGAAGACAGCACGTACCAAAGAGGCATTAGGATCCTCAGGTACATCAACCGGCAAATCCCAGCATAGGTGTCTGTTATCAGACCTTAAATATAAAAGCAACCAGCAGTCAAAATCCGAGGTTGTCAAAACTGCAAAGGAACCAGAGACTCACTCAGTGCTGAAGTCAGCCGTGGCACCAGCCATGGCACCGCAGACCTCCACACACACTACGGCACAGTTGGCACTTACGGACACCATGGTATCACCTGATGTCCACACGGTGATGCATCCCTTGCCACCGACATCAGCCCCATCAGCATCGGACCACTCTCCTGATCACAAGCACCCACTTTTCAACTGGGTCCATGGTATCCCCCTCTGTTGTCCGGCCTCCCCATCAACCTATCCACCACAATGGCCTCGAATTGCTAACTGTTCCTTGCTGTTAGCAAATTACAGCCATGACAACTATCCGAAACTAGCAGATTTTATTGAACATGTACCAGACAATAAAAAAACAGCAATCTCATGCGATGATAAAGGAAGGTTAGTTGATCTCAAGGACGACTTTGCAGGCTGCTCTCGATGTAGGAGACACTGCGGCTCTCTCCTTGGCCACTGGAGTGGTAATGTGAAGGTCATCCTGGCTGCATTCCACCGATCTTCCTAGACAGCTGTAGTCAACTATCGAAGATCTACCCTTCGATAAGAAAAAGTTATTTTCTGAGAAAACGGATGAAATAATGCGCTCATCTAAAGATTCCAGGGCCACTCTATGGACCTTTGGCATCTAAACACCCGCTACCAGGCACAGAACATACCCTTACCAACAATGTAATTCAAGGTACCATTTCCAGTATCAACCTAGACCACAATACAGATGCCAGGATCAGCCTCCACGTAACAGACAACGTACACAACATCTCAGGCAGCCCTCCAATCAAGCTCTAGTGTCCCAACCATCTCCAAAACCTCAATTTTAGAAATTTGGTCGGGGACTGCCTACACCCCCCTGAAGCTCTTGAGCCGCTGTATACTAACAGACTGTACCACTTTTACGGTGCTTGGACCAATATAACATCAAACAAATGGGTCCTTGACACAATCCGTATTGGCTACACCATCCCTATTATCACAAAACCACCCACCCACTACTTTTCCTCGTACACCACTCAGGGACAACTACAAAAAGAGGTTTCACACCTGCTTTCTCTGGGTGCTATAGAGACAGTCCCCATGGAACATCGGGATAGGGGCTTTTACTTCCCATATTTCTTAACTAAAAAGAAATTGGGTGGCTGGTATCCAATCCTTGATCTTAGAAAATTAAATAAATATATAAAACCACAGAAGTTCAAAATGGTTATGCTCACCTCTCTCATTCCGGCTCTAGAGCTAGGACACTGGTTTGCGGCCCTCGACCTGCAAGATGCATATTTTCATATTTCAATTAATCTAGCTCATAGAAAATACCTCAGATTTATAATAAATACTACTCACTACCAATATGCCATTTCACCCTTTGGTCTTTCTACAGCTCCTCGGGTATTTTCAAAGATTCTTGCTGTCGTTGCAGCTCACCTAAGACTGAAGTTAATTACCTTCTTCCCTTACCTCGATGCCTGCCTTCTAAAATCCTGCTCTGAGCAGGCGGCACGTCAATCAGTCGAACTTACCGTTTCGGTTTTCCAGCAGTTGGAACTCATAAACTACAACAAATCCACAAAAAACAAGAGTCCTGTGGCACCTTGTAGACTAACAGATTTTCTTCGGCACAAGGTTTCGTGGACTATAACCCACTTCGTCAGATGTACAACAGACTAACACAGCTTACCCCTCTGGAAACAAATCCACAGTAGACCAGTCTCAAGTAATAGAATTCATTGGTGCACGTTTGGACTCTGTAAGGACACAAGCCTTTCTTCCAGACCTACAATTAAGCAATTTCAGAACTAATAGACCTCACACTATAGGCTCCACCAATCAGGGTGCACACCTGCTTACAGATTCTCAGACATATGGCCGCAACCACCGCCGTAGTCCAAAACACAAAATTGCACATACAGCCTCTCCAACTTTACTGGCCAAAGTGTACAAATCAATACATGATTCCATACAAAAAATAATTGCCCTACCACTATAAATAAAAGTCTCTACAATAGTGGATCGAACCCCAGAATCTTACAGTGGGAATACACTTCACTCCACTGCTACCCTCACTATCTGTGTCAACAGATGCATCCCTGCTGGGGTGTGGTGCTCATCTTCCTCCTCATACTATCCAGGGCAAGTGGTCCCCTGCAGAACTGACTCTTCACATAAATCTGCTTGAACTCCGAGCTGTTCGATATGCCTGCTATCACTTCAGACGCATCATAACTCGTCAGTGTATAAAGATCCTCAAAGGCGACATTGCCTGCATGTTTTATATAAACAGACAAGGGGGTGTACAATCAAAGCCCCTGTGTATAGAGGCAATGCTCCTATGGAACTGGTGCCTAAGAAATGAAGTAATGATTTCTGTGACTTACTTTTCTGGTATTCACAATACGACGGCAGACTTCTTGAGCAGATCTTTCATTGAGGATCATGAGTGGGAAATCCACCCATGACTGATATATGATAACTTTATGCGATGGGGTTTCCATAGCACAGACCTTTTTGCTACTCACCTGAACTGCAAATGCCGAGCGTTCTGCACATGAGTGGGAGTCGGTGAGGGATTCTTAGGGGACACATTCCTCCATTACTGGGGAGAAGGCCTTCTATATGTGATCCCCCAATCCTATTAATTCACAGAACTCTGCTCAAAATTCATCACGATTCAGTGACAGTAATTATGATTGCTCCTGCCTGGCCCGGGCAGCTGTGGTTTACTTCCTTCAAGGAAATGTCAATGAAACAACCAATCGTTCTTCCCCTAATGAGGAACATACTGACACAACACAGGGGTCGCACAACTCACCCAGACCCCATGAAGTTATATCTAACGACCTGGTATCTCAATAGTTCCAACAGGAGGAGCTATAATGTTCAGATGCAGTGCAACCTGTTTTACTGAACAGCAGAAAACTCTCAACCCATAAAACCTATCTTCAGAAATGGACGAGATTTCACTATTGGTGTTCCAAACATAACATCTCTCACGTTTCAGCCATGATACCAGCTATCTTGAAATACCTCCTGTTCTTGAGACCGTCCACCCTTTCTGATAGCTCCATCAGAGTGCACCTCACTGCAATTACAGCCTTCCATGAGGACAGTTCACTCTTTTCACATAAAACTGTAAAGAGATTTCTACTGGGTCGACACAACCTCTACCCAAATATCTGTCTACCTACACCTATGTGGGATCTTAATTTAGAACTCAAAACCATTAGTAAGCCTCCTTTTGAAGTGTTCACTTACCTTTCTGTTGATGAAGATGGCCTTCCTCATCGTTATAACATCTGCTTGACACGTTAGCAAACTTAAGGCTCTCATTGCCACACCCCCATATACAGTATTCCACAACCCCAAAGTGTCACTGACCTTCCACCTTAATCATAAACTTACCTGTATTCATGCCGAAGCCCCACTCTTCATATCTTCAATGTCCGACGTGCTCTCGCTTTCTACCAAGAGAGAACAAAAACATTTAGATCAACAAATAGGCTCTTCATTTCTATGGCTGAATGATCCAAGGGTAATCCTATTTCGACCCAAAGACTATCTAAATGGATCTCGGGTTGTACCCAAACCTGTTACACATTAACAGGGATCTGACCTCCTGACCGTATTACGTCACACTCTACTAGAGCTGTCTCAACGACTACAGCCTTCCTTAATAATGTCCCAATCATAGACATTTGCAGAGCTGCCACTTGGGCCTCAAGCCACACGTTCACCAAACACTATGCAGTCAGTCAAGCATCCCGTCATGATGCAGGACTTGGACTCTCTGTCCTTTCTACAATGGAGAACAACAACTATGAAGTCCCCCCCTTCCTCTTCGGACATGGCATTGTAATCTCCCAGGGTGGAACACCCACAGGGACACTCCTTGAAGGAGAAAGGAAGGTTGCCCACCTTTTGTAACTGGACTTCTTTGAAATGGGTGGCCCTGTGGGTGCTCCACCACTCACCCTCCTCCTCTCTCTACTTTGGCATGTAAGCTCTTCGCTCCCAGTTGGAGAAGGAACTGAGGGGGGGGGGGGGGGGGGGGGGCCACGCTGTGCATGCGCCGAAAGGGTGACAAGCTGACGCGAGACAGCCTCTCGGCACTCGCACGGCCACAATGCATGCTGCTACACAATTCTCCGGTCCGGGCGTGGGGCGCACCAGAATCCCAAGGTGGAGCACCCTCAGGGACAGCCATCTCAAAGAACTCCAGTTACCACAAAAGGTGGGTAACCTTCCTTTTTGACAGTTTTATAGGTTCTAAATTTATTTGTGGTGGATCATATGGATACTTGATGTTGGGTGCTCTGTCACGCCAGGGTACACCAGGGGAGATGGGTTCCTGAATATCCTTCCATACCTCTATTTTTGGAATGCTATTATTCATTTTGAAATGTAACTATTCCTCTATCCTAGTCCATTGAGAAGATAGCCAGACAACCACCACTGGGATAATGCTAGAGCTGTTGTAAAGTGGGCAGTAAGATGTATATGAGCAGATGGTTCATTTCCAATCCCCCAAGAGACTACTTTAATTAGTTGTAGTTTAGGGAAAGACTGAGTATACATTTGAACTAGGACTGTCAATTAACTGAAGTTAACTCAAGTGATTAATGCAAAACAAATTTACTAGATTTAAAAAAATTAGTTGCGGTGAATTGGAGTTTTAATCTCACTGTTAAACATAATAGAATACCAATTTAAATATATTATACATATTTTGGATATTTTTCTACATCTTCAAATATATTTATTTCAATTACAACACAGAATACAGAATGAACAGTGTTCACTTTATATTATTTTTATTACAAATATTTGCATTGTAAAAAGAAAAATAATTTTCAGTTCAGCTCATCCAAGTACTGTACTGCAGTCCCTTTATCATGAAAGTGCATTTTTCAAAAGTTGTTTTTTTTTTTTTTTTTACACTACTGCACTCAAAAGCAAAACAAAAGGTAAAGCTTTGCCTTAAGGTCCACTCAATCCTACTTCTTGCTCAGCTAATACGTTCATTTATCTATATGGGAGATAATGCTGTCCACATTTACAATGTCACCTGAAAGCAAAAACAAACATTTGCCTAATACTGTTATAGCTGGCATTGGAAGATACTTATGTGCCAGATATACTAAACATTTGTATGCCCCTTAGTGCAATGGCCAAGTCAAAAGTATGATTTTTTTTTTTTACGGTGCAAACATTTGTAATAAAAATAATAATTAGGACTGTCAGTCACAGTTTATACATGCAATTAACGCTAAGCAAATTAACACCTTTTAAAAATGAGTGTTTAATTACACACCAGGGCAGCATGCTCAGGGAGGTGCTCTAATGTGCCTCCATTGGCTGGGGAGTCCCTTCTCCTGTTACTCTGCTCCACTGCTGCTCCCGCCTCCTCTCCCATTTAGGCATCTATGGCCAAGCTGCTACAGACTGGGAGTTTGTCTGCTGTGGGGGCAGGAGGTGTGGGCTGATGTTGGGGTGTCTGGTTTTCCTTCTCCCCCCCCATCCATCCCTCCCACATTCCTGGTTGCCACTGAGCTGGGGTTGGGAGCGGGAAGCCTGTGTGCTGCTGCTGGTTCAGGAGTGACTGCTCCTGACAGTAGCTGCAGCTGGTTGCAAAAGTATTTAGGCTCCTGAATGCTCTGCTTAAAGAGACAGTGTTCCCTTTTGCTCTCTCCCTCCCTCCCCCCCCAGCTATACACACACATCCTCTCTCTCCTTCCTAACACCAAAATTTACAAAAACAGCATTGTTATTCTTTAACAGTGTGATTAAAACTGTGATTAATCAGAATTTTTTTAATCGTTTGACAGTTCTAATTTGAACCCTTCCCTTCTGTGCTATAGCATTCCCGCCATGACACTAAACCAACCCTTACTTTTGCAGTTCATTAACTTACAAGATTTATTGGAATACTACCTCCTTTATTTGTGAAACAAGGTAAACTATTAATTATGGTTTTCTAAAATTTAGGGACCAGAACAAATATAAAGATGCAGCGAACCTCCTGAACGATGCCTTGGCTATTCGCGAAAAGACTCTGGGCAAAGATCATCCAGCGGTTTGTATATCTGGCAGTGCCATATTTTTACTTGTTTTTTTCACCTCCACCTTTTTCCTTCCCCTGCCCGACTTATTCTAATATTAAACTCAACAGGAACGTTTAAGATCTGGCTTGTCACTAAACAAGACAGGTAGGAGGCCACAACATAATTTGCGTTCTTTTAATGTTTAATGTGTGTCTTTGAGCATTTTATCCATTTAAAACTATTTCACCCAAAAATTACTCTGCTACCACGTTTATTTGATTATGAATCGAATTGCATGGTTTGTATATGGAAAAAATTAACTTCTTTAGGAATATTTTAATTTGCTTATTTTAAGCAATTCAGTTGCTGAATTCATATAGAAATTGTATGTCTGATTTGTTTTACTGCCTCTGTTTAAAATAAAACAGATAATTCCAATCAAGCTGTTCATGCTCAAGTCACTTTTAAAATTTAATTTAGTGATGTATTGCTTCATATAGCCTATGTTACAGTGGGCAACTCTGTGAATCTGGTTTTATGTAAAATAGTAGTATATCTGGGTTGTCATAGCCAGAGCAAATTTATGCATTTAATCACATTTCAACAGACTGACTAAATACATTTCAGTTTGCTATGTGAATCTCCTTTAAAAGATTCAGTGATTCTTACGCAGTAATTTTGCAAGAGGTCTACACTGTACATAGAGGATATGAATACATCAGTACACTGTAAATATATTTGAACTAGTTCATTCTTTCACCAGGTATTCACTTCAGCAGGTTCTGATATATTTAATGTTTCTCTGCTGTTGACAACAGGTGGCAGCTACTCTAAATAACCTTGCAGTGCTTTATGGTAAACGAGGAAAGTACAAGGAGGCAGAACCTTTGTGTAAGAGAGCGTTGGAGATCAGAGAAAAGGTACAGAGTAAAAAACAGATGCCTTAGAATGCACTTGTATTTTTTGTGAACTTCAATTTCTGCTTATTAGAAAAAAAACCCAAACAAACAAACCCCCAAGGAGTTTGGTGGTACTTTTAAAGACTAACAATTTATTTATCACATGAGCTTTTATGGGAGAAGATCCCATTTCGTTAGATGTCTGACAAGGTGGGATTTACTCCCACAAAGGCTCATGTGATAAATTAAATTTGTTAGTCTTTATAAGTGCCACCAAGCTCCTTATTCATTTTGCTCAACTAGATTAATACGGCTACCTCTTTGAAACTAGAAAAACTAAGTTTCCCTTGTTTTGGTTGGTTAGACACACCAAACAATATTAAATACCTTGAGAAGAGTTATAGAACTTCTTAAAACAATTTTGCATTTTAATTTAAGAAAATTCACTTCAAAATCTAAAGAGAGGCTTTGGGCATATTCAGAAGTTTTGCAATAACTATAAGAGGAATGCTGTGGGAAAAGGACATTTAGATATACCCCTAGTGGGTTGACTAGAGCACTGTTTCTCAATGACTGGTCCAGGGACTATCACCAGTCCCTGAGATCTTCCTGACACAGCATAGGAAGCTGGTCCCTAGTATCAGAAAGGTCGAGAAACACTGGGCTAGAGTATTTGATCACAAAAGAAACCTACATCAGTCAGATATCTCAAATAGCTGCAGCAAAGCTATTCCAGTGCATTGTCTCATTATCTGCACTACAATATTTTAATATTTCTTTAGTATGATGTATGTTTGTTATTCTTTTGCCTCCTCTTATGAATTATTTTGTTGCTCCCTCAACTAGGATCTAATTGAATAATCCACTAGATATAGATATATAGATATAGATATATAGTTCTTAGGTTTTTCATAGCTGTTATAGGGAACTCCTTAAATTCTGGTAAGTGCAAAGCCATGGATATGCTAATTAGTTTACATGAATGCTGTTTAAAATTTTTAAATCGTGATAGAGAGAATTGTTGACCAAAGATTAATGTAAAATGGAGTAATTCAAACAATTGTTTTAGAATCTATGAAACTGTAAGACTTAGACAGGTGCATATTTCTGATAGGACTCTATTTTCCAGCTATTCTATTTCAAATTATTATTAAGATAGTATAGAGAAGTCTGCATTAGCTTCAGATATATTGGAAATCAGGTTTTTTTATGGAAATGAGTAATACAATTGCTAAAGTTCTAGAGAGTTAGCCATATTAATTTGTATATAGCAAAAACAACAGGAGTCCTGTGGCACTTTAAAGACGAACACATTTCTTTGAGCATAAGCTTTTGTGGGCTGCTACCCACTTGTCAGTTGCACCTGACAAAGTGGGTTGCAGCCCATGAAAGCTTATGCCTGAATAAATGTGTTCGTCTTTAAGGTGCCACAGGACTTCTGGTGGGTTTTTTTTTGTTTTGTTTTTTAAGTAATAGTGTATTTTAATCTGCTTTAAAAATCAATTTTTCATACTGCCTGTAAAATTTAATATGGTGTGAAATATTATATTGTAAATATATAACTATTATGAAAGTTGTCAAGGGAGATGAAGGGTTATTATTTGGGCAACAGCTTGAGCTTTGGTTACCTACAAAAGTTAAGAAGCAGTTTTCATTTGTCAAGTAAGCAGGGCAGTTTGATATTAAAATGATCAATATTAAGTTACAATGTTAAGAATTAAATGTCATATCAGAATGTCAGAGTTCATACTCTTAAAATGAAATTCTTGTAGTAGTCCCCAGCTGATGCTAGCAATGGTGGGAGTGCCACTGTATGCCTGCTGAAGTTCTTACAATAAGATTTTTTAACTCTTTTCATTCGCACTCCAGCTGTAGCTCATATTGGTGGCACTTCACTGAATATAGGGAAGCTGTGGGAGATCTAACTTCGGAAAAAATGCAGTGAAGAGAAAATCAGCAGGACATCATTCCATTAGCTTATACTCAGTTCAAGTTTGCAAAAGTTTCTTCATAAGCGTAAGAGCTAGAAACTGTTTTCTTTCAGACAGAAATTCGGATTCTGGAGTAAATTCCACAGTCATGGAATTGCAGAATGCACAAGGCCCTGTTTATATGCAGTAGTACAAGAATTGAAGAATAATTAAATGTACACATTTAGAGAAAAAAAAATCTGTTGTGCCTCTGTCACTTCTCAGTTGAGTAATCCATCGGTGAAACAACACAATTACTGACCCAGTGATTGTGCATAACACAATGGAAACTAGAAAAAAAAATAGAGTATGTCTTTTTTGAGAGACGGAAGGATATTCGAAAACTTACTGGAATATAGTCAAAGTACTTTTGGGAAATAGTACTGAAAAGTGTACTTAACAAATATCAGTGCCTCTAATGCAATTTCATTTAAATTTTGATTGAGTGTGCAAAAGCATCTTTTAAAATTTGCTATAAATGGAAAATGTCTAAACGGCTTAATTTTCATGAAAAAGGTTGCAGATTAGATGTCCAGTCGAGACCTTCCTTGCCATCTCAGCTAAGAGCAGACCAAATGCTTACCTAATGTAAAAGGCATCCCTCTCCACTTTCAATCGAAAATATGCGATTTATAATTGAAGTAGTGACTGAATCTTAATTATAGAAAAGTATGAGCAGTGTAGAGTGCTAAAGTAAAAGAATGTGGTCTGAATTTGACCAGACTGACATTGAAATAATAAAATGGTTTTGGAAGATCATTTTAAAAATCCGTTCTTCTTTAAAACCTAATACAATAAATGAGGTATGTTTTAATGTACGATACCTTTATTTCCAGGTCCTGGGAAAAGATCACCCAGATGTAGCCAAACAGTTAAATAACCTGGCCTTACTGTGTCAGAACCAGGGTAAATATGAAGAGGTGGAGTATTACTATCAAAGAGCACTTGAGATCTACCAAACTAAACTAGGACCAGATGACCCAAATGTAGCAAAAACAAAGAATAATCTGGTAAGTTTTGTAACATGAAGTAAACATAGGAAAATGTAAGATTCCTTTTTTCTGATATAGTAAATAATGCTGCTTTATTCAATATAATTCACATATATTCTGTCCCAAAAAGATAAATCAAAACTTTTCCTACGCTGATAGCTTTATATTATTTTTTAGGCATCCTGCTATCTGAAACAGGGAAAATTTAAGCAAGCAGAAACTTTATACAAAGAGATTCTTACTCGTGCACATGAAAGGGAATTTGGCTCTGTAGATGGTAAGAAACTTTACATACAACTGAAAAGTAGGATTTCTCTTTTTTTAATACTTAAAATAAAATACATCTGTTTAAGATTAATTGATATTATACTTAGTTGTGAGTATTTGAGGGGGATTAAAATTTAGACTTCTTTGAAACACAGCAAAATCCATCATAAGGAGGAAAGACTTTAATTACTGCATTAAAATTAATCTAAAACAGTTTATCCATGTGAGTGAGACTTAGCAAGTCTATGTAACAATAGTTGTGTCCCTAGCCTGTTCTAGGGCCAAACTCTAGTGTCTAAGAGCTAGTATACAAACAGGAGAATGCTTGCTTTCTTGTTCTAGTGACTGTAATAATTCAGGATAGTATTTTAGATGTCTTGGGAAAAATAATGGTCAAATGTTTGAGTTCATCTGCCAAATCAATTAAAGAATGCAGGAAAACTTGTCTTCTCCCTAAATTGGACAGACTGTAAATTTAATAGCTAGAAGTCGGCAGTTTATTTGTCCACTGTTCCGGTAGAACACCTTTCATAAACTCTAACACAGTATTTTCATTTCATTGCAATAAACGGTAAATAAATAAATAGCTGGCAACATTCAGTAGTTGTCAAAACAATCATGTTAAAAGAAATAAATGTGTGGATTCCAGCAAACGACTAAGCTCTTGTAAGTATGTATTACCACCAGCTTGGTTGCATCAAAGCATCTTGGGAGTAGCACTGTCAGTAATTCTATAATACTAACTTCTAGGTTTCTTTTTCCGCTTCTGAAGCCAGTTAAAGACAGACAAGAGTGTTTTGTTAATCTGCTTAGTCTTCTGTAGTGTGTCAAGAATGCTAATTGTGCTGCCAGAACCATCATTTGTTGATCTTCAGCTTTCTTCAGAATATTAATGCCTACTTCTTTAACTGCTATTATAAAATATTTATTCTGTGTTTTCACCAGATGAAAATAAACCCATCTGGATGCATGCTGAGGAGAGGGAAGAATGCAAAGTAAGGACATACTTGAATAATTGTTTTCAGAAATTTCTTTTGTTAGTTACAGACACATTTTTTTAACATGCTGTTTTCAATTTAGGGAAAGCAGAAGGATGGCTCATCTTTTGGAGAGTATGGGGGTTGGTACAAAGCTTGCAAAGTTGATAGGTAGGTGTATATTATTTAAAGCATTTTAACTACAGAACATAGAACATCCAGAAATGTTAGGTTGAAAATCACATTTCAAAATAAAACCTTTATCTCTGTTACTAATATTAAAACTGATACTTAAGAAATTCAGGGCCATCTTTGGAGGCCACAGCATCAGGAATGTGATTGTGACTTGGTTCTGAGGCCTGTTTTATCCCAACTGAGGCAAACCTCTACATTCCAATGGCTAGTAAAACAACCACCTGGCAGTTGGAGATGAGTTAAATGCAGCAAATTCTAGACATGCCTTTTTTCCCCCAATTTCAACATACCTCTTATTCCAGGAGCTACAGAGGAGTGGTGATGTAGGAGCTTACTATGCCAGCTATGTGCCTGCTGGGAACGCTCACATGCTGGGGAACTGTTCATATGATCAGTCTCTGTTCTGTCTGTGCTATTGATATGGAGTAGCACAGCGATGAGTAGAGCAATCCATATAACCTGGTCTCTTACTTTCTTTAATTCTTTATATTGTTCTCTGTTTTGCATTTCATTATTGTGGACTGTGCAAGTAGACTTCATCTCATTTCTAGTTAGTGTTACTTTTTGATTCTCATGCTTTAAGCACAGCACTGCAAAGCTTGAATTGCAAAATTTTGTGAGAAATGGCTGTTTGAATTTTAAACATTTTCATTGACATTTAAAAAAAAAAATACACTTTTTGTATTATGCTTGGTAAAACATTTTCTATATTACACTAACATTTTGAGCCTAAACTGTCCTACTGTGTGCATTATATATAATATTAAAATCTTCTGTGCAAAATACTTGACACTGTTAATAATGAGGATTATTTCTGTATTCATCTTAGCATTTGGTTAGGGAGATGCAGTGTACAAAAGAGAGACTTTTAAAACTTAGTAAAATTATTGCTGTATTTAGTAAACTTCTCTGTTCAGTCAAATATGCTATAAATGTGGAGGAGAATGGATATCTGAATTATTGGGTAACATTGCATCAGGATTTTATAGTGTTATAAATGTTTCCTTGCTTTTTTTTTTTTTCCTTCTCTCTCGCACGCTCGTTCTCGTTCTCAGCTTTGTGTGCCACAGACATAGTCTTAGCCTGCTATTTAAACCTTTTTGCTTCAGGGTCTCTACTCAAATGCTAATGGAACAAAACCTGAGCAAGGGTTTTGACTGGTTTCAGACTTATAATGAGCAAGTGTGGTATATTGTTGAACTAGGTTTTTTTTCTTCTTGTTCGGATGGGAGACAATTCTCAAAGAAATTCATAATGGAATTTGAAATCTTTCCCCTTAACAATCTGGACCAGGTATGTAGAAATTGAAAGTAGCTCCCAGTTAGAAGCTGAGAAAGGAGTATTTTATCTCAGTCAAGTGCCTAATTCACATTACAACACCCACCATAGATATTGGCACTAAATTACATCTTTTCTGGCAGCTTCATTGGTGGCCAAAGTTTGACTCTATTTGGAGACTGAACTAACCTCCTAGAGGTTTGGTCTGAGGCATCCAGGATGACAGCACTGTTGCTGTTCATGTTGCATGGCTCCACAGGAATTTTCAGGGCCATTAAGTCATCACTTTTTGTGAGTCATAAATGCATTTGAAAGATACTTTTAATGGGGCTTTTACGTATGTAATACTAGTATAGCATACTTTAAAAGATGATTTTCTGGTAATATGGATGATACTGATAGTATCCAAGAATCTAACTCAGGTTTTTGAATTTTCCTGTGTTCGTAAACTAAGAATAATTTCAATTGATATCTTTTTTTGATAGTCCAACAGTAACAACGACCTTAAAGAACCTTGGCGCTCTTTACAAACGGCAAGGCAAGTTTGAAGCTGCTGAAACGTTAGAAGAGGCAGCAATGAGGTCCCGTAAGCAGGCAAGTATGAAGATTCCCCTTTGATCTTTTTAATGTTATTTGTGGCTTGCTTTCATCAAAATTTTGACTTCCACTCAGTCTGTATTGTGTACATGGGGTGTTTTAGCTGTTCAGTAGCTGGCAACTTTTTTAGCAATGTATTGCTGTATGTATTTGCCAACTTACTATTTATTATGTTAACAAAAACTACCCTTAAGTTTTAGTTTGAACTAAAAACAAATAGCTGTCATGTTAACCCCAGGTGATTTATACAAGAACTGGATGATTACTGAGGTTTCAGAGATGCCACTGTGGGTGCAGGAGAATGGCAACTAGTCAGCGTACACTTCAGGAATGGCACAACAGAGTGGGTGCTCCTTCTTGTCTGGAGTGGCAGCAGGAATTTGAGGGGTATAATTGAAGGTGAATCCTGTGAAGGGCACGAGGGAGGACAGAAGCAGCAGGGTTAGCCAGCCGTTCTCAGCAGGAACAGCATTCAAAAAAGAACTAGATAAATTCATGGAGGCTAGGTCCATCAAAGCTATTAACCAGGATGAGCAAGGATGCAAAACTGCACACTTAAAAAGTTTGCAGATGATACCAAGTTGGGAGGGGTTGCAAGCACTTTGGAGGGTAAGATTAAAATTCAAAATAATGTGGACAAACTAGAGAAATACTCTGACATAAATAGGATGAAATTCAATGAGGACAAATGCAAAGTACTCTGCTTAGGAAGGAACAATCAATTGAGCACGCACAAAGTGGTGAATGACTGCCTAAGAAGTTCCAGAGGGGTAGCCGTGTCGGTCTAGTTCAGCAAATCAAATAAGGATTATTGTGGTACTTTTAAAGACTAACAAATGTACTTATCGTATGAGCTTTTGTGGGTAAAATGCCACTTCATCAGATGCATGAAATGGAAACTACAGGATGGAAGGGAATATATAAATACAGAGAAGGGTAAGTCACAAGATCAGTTCAGATTTTTTCCAGCAAACCAAGCAAGTTCTTTTGATTCAAACAGTGTGGAACAACAGATAAGAAGGTGGGAAGGTTAAAAGAGGGGAAAATCACCTTTTGCAATGAGAGAGCCAGCCCACATCTCTATTCAGACCTAATGTAATGGGGTCAAATTTGCATATGAATTGTGACTGCAGTTTCCCTTGGGTTCTTGATTTGAAGTGTTTCTGTTGAAGCACTGTAACTGTCATGTCTTTCACAGAATGTTCAGGGAATTTAAGTGTTCCCCTATTGTTTTTTTAATGTGACCATTCTTGAAATATGGTTTGTCCATTTATTCTTTTGCGCTGAGACAGTCCAGTTTGGAGGTGGAAAGAGATCAGGGGGTTATAGTGGATCACAAGCTAAATATCAATCATCAGGGTAACTAACACTGTGCAAAGAAAGGGAATGTCATTTTGAGATATATTAGCAGGAGTATTATATGCAGGACACCGAGTAATTCTTCCATTCTATTCTGGTAAGGCCTCAGCTGTAATATTGTGTCCAGTTCTGGGCACCACATTTCAGGAAAGATGTGGACAAACTGGAGACCGAGAAGAGAGCAACAAAAATTATGAAAGGTGTAGAAAACATGACCTGTGAGGAAAGATTGAAAAATCCGGTCTGGTTTAGTCTGGAAATGAGGAAAGTGATGGGGGGGGGGGGGGAAACGTAACAGTTACTACAAGGAGGAGGGTGAAAATTTGTTCATGTTAACCTCTGAGGATAGTACAAGAAACAATGGGCTTAAATTGCAGCAAGGGAGGTTTAGGTTGGGCATTAGGAAAATATTCCTAACCATCCGGGTGGTGAAGTACTGGAAGAAGTTGCCTGGGAAGGTTGTGGAGTTTGCTGTCACTGGAGGTTGTTAAGAACAGGTTCATTAGACAAACACCTGCCAGGAAAGGTCTAGTTCAGTGGGTCTCAATGTTTTGAATTGGTGATCCGTTTCATACATCAAGTCTCTGAGTGCAACCCTCTTGCGCCTGTGGGAGCCTGACTTGTCCCTCATAGGCTCCCCACTGCCCCTGTGAACTCCCCACTCCCTCCTAATCTTTGCAGGCTCCCCAGTCCCACTTCGCACCTAACCCCTCCACTGTGCTTTCTTCATCCCTAAACCCTGCAGTTCCATCCTGCGCCCACCTGGAGAAAGAAACCTGCATGCATGGAGCAGCTGGTATTGCTGTTGGCTCCCACCTCGAAAGCAGTTCCTCCACACCCCTGGAGGAATGAGGAGCCATGTCAAGGCTCCTAGCATTCAGGTCATTTTCTCCACTTGGGCTGTGTAAGGGGAGAGCAGCAGCTGTTGATGTTTGTTTTATAGCATTGCTGTGGTAGGGCAAGTGACCTGGATGCAGGGAGCCCTGCTGTTACTCCTCACTCCCTCCCTTCACAGCCCTCTGCAGGGGCATGGAGGGACATTTGGGGGGGTGGGGTGAGCAGTATCTGGGTATCACTGCTTACCCCTTTCTCCCATGATCCTCTGCCAGAAGGAAGCAGGGAGGCTCACAGCCCTGTGCCTGACCGAGGTTGGAGCTCACAGCCCCCACAGAACCACGTCGCAACTGCTCAGTTTGAGAACCTATGGTCTAATAGTTAGTATGTAGTCTTGCTGTGAGCGCAGGGGACTGGAGTAGATGAACTTTTGAGGATTCTTCCAGTCCTACACTTCCATGATTTGATGGCGCTTAGGGATAGAGGGATCTTGTTCCTCAAATGCACAAAATTTATTAAATAGAAAACCATCTACAAGAAGTACTTTGGAAATAATACCATCTTTGGCATAACAGTCATCAGATTTCATCAACTTCCTCTCCTTTACCTAGACCAGTGGTTTTCAGACTTAAGGTCAGGATCCAGTACTGGGTTGTGGACCCTCAGGCACTGGGTCACGGCACCCCTGCTGCCACCTCCAAAAGACTGGAATGCATCGCTCAAGTATGTAATTGTTGGGTCATGGGCACAAATGATTCTTTTCAACTGGGTCCTGAGGAAAAAGGTTTGAAAACCACTGACCTAGGGTACCGGATTACATGTTGGAATTGAAGGCATTTCTATGAATTGTAGTAGGGTTCACTTAGAACCAATAACAGCCTTTCACTCTTATTTTGGTTTTTCCTCTCTTTACTCACCCAACTACACCAAGATTCTTGTGAGGTCTCTCAGCTGTCTCCTCACAGATCAGAACCCCTGATCCTATTCAAGACCTGAACCTAGTCTTCAATGACCGTATGAAGTATACATTTGAATCACTAGCTACATGTTTGTTGTTAGATTTAGACATAGATAGTGATCTCTTTTGTCCAAAGAGTAAGGGAATTGGGGATTTTAATGCTGGCTGCACCCATTTACAGTGTTCTCCAAAGAGAAATATCACTATTCCTCCCTAAAGTGTCCTCAGAATTTCATGTTAATCTAATCAGCTGTCTCCCTGTTTTCAGTTTCAGAACAGAGGTTATCAAAGTGGATATCTGGTTCTATTAAGACTTGGTATGACAGAACTCATGTCCAACCCCCTTTGAGACTTTTAGCACATTCTAGAAGAGCACTGTTTACACTGATTACCTTCCTTACGGACGTGCAAGTTGTTACCAACTTTGCTCACAAACTCGGGGTGAGGGGGAAGGTTGCAATTCTGTTAGTGTACTGCTTGTGTCACTTGTGTTTCTCTATGGAGCTCACTACTCCCTTCTGCAAGTTCCCTTCCAAGGAAGACTCCCTTGCAGGAAATCCACTCACATATACCCATTTATTGATTTTGGGCATCACAGGGGCCTTTGGCGAGGTAAAAGAAGCGTTGCTGCAAAGCAATATAGGGAAGCCAAGAACACAAAGGAGGAGGAATGAAGTTTTTAAAAGTGTTTGGCAACTGGCTTGATTACAAAAGTCATTTTATTGCTAAGTACCGAAAACTTAAAATAATAATAGTAATAATTAGAAAAGGAGAGAAAAATACTCAGTTACAGCATTAATAACCATACCTGGAAAGAAAAACACTTAGTTACAATATTACCTAGAATCTATTGTAACAGGCCTAAAGAAAGAGAGTTATATTTAAAACAAAGAAAGAAAGTGTGTGTGTGGGGGGGGGGGGGGGGGCGGGGGGACGGGAATCTCATCACTCTGTGTAGCAGAAAGGTTCCCAGGAAACAGGCTGTGCAGCTCAGGCCAGAATGCTGGATGGAGACAGGCAGAGCACCTACCACAATCAGCAACAAAAGGTGAAATCCCAGTGGAGATGATGCAGCTTTTAGATCCAAGCATCAGGAGGAGTAGGGGTTTTTGTAGGAAACACTAGGGTTGTTTTTGAGGTGAATGACTTGTTTAAGTGGACAATACACATTCCTGGCAGGGGTGGTAATGGTTCAGAGAAGCTCGCAATACAATCAGGCAGATTCAGTATTTGGGGTATCAGTTAGCATGTCTATCACTAGAATGGTCTGATAACTGCTGAGCTTGTTAGCCTCGGGTGCAAGATCCCCCATCACGCACTGCTTCCCTGCTCCTTCAATCCCAGAGTTCAGTGCGGTTTCTGCTTTGGATCTTGGTTCTCTACACTGGATGCCAATAAAGCTCCATTCAGTATTCTGATGGCTTTTATGATGTGGGAAGATAAGGATGTCTCCCGTAGTCTCTTCATTGTTTTGGTTTCTGGTTCAAGCAGAGGTGTGGAGGGGTGATGGTATGGGGGTGGGTCTCAGAGGCTGTATAGTGTGCTCCGATTCCCCAAGAATACAGAGCTAACAAGTAACACAGTTGCAGATATATGTAGAGTGGCAACTCAGTCCTCTATTTCATACTCTTTTTAAATTATGTCGTGTTGCCTGCGGTGAGATCCGATGCGTCTGTGTGGAAGTTAGTTCTTTCTTCTGTATTGAACTCTGCTTTGAACCTCCTGCCTCCTTAGGGGGATGTTTTGAGCTGGGAGTGATGTCAGGTGTAGCACCCAGCAGAGAAGAAGGAGAAGGAGAGGTTACCCACCTTGTCCAGTAGCTGGAGTTCTTCAAGGTGTGTCCCCCACCATCTGCCTTCTTTCTCTCTGCTTCGGAGTTGCCCTTATGTGACCTTGTGGTGAAGAAGGAGTTGAGGGCAGTTTGCCTGCTCAGCCCCATACAGCCTCTTCCCAGGGCATAAAACTGAATGGGGCACATGGGTGGGCCGAATGGGCACTGCTACCAAAATCTGTGATCCCAGGTACAGGGCACAAAGTGCCCCTGAGGTGGAGCATCCACAGGGATATCAACTCAAAGAACTCCTTTTCCTGTGCAAGAAGAATAGCCTTTCCATATGCAGATTGTCTTCTGAGCAACAAAACTTTCACTTGGTGCTCAGTTCTGATTTGATTAATATCCCTTCATGTGATTACAAGCATTTTAAAGAAGGATAGCTAGGACAAATGGCAGTGTGTGTAAAGAATTATGCCATGGAGGCCTATAGTAGTTTGCCTAAGACTTTCCATTAAAAGCAATCATTTTCAGTGGCTCCAAAGTTTGCCAGACTTTAACCATTCAGGCTGACTTTTCCTATGCTTTCTCCCTGCATCAGACTGGATTTTTTTTAAATCTTCCAAAACAAAGGATTCAGCTGTTTCTGAGGATGGTATTAGGAAAAACATGTATAGTTAAATATTGACAAAAAAAAATTCTAGCCATTTATTTGAGTAGCTCTAGTGCCCTTCAGGTTTTGGATTAGAACTTGAAATTTGGTAGGGAGCTGCTTCTGAGGTCAAAGAAATGCCTTTTGTTATCCCAGAAAAATCAGGCCAGATTTGGTTTAGTAATAAGCCCTCTGAAAATCACTCAGTAGAGCTCATGAAAGGCTTGCTGCTAAAATTGCCTTGTTGGAATTTGTATGGGGCATGTTCTAGCCCTGAATGTGCCAGCTGCATTCATGTGCACTGGGCTAATTTCAGATGTGGGGGATGATGCTGCATTAAGTAACAGCAGCTGCCATTGCCCTGTTGGTCTAGGTCTAGGCTAGGGGTCAGCAGCCCAAAAGAGGAGCCATTTAAAAATTCTTTCAATAGCCAAGTATTTTGAGAGCCACATAGGTGTAGCTCTCGCCTGGCTGGCTGTGGCCCCCCAGCTCTTGCTCAGCCCAGCTGTGGTGCCCCCCTCCCCTGGCCATCCAGCTCTCGCCCTGCCCAGCCTGGTGCACCCTCCCCCTACTACAGTGGCCCAGCTGCTGGGGACCTGCCCCTCCCCCCCATCTCCCGTACTCAATGGCGGCCCATACTCGGGTCTCCTCGAGCCCAGCCCAGAGCCAACACATGGTCCAAAAAGCTGTTGGGGGCCCCAGGACCTACTGACGACCCACCAGTGACGTACCATGGGTCTCCGGCACCCAGGGGCCAAGCCTTCATTTGTGCCCTCACACACCCCCTTGCACAGGGCAGGTGTCCTAGCGCAGCCCCCCAACTTCCCCAGGGAGGGACATCTGTATCTGCAAGGGGGGGGGGCTGGAGGCTTGAGGGTGCAAATGCAGGCTTGGCTCTGCTGCCCCCTCTGCTCTTACCCAGTGCGTGGTGCCCATCTCTGCCCCTGGCTCATGGGGCAGCCTCACCCCCCAGCTGAGGGGAAGGGGGGGACTGGCTGGTCTTTCATGATGCATAGGAGGGATGCTGAAGGCCACCTCAGCGCCTCTTGTGCTCCCTGCCCCCAAGAAGGACCAGGCCAGACAGCAACCCCCTTCCTCCCCCCCACACACTTACCTGCTGCTTCAGCCCCTCAGCCTGGTGCCTCCCAGAATCCCCATCAGGTAGGATTTAAAAGTCTGGATTCAACATCAACTTGGCCTTGCCAAAGTGGAGGCTAGAGAGGGCCCCATGATGATCTCTGGCTTGTGGGGTGGGGGTGGGGAGGAGTGCAGTTCTGTGGGATTCTTGCTGGGTGGGAGGAGTCAGGAAGATGCTGGCTCATGCTGGGAAGTGCTCTCTGCTCTGGCTTACGAGAGCATGGGGGTTGCTCAGGAGGATGTAAAATTGTAAGGGAGTGGGGGGATTGGAGAAAGGGAGGCTGCACTGTTGTTCTCTTTCTCTTCCCTACAAGTAGTAGCAGAGCAGCTGCAAGGGTGTTGCTCACAGCCCCCATCAGAGCAGGCTCCATCCAGTCTTTAGTCTGCATCCCATCACCCCAGGAGTCCCTCTCCCTTACTTAGTGGATTGCAAGACTAAGGTGAAACCTCCATCTCAGCCAGGCAGGTCAGGGGGAACTTGGAAACCCTGGATGCATCAGGGCTGGGGTCCCCATGTTCAGCGATGGCAGACTGATGGGGGAATAGATGCAGCCCCCAGCCTTGCCCTCCCTGACACTTTTAGGGCTGGAGGCAGCTTTTCAGCCTGAGCCCTGTAGCAGGAAACCTCGGAGGGCAGCCCTCTCCTGCTCCCTCCCAGTGAATCCAGGTCAGTTCTTACCTGCTGCCCTCTCCTGCTCCCTCCCAGTGAATCCAGGTCAG
>ML685781.1:4148143-4177913 GCA_007922175.1 Pelusios castaneus
CTCCCAGTGAATCCAGGTCAGCTCTTACCTGCTGCCCTCTCCTGCTCAGCTGGGAGTGATTGTCAGGCAGCCTGGAGCAGGACACTGGCCACTCTGCCTAGCTCCCTTTTGCCCAGTGGAGCCCAGCCCCACTCCCCCCAACAACCACAGCTCAGCTGCCTCCACAGACCACCCCACACTACCTGGGCCGAGGGGGGGGAGGGGGTTATATTCTCCTCCTCTCGTGATGGAGTGGGAGCTCCTCAGAGCATGCTGGCTCCGATCGCCATGGAGCCACAAGGGGGCAGCCAGGAGCCGCATGTTGTGACCCCCAGTCTAGGCAGATGTTAAAGTAAAGAGGAAACTAGGCTGGCGCAACCACAGTCTTATGCTAAAAGCAGAGAGAGTTCCCGTCTCCTCCCTGGCTTGAGCCAACAGCGCTCCTCCTTGGCTAGCATGCCGAGTGTGCCCCTTCCTCTGTGTCTGCTTTCACTATTGAGGTAGATGTGCTGGAATGCAGAAGGAGATTGTTTCAAGTTTCATCTCTTTCATGGACGAATGAAGTCTTGTAAAATTTTAGTCTCAAGTGATGAAGTATAATTCTCCACATCTTATATTTGGGGTAAATGAGGTTGCACGTGGTCCATTCTGGCAGAACAAGAAATAGAAGCTGGTTGCATCTCTCAGGTGGCTCCGTAAGCCACATTTATGCCTTCTGAGTTATGGGCTGCACCAGTGGCTAGAGCAGCTCCTGGAATAAGCTGAAACAGCTTTGCAGGCTGCTGTAATTTACAGCTCCTGTTCCAGAATTGATGGAGCTGAGAGTGCAGCTGCCACTTCTCCTGCTTCCCCCATTTCACTTCCTGTCCTAGCACTCTCCTACACAGGGACCTGTAATGTGGGGCAGCATTGGCCAGGCATCATGGTCTTGTGCCTTCTCTGTGCTGCGGGAAATACACACTGCTTTTTAGAATGAATGTGCCAAATATCTACATTTTTTGGTGGTCTTTGTAGCCATGAGAACTCCCTTCCTCCAGATCCAATAATGGGACCCAGGATTATCTCCGGACTATCAGAAAGAGTTGGGTGAGCAACTGGCAAAGTGCCATATTCCCCTCTAGTAACGGATGGATATTGAAGATTACAGCATGCTAATGCAATCAGTTAGTTACACCTTTAGCACAAGTAGTAGAGGTCTGTGTAGCTGATTCAAAGGTCTTCGGTTTCAATCCTGTCAGTGACCCATACAGGGCATCATTACAGTTCCATTTGGTGGAATTTCTGTTTCTTCAGTTTACTTTTCTAAAAACCGAGGCATTTGCACACAAAAAGCTACTTTTAAAAGAATTCCAAAGGGGGAGCCATGTTAGTCTATTGTAGAAAAACAACAGAGTCCTGTGGCACTTTTAAAGACTAACAGATTTATTTATCGCATGAGCTTTCGTGGGAGAAAATCCCACTTTGTCAGACGCTTTGAACATGGGAAACTTACAGAAAACTGTAAGTTTCCCATCTTCAAAGCGTCTTACGAAGTGGGATTTTCTCCCATGAAAGCTCATGTGATAAATAAATCTGTTGGTTTAAAAAGTGCCACAGGACTCTGTTGTACTTTTAAAAGGTTAGTTACAAATTTGAAATACTCACAATTAAGAAATGCTCAATTTAATGTTTTCTGTGTGACTTAGCTTCCTTGGGTATGTCTACACTTGCACCATAAGTCGACTTAACAATGCTTAAGTCGACCTACAGAACACAGAGTCCACACTGGGCAGTTCCTTAAGTCAACTTAATAACTCCACCTCTGAAGGTCGACTTAATGCCTAAGTCAACCTTATTAAGTTGACTTAAAGCCTGTGTGGACACCCTAAGTCGACCAAATTGGCCTCCAGGCTGGGGGATGGGCTGGGGAGAAGGAGAGCTGTGGTCGGAGAATAGGGCTGGGGGGAAGGGAGAGACATGGCTGGGAGAGATGGGGCTTGGGGGAAGGGAGCTGCGAATGGGGGAGATGGGCTCCCTTCCCCCCCCACCCCCCACACCCCCGCCCCCCCTCTCCCCTCCCCCTAGCCCCATCGCCCCAGCCGCAGCTCTTCTCCGTCGACCTAGCACTTGCCCGTGTGGACGCAGGGAGTCGACTGGAGTGTTCAGTGTGGATGCTCTAAGTCGACTTAACAAGGTCAACTTAAAATTGACTTCGAGTCGACTTAACAAGTGCAGACATAGCCCTTGTGTCTATATGTTACGATAGTTTTTACATGATCGTGTACTGTTGGACCCCTGCTTCGTTCACTGCACAGTGTGAACAGTCTGAGGCAGAAAGCTACAAGCAGGGAAAGGATGGTCTCTTGTAGCAAAGATACTGAGTTCCTGGATTCCATTCCTGGCTGAGCAACAGACATCACTTGGATACTGGAAGAGTTCATTGTAATGCATCTATACAATAGCCTGAATTAATTTTGGCATTTCCTGACACGGTATTTTTTTCTTAGCAACTCCAGTATTTTAGTTTAGGGTTTTCTTTTATATAATGTAATTTATATTTCTTTGAATAATCCTTTTAGAAGTTCAGAAAGTGTACCTGATGCATCCTTTATCAGAAAACTATGTACTGCACTGGCAAAAGAGTGGAATCAATAAAGTCTTTCTCTTCAATATCTGCTTTGATCCTATCTTATGACGATTTAATTTTCATAGTAAAATTCATTGCAGTTAAAATTGGGTCATGAGAACACTTTTAAATGGAAATCTTGTATCATAGCTGATTGGGTTTTTTAAACTATACTTTGTGAGGTGCTTTTTAAACATGAAATCAATGGACTTCACAACATTACTAACCCCATTTAACAGACAGGAAAACAGAGGCACAGAGCTAAGTTGTTGCTTTAATACCAAGCAGATATGTGACATGCTTGAAGTAAGCGCCATGTCTCTGTGTCATGACACTCTGGAGAGGAACCTCCAGTCTGCTAACTCCCCCATGTGTGTTTAGTCCACTTGCTTTGCTTTATGTTACATTGATGGTTGCAATGGATCAGTTGTGAAATATTGAGGACTGTATTAGGTTCAGAGTGAGTTAAATGTTTGATTTTTTTCATTAACCTTGTTAATGTGCATATTCACGACATTGTACAGTAATAAAACCCACATTGAGTAAAACGCTTTTTCCTCATTGCCTGTCTCACAGGGTCTTGACAATGTTCACAAACAAAGAGTTGCTGAAGTGCTAAATGATCCCGAAAGTATAGAGAAAAGGCAAAGCCGAGAAAGCCTCAATGTTGATGTGGTAAAGTACGAGAGTGGTCCCGATGGAGGCGAGGAAGTGAGTATGTGCGTAGAATGGAACGGGGTAAGTACAGTACACAGTTGAAGAAAATAGCTTAGAAAACTTCCCACCATAACAGAAACTTCTGTCCAGCCACTATTCCATTGTGCTTTCAATAGTTTTCATCGTTCATTGACGTTACGCTTTGTAATTCTGCACAATTAAGAATTAAAGAATGAGATCTTCCATTTTGTAAATTCTTTATATTTTGTTACCCTTTTAAATTGTCCATAATTTTTTGTCCTGTAAAGTAGCATTTCTTCAGGAATTTCAAGCGTTTTGGATAACTATAAGCATTTGAATGCTGATTGAGTGTCCTGGTTTTTGTTGGGTGCATAATCCCTAGTCTGTGGCTTCCACAATACATTGGCAATTAATTTACTTCTGCTTATTTACCCTATTTATATTATCCTTGCCTCTATCTTAAAAGTGTCCAGCAGGTGCCCTCACTATGGAATTAGGAATATTAAAACTCCATTTGTTTTTAAAGCAAACAAAAGTGATCTGTTTAAGATTTAAAAACAGCTCCCGTCACCCCTTTCCCAACATTTTCAGAGGAAACGATCTGTAACTTTGTTTTCAGTCATGGAGGAAGGGTGATGTATAATATGCTTTTATATGTACTGTAATTGTGGATTCATGGCACTTTGACAGCAAAGATACATTTTTAAATGAAACGTGTGTGTCTTCTTCCTATGCGCTCTGTCAAAATTTATGTTTAAAGTAAAACGAACAAGGAGTCCTGTTGCACTTTTAAAGACTGACCTTTATTTTTTGCATGAGCTTTCATGGGAGAAATCCCACTTTGCCAGATCTTTCCCTCCCATATAAGTTTTCCATTTCCTAGTATCTAACGAAGTAGGATTTTTCCCACATAAGCTCACGCAAAAAATAAATTTGTTAGTCTTTAAAAGTAAGTTTCTCATCTTCAAAGCGTCGGAGGAAGTGGGATTTTCTCCCATGAAAGCTCACGCGATAAATAAACCTGTTAGTAAAAGTGCCACAGGACTGTTTGTTTCTCTGCAATAGACTAACATGGAACAGGACTCCTTGTATGTTTAAAGTGATGCCTTTTTCTATCTTGTACCTCTACGTAACGTTACTTTCACAAGGTAGAACAGCCAAACCTTTATAAAATTGCTGTGTTTGTAATGTGATTATGTCTGCATTTTCTATCCTTTGTCTTTCATTCTTTTAGGTCTACTGAGTGAGTTTACTTAATATTGTTTGCTTTGGTCACTGGCTTTCCCATTGTGTATCCTGTTGCTGCTTAGGGGAGGTACTTAGTGCAGGCAGGCAAACTTTTAATTATTAGCTATAGTTCTGCTAAAAGCACTCAGACATGTTGCCAGATTTCTGTAGTGATAGGTTTGTCTGACTACTTTTCCTTTAGATTGTTTATCCTACACTGCAAGCTAGAGTGTTTGTAAAGTTTATTTCTGTCACAGCAGCTTTCCAGGCACTTGTGAGAAGTTTTAGAATTCTAAAGTCAACTATGTAAAAACTTGCACTTAATGAATTTTCATGCAAAATGTTCTCTTCAATGTTGGTTGCTTTTGTCATTTACTAAATGATATTTCCTTGGCACTGGTATTTTCCATGCCAAGACAGTCAATCAGCATTTGTTGTGAATAATTAATGTTGCATCATTAGGGTCCTCAAAACAAGCTTGGTAGCTCCTTTTATCTTAATTTTGCCCACTCAGAATTAGAACTGTGTACTGTACTCCTCCCTTAATTTCTGCCATACTTTGCATGCCTTTGTGTTCTAAATGAATTAAACCTTTTTCTGCTCTTTGCTTTTAATTTTAAAAAGCATGCATATTTTGGAATGATAAAGAACCTTCTGGAAAAAAATAAGATGGTATTTCTAGGTCGATATTTGAATGATACCTAAATTGATGATAATCTGTTGGCCTAAAAGATTAATTTGCCTTTAGAGACCAGAATTAAGGAAGCCTTGATTTTTACAAAGTCAGGGAATTGCAACATCAACATTAACTTAAAATGTGGCAGCACCGTTCACAGTCCATATTTTCCTTCTTCACTTGAGTTTGTTCATACACAAATGAAACAGGAAACTTCCCTCTGGGGTTTTTTTTTTTTTTTTTTTAAACCTTATTTTAATGCTGTTCTTTCCTGTACCTGGAGGGTGTGGTGGTATCATTCCCTCAGCTCTTCTTTCCACACAGATGTTCTGCTTCTCATACAGGAAGTACTGATGAATTTCTGTCAGCGGGCAATTTAGTTTGTCTGCTATCTTCTGATGTGCATCTGTACTCTTGAGTTTGCTCAGGAACTGGCTGTCAGACAAAAGGGTGCAAGGTTAGGGCTAGTGCAATTTATAGAAGAGTTGAAATTTTTAAAAAAAGTCAAGTTCCGATGAGAGATTTTTGGCAGCTCTTGACTAGTAATGTACAGGAGTAGTAATTTTGTGAGGGTATAAACAATAAGAGGATACTGCAATGAAAGTAACTTTTTACACATAGTGTAACTTAGACAAGAACTGTTTTGCTTTGGTGTAGTGACCTATCTAGAGGAATTGAGAAGTCTTTTTTTTTTTTTTTAAACATACAAACTTTATAGCTATGTACTAAGGTACACTTTGTTTAGTAAAATGATTAGTTATGTATACTGTATATTAGCACACTTATTTTGAAAACTTGTTTTGTAAAATGTTACTAGCACAGAATATTGCAAATAGTTTAAAAATTTACCAGTTTGAAAGTTTAGTTAGAGAACTGCTTTCATAAACATTTTAAAAGCATGTTTTCTTATACTGGCATTTCCAGACAAGCCAGAGCTGTTGCCCCAATTCATCTTTGTCTCAAAAACTGAAGGAGATTGTTTATAGAGTGGCTATATAGCTGAAACCAGTTACCTTGAGAATTGTTGATGTGAACATACCTGTTTTAAGAAACAAAGAATAATTTTCCTTTTTATTCATGGATTACATGTAACTAAAATAGTGTTCAGATTCAAAGCTGCTGTATTTCCTCATGCACTTCTTGACTTGCCATATTTGAAATGTCTTTATGTAATTCTAAATAAAATATAATATCTGATTTGATAATAGACCTTTGTCATCAGTTGAAGATTTGATTGCAAATCCCAATTAGTTTTCCACCACTGGTAGCAGGGGCATTTTGTTGCAAAGTGTCTTCTATTGGTAATCGCTCCATTTTGTAAAGAGATACCATCATCACTAAGCAAAAATCTTAATTGATGACAGAGTTGAGAATGGAAAGCCTATGAATTCAGCTACCACATTCACTTTTATTGCTCATCCTTTCAGTTCAGTTTTGAGCATTAGGTAGGCAGTGTGGAAACTCGCATTATAGTATTTTCCTTATGAATAGTAATTTTAAAAAAATACATACATGACAATTAATCAACAGTTTGATGGATTCTTATTACCTCAGAATTTTGTTGGTAGGGGAAAGGAGAACCCTTTTTCTTTTTAGTCTTACAGAGGGAAAAAATTCCTGACAGAAGTTAAAGCTTAAATGAATGCACCTTGTTCTGTTAATCTCTTTTAAATCTTTTAGTTTTTTCCTCTTTTTTTTGGCTTTTGTATTATTTTCAATTGAAAAAAATCACTTATTCCTCTGGATATACTGCAGGTGATATGTTTGTAATATAAAAGCAGTTTCTGGTTGTTAAAAATCTGCTTTTCTCTTTTATTTATAGATATTAATAAAAGACTGTCTCTTTTGGTAATTTTTTTGTATGGTACATGTTAGTGAAATAGATTTAAAATATATAAACAACTGCCTTTTTGGTAATTCCAAGGATCTGTGAATGGCAGCACTTAAATGTGCAATCCTGAATCTTTGATTTAAAAACAACTCTGTCATATGACCTAGAAATACTGTAAACATAACTGTTCAAAATTGAAAACTGTTGAACTTTTCCCAACAGTTTCATTCAGTTTTTCTCTCTCCATTTCTGTCTGACAGGCCTAGATGCCTTTTGTGATTCTTATACTGTCTCCTGCATGACGGGCGTGCACCATCTTCAAGCTTTAACTTCTCTCTTCAGTACTGACTGCTGTATTTTAGCAAATATCTTACGATTTTTGACAGAGCTACACTTCCTTGTAAACAGGCCACTCCTTCAGTGCTGGTGTCTCTTTTTCCGTTTCCTATTCTGTACATGTGTAGCTTTGCAAGATATTTATCTAGTCATACAAAATGTGTTGTTACAACCATTTGCTGTGTAATACTTGAGTAAAAAGTAAGAATGAACTTTATAAGTAGCTTTCACTGTGAAAAAAGGTAGTTAAAAGTATCACACAAGATATTAAAATAGCATGATGGTGATCTTTACAGAATAAAACGTAAAAGTAAGGCATGTGCTCCAAGTGCTTTAAAATGTATTTAGAGACCTATAATGTGGTTAACACCAATACGGAACTCTGGATGTCTTCACTTATGGTTATTCTAAAGTAGCATTGCTGTTTAGTCTTTGTGTGAAATTTTGGCAATTATGCTTTTCTCTACTAATTGTGATGTTTAGTGATTTGTGTATTTGTCTTTCTGACTTCTAATAAACTCACTCCAACTGATGTCTGTCTCTGTCTGCTTGGTAGTATTTTCTCCTTCCTTTCTAACAGTAGGCATATAGGCTTTCTAGAAGTAGCAAGTGCTTACTTTGTATCTTACTAAACTGTTGCTTTTTAAGAGTAAACGATAATGCTTTGACATACAAATTTGATATCTGACTTAAGAGTTAGAAACTTCTGTGGCAAAAAATGTGCAGAAAGCCGTCATTTCGTCTTGTTTTATATATTTCTGAAATATGGCAAAAGTTAAACTGAAATACCATTTAAATGTGTGTAATTTTCTGATCATACATGGTTCCTATGTTTTTAGTAAACTTAACCTACAGAATTCACTAAATATGTTTAGTGTGTATGGCCTAGATAATTCAAGAAAGATATAAAATAGTTTGTCCATTCAGATCTTGATAGAACGCTTTTGCTTGGTATTGCACTCTCTCACCTTTCCCATATGACTGCACTGTATTAAACAAGGAATGTTACGGTAGCGGTTAAAACGTTGGTATGCGTTTGTGAATTGTGTATACTCAGATTTTTTTAACTTATCAATCATAGTTAACCATAAATTGAAAAGATTTTTCATATTTCTGAAATCCTTGTGATAAGTAGGCACTGTTAGGCCTGAATGCTGCCAGTAATCTTGGGACAATACAGTTTATATGGCATTTAAATATTTATATCATTTGGCAGGATTACCTAATGATAGCAGAACACAAGTATTTGGACTATACGCTGTGGGGGAGGGGCAAAAACTGTTGCTGTTTCACATTTGTTAACATTTTTTTCAGGATGGCACTGGATCTTTAAAACGCAGTGGTTCCTTTAGCAAGCTCCGTGCTTCGATTAGACGCAGCAGCGAGAAGCTGGTTAGAAAGCTGAAGGGAGGAAGTTCACGAGACAGTGATCCAAAGAATCCTGGGTAATTATCTGTTGTTAGATACGCTGGTGTGCTCCCAGTTTGTGCCGATTTTGCAGCGTAGAACTGTGACGAAGGTATTTTCTCTGGTGGATATTATCTACGTTTACTACATGTAGAACTGTAGTACATACCTTCAACCTATTTCATTCCCTACTGAAAAGTGATGTAGGGAATACTTTAACTTTACGCTAACCATTCCTTAACATTGACGGTAGGAGAAATGTAATTTGTTTTTAGTATTTATTGCTTAGGGTTTTGTTTTGTTTTAATTTTAAACATAATTCACATCTTTTTAAAGGGGGATGCTTAGCGTGATGACAGCACTAAGAAAAAGTTTATTTAGTCCGAGTGCACTGGTGCACTTTAATAAAATGCTAAATTTTTCTTTTCCCACAGAATAAATTGTTGCCTATACTTTATTAAGTATTGGGAAGTGGGGCACCGGGTGTTTTTGTTTTTGCTTCAGTAGAACTCACGATTAGCATAGTATTATGAATATTTAATGTATTAAAAATAAACTTCAGTGTTAACACAATATGGCATCAAACTTCTTAAATCTAAGAATCTGGTTCTATATAAACAGAATGTATTTCACATATTGTGCATATTGCCTTCCTATTAACATTTAAACTTCCTCTTTATCGAGAATATAGACGTGGAAAGCTACTGTTAAAGGGAGCAAAATATTACTTCAGTCCTTAGTGTTGAGGTTAAATGTTTGCTGAAGCATAAACAGTAAATTAAATTATGCTCCCCTTAGAAACTAAGGCCTTGTGTATGCTAAAAAGTTAGGTCAACCCAGTTGTATTGCTCAGGGGTGTAAAAAATCCACACTCCTGAGTAAGATAGTTACGGTGATCTAAATCCCACTGTAGACAGCACTCATTGGATGGAAGAACTGTCAATGTAGGTAATATCTACACCCAAGTGCTGTAATGGTGTGGCTGCAGCATTTCAGGTGCTGTGTAGACAAGCCTAAGAAGGGTTAACTACTGAAACATCCAAATTTCAAAGGGCAGAAAATGTTGTAGAAAAAACATGTGTGGTATGTTCAGTGAATCAAGAATTTTACCACATGCTATTAGCTACATGTTATGTGGAAAATCTTACAACTGAAGTCAGTGGCAAAACTTCTATTGAATTTAATGGCAGGAATCTGTATTTTCATGGCTTTAAGTATATTTATAATTCCTGATGATGAGATACATTCACGTGTTTACCTGTTGCTCTATGCAAACTGGAACATTCATCAAAGAACTGAGCATGAACATTATCTTTTTCCTTAATAGCATTCAAGATTTAGGAGTATAGTTAGCCATGATTTTTTTTTTTTTTCACTTCGGAAAACTGAAACTAATTTGGTTACCAGCTACAATTGTTTGAACAGCTACTAAAAATTCTAAATACGAGAACTCAGGTTGTCTTCATCGATTGGACTCACTCATTTAGATGAATACATTTAGAAATACTTATGTAATAGTTTACATTTCTGTGTGATGTCTGAGGTAGGACAGCTCATCAGTTGTTGTAAATTGTTGTAGCTCCATTGACAATCTGCTTCACTCTTTTTATTTGCTTGTAAAGCGTGACACCAAGATAATATAACTTCTGGTGCTATTCAATTAACTTTTTTTTTGATTACTTAACTTTACTGATATTTGCTTTGAAGTGTTTTCAAATGTACATCTGACCAGTTAGTACCAGTCATTAGTAAAAATTCATTTCTGAGCTGGTGAAGATGTGACTTTATGCCCAGTGAAGTGAAGTCAGGGGCCAAACCTCCACTGAATTGATTGGTGCCCAAGCAGGCTGTAAATGAAAGGGTGTTTGTTTTCCAGTGAAGGTTGAGTGGGAGAACTAAATGAATAAATAAAGAGCCTCTCCACACATTACGGTGGAAGCAATATAAAACTGCAAGATAGGTTAGCATAACAATGCAAATCCAAGCCCAGGAGTGAAATCAGTCTCATTCCTCTAACCTCCATAGTTAGAAAATGAATAAACCTTTCTATCATTTATATTTACAGCTCTTTATAATCTCCCCATATTGCTCAGGTTTACTATTAGTTTTTATACACTATAATATATACCTAATAATTATTTCCCCTCCCCCCAATTTTGTTGAGCAGGTTTAAATTTTTTTTGAAAATGTTATGGAGCCAGGGTGCTATGCCTGGTCTCCTACAGTTAATAGTGAAAATACATGGGTAACTTGTGTTTTTTCACTGTAAACAGCAGCTAAAGGATGTTTTTATGTTTTACAATATTTAAGCTTAATTTATTTGGCAATGCAGTGTTTTATCACCTGCTGTATGTTTGCTGCATATAAGAAAACGTAATCTACCACAGCAACATGAACCCCCTGTTTTTGACCCTATACTACCTAAATATGTGCGGTATTTACACTAATGATCATGTTAGTGTAGAAAGAGCTGCTAGCGTGTCTCCAGTGTTTATAAAGTGTCCTGTGTTCTTTGATAATGGAAGGTAAAATTCTTCATGAGTTTATCTTCTCTACTCATCTTCCACAAATGTTTCTGATTTCAAAATCACTTCATTGCTGGTGATGTAGTGCAGGAAGGAAAGTTTTATTTTCATCCTAGCCTAGGATCTGAGTTTGCAGTACTGGCAAGTTTGGTTTTAAATTAATCTTTTGACTAGTAAATGTGCAAATTCTCTTTGAAAGTTGATGTGAATAACGTACAACTTTCGGTTTTGTAGACTATAGCAGCATTTTAAAAAATCTTAATTTACAGTTGCTTAGCTGTTTTAGAAAGAATTCAAGCATCTGGCTTGTAAAATTAAAATTTTTAACCTTTTGGTGGCTTTCTAGATTATGAAAGCACAATTTAGATGATAGGATTTGGTAAAATGTTATCTGCAAGTACACAAAAGAATACTTTCTAATATCTTTATTATAAATAGGTTTCCAGTAGGAACATTGCTTTCCATAAGCATTTTCTACACTTAGTTAAAACAGCTCTGTTTTCTCTTATACCATTTGAGTTTAAAAAGCGATGGTTAGATTTATATATTTTTATCTAAACACATTCATATTAAAAATCTTACAAATACCAACTCTTGAGTGTGCATAAAGAGCTACTTGATTTATCAGGATAACTGTTGAAAAAAGGAATGTGTTCTTTTTTCAAGACTTTTTTTTCCCCCGTGCTATGACTTCTATGTCTTCCCCATCATTGCCGTATCTCTATTTTCTGTGAAGGCTCATGATTTCTCACCTGGTCCTGCTGTTTTGTCCTCACTTATGGAAGTAGTTATTGATCATGCTGTCAAATGAGGGTTGTCATTTCAAGTGAGGAATAAGCAATGGGAATGGATGAACTCCAAATCCTCAAAAAGCGTAGTCTAACAGCATCTATTCATAGAAAATTGAGGAAGAAGGAAAACACTTGTCAACAAATTGTTTCTTTAATGAAATGTAAAAAGTTTTCCAGAAGATCATAGGATGGCTGTATGAGTTGGGTTACAAACATATGATAAGGTGTGAACTGCTTTCCATGGATATGTACTTCATTTATTTCAAGTCTTTAATTTTACATTTATTTTGCTTTACTAATAGGTGGCTGATTTTGTTTGCCAATATTTAAAATTTGACCATAGAAAAGGGATAGCTAAATTGTAGAGCAAAAATAAAAGCAAAGCAGCTTTTAAAATAGCTGTTTTTTATAACACACAGAAAAAAATGATGTATGTTTTCTTAGTACCTCTACAATCCTGTTTCTGATTTAGTTCCGGGGTATTTGCCAAACTAATTTTCATTTGTATGTAGATGAAAAACTAATTTTACTCCTAAAGTAAATTGGCTGATAATAAACTTTTAAAAGTTGACACTTAGTCATGGTAGTTTAAGTTCATTATGAGCACTTGAGCAAAAGTAGACAAGAGATTTATGGAGATTTGGACCTCTGGAGTTTTTGTTTTCCTGGAGTTTGGATTTTGTTTTCATTAAACCTATGTGCACTTACTTTTTGAAAAGAGATTTTCATTTGGGATGTTTTTACATGTGTGTGTTTTCACAGATTAACATACTTTTGATTTTCATGTGTAACCTTAATTGTCTATTTTATGTAAATAAATAACAGAGCCGTATAAACCACGCATGATTCATTGCTTCTTTTTTGTTGCTAACACTTGTCTTATTTTAAATCATGTGCATTCTAGTCTCTCAAACATTCAAAATTAATTGCTGTAAAATATAGTCTACCTACATTGTGTAGCTGCTGCCTGCATTCATTTGTACTATAGGTTCTTTGCATTTTAGTTTCCGCATTCCAGACACGCACATTACTTGGGCTAAGAGCCATCACGCACATGCTTACTTTTGTGTGTGACTAGTTCTCGATGTCAGTAGGACTAATGAGCTGCTGAATGCCTGGGGAAGGTGTCCCCAGGCACACTGGAAAGAAGCCACCCAGAGCAGCTCCTCCACGCAGAGCCCGGGGAGGGGGACCCCAACGATTGCAGAAAAAGCGCTCTGGGCGGCTTCTTTCGGTGGCATGCCCGTCCCCATGCACACTGCAGAGATGCCACTCTGGGCTGCTTCTTTCCACGGTGTGCCTGGTGCCCCCCAGCCCTGGCAGAGGTCACTTTTCAGCAGAGGGGGCTGCCAGCACGGGCTGAGGGTGGGCAAGGAGGGCTGGCAGGGGTCAGCAAAGGTTGCCGGCCCCCATTCTAGGTGATGGGGAATAGCAAATATCCATATCATACCTTTTCAGCAAAAATCTTCTGACATTTGTGACTATTTAAAACTAACTTTAAATTTTATATAACCTCACATTTAAATATTTTAGTCTGAAATGTTGTAGATGTTTGAATAATATTTAATACAGATCAATCTGAACACAATTATTAATCCTTATGCCCAAGAATATGGAAATTGATTGTAATATAAAATAGTTAGTGATATCTTTATTACCAATAGCCCGTCTGAAATAACAAGGGCTCAAATTGATTGTATTATCTGTGTGGTGTATTTCTTGAAGTCCATTTTAGGACTACCACTACCTGAAGCACAGCAAAAGTTAATAGCAGCAACAGTCTGTCCTTCACTTCAAAATGACTGAAATCAAATAGACTTAGCAAGCTTTTAAATGCACTATAAAAACGCTGTCTCTGGTAACCTGTTAATCTTTGCCTTATTTATGTAAACAAGTAAACAGAAGTCTTTCTATAGTTATTAGCTAAGTGCTACTAACTTAATAAATGTCTTGATACGTATTAATGTTTTCCACAAACATTTCCTAAAATACATCTGAATAGTTTGTGTTTTAAATCCAAGTAACTGTAAAACGAGCATTAAATTGATGCATGTTAATGTGTCGACTCAGAAAGCTGAAACATTCTTGAACCTGAAATGATGTCTTTCATGGTTCCTTCGAAGCAACATCAAACACATAATGTGCTTACGTACTATGGGACTGGCAATTATTCTGATACGTATCTTCGAATTAAAAAGAAGGAAAATGTTTAAATCTAAGTAACTACAGAAAGTATTTCTCTTAAAGAGCATGCTTTATATTAGGTTTCCTGGGTCCCATTCAGACACCCGTAAGTGCACATCAGTATTGTATCTGTGTTTAGAGATTAGTTTTCCATTATTCTGACTGCTTTACCTTGCATGTTCACTGTCCTGGTTGCAGCATGAAGCGTGCCAGTTCTCTGAATGTTCTTAACATGGGTGGCAAGGCTGCTGAAGATCACTTTCAAGTAAGAAGCCGTATAACATTCTTACCCAAGTAGATACCATTAGCAGGGTTTGGGCTGAAGTGCTTGAGAAACAATACAATGATAAACCTCTCTGTAGTCAGTAAGACCCTCAGTGTACCAAAGCACTTTCAATATGTGCATAAGCCCATTGACATTGCTAATTATTGAAAGAGATACTTAGCTTTAAATACCTGCTCAGGTCCTGCTGATATCAGTCCTTTAGCAGGTGTTTAACTGTTATGTTGAACTGGGGCCTTAATTAGAATATTGGAAAGGCTAGTAAGTTTTTTGGAGTTTTACACTCTTGGAATATAATTTAGAAAGGATTACTTGTAAAGCTCAGTCTGTATTTTTGATGAAAGAAGCCTCTCCCAAAAGGTCCAGTCATAGTAGGTGTTGTGTGTTTTCAGATCCCAATGACTTCAGAAGGAGCTGAGGATGCACAGGAGCAGGCCCTAAATTTATCTGATCTGTTATCAAGTATTGCTTCTACCAAAATCTAAACTGTAAACATTTTGCCTAATTATATTCAGTGTGCCTGATCCCTGCTATGCATACCTGTTTGTACCTACTAAGTCAACACTGCATATATTGTCAAGGAAAGCTAGGAATGTTCTGTGTTCTAAACAACGTTCTACTAACAGTAGCTGTGACTAACCATTGTGGGAATATTAGTTGTGTCAATGGCAGCTTATTGTATTGTGTAGAATCTCCACCTTTATTTGCCCCCAAGTTTATAACAAAAGCCCACAGCGCATGAATTTGTTTCACTGTTGAGTGGCATAAAGGTGTATCTCCTAGAGCGTCTACTGCCGATTTTTAGTTCTCTGAAATTTAAGCAAAGATGTTCCTTCCTCATTGGTTTGTGAACTTTGACCCAAAAAATCCACCACAGTAAACATAAGATTTTGCAACAGTAGTACAAAAAATGCCCAGAGCTTTCAAAATCTGATTGTTTTGGACTATGCACAACTTTATAACTGGTTTCTGTATGTTCTGTAATCAGAGCTTTCTCAGTGAGCTGCACTTACCACGTGTGAAATGTGTAAAGTTATGTATTTACAAATATGTTTTCCCCTGGGTTTGCCAAGTAGAGAGACACTTGCCGATATCCCATGGCCATTAGTCCCTTCTGTAATAAACATCTCTCCATTAGGAATGAAAGGGGAGTGTTGAGATGTTACTAAATCTGTTCAGCATAACTAGTTAAAGTAGAGCAAAGATAGATATCAGGATGTGAAAAGAAATCTTGCATCTCATATAGTAAAATAGGTAAGCAATAGTAGTTTCCTGAAATACACAAATTGTTCAAATTATTTACATAAGCTTTTCTTGTTTTGTTTTAAGTTATTTTTATGCAGGCCTCCAGGTAGCTCAAGCATTTTAATTTGTTTTTCGTTTTTTTCGAACAGGAACGAAATAATTATCTGACAGACTCGAGAGCTCTGAGTGCCAGTCACACTGATCTGGCACATTGATGTTCTTGGACAGAAGCTAGTTAAAATTCCTTGGTGAATAAAGAAGCACTGAGACTCTCAAAGCTTTGGTTCCTTATCACTCTCTATAGGAATATCCAATGTGTAGACTTTCTTTTGCAATGGACTTCTGTTTTTACTTTTCTAAATTAGTAATGCCATTTTTAAATACATTGTTAGTGGATTTTTTCCTCTGAAGAGAAACTGTATAGATATATATTGCTCCTGGCACTGCTGCCATTCATGCTACGTAAGGTGATTTCTGTTCACAGATCTGAATATCAGAGCAGCTGAAAACAGAAAAAATGGAAATGCATGTAAAACATACCAAAATGCAATGGATTATGAAAGGTTCTCTGTACTGCTATCTGAAAAGAGGTTGAATGATGTGTAGCAGAAAATATATGCAGTGCTGGAATGAGATAAGTACCAGCAATGTGCATTAGTGTACACATTCAGAATAGGGTATACTGTAGTGCTGTGACTTTACCTTGCATCACTGAGTGTCACAACTTCAGATATCGTGCCTGAAAAGTAGAGATTAAAAATTGGATTCTTTAACCAGTAGATCTAGATATTAATTTTTTAGATAGAAACACTTAGACTACCGTAACTATATAGGTGGAATACATAACAATACCTATAAATAAGAAATGTTGTCTTGTTATTTATTGATGTAGCTCTTAAGTCCCAGGGATCAATGGTGATATATAGTTCATTTTGATTGGGGAAATTGGCAAACATTTTGTACAGTAGATGCATAGTGAAGCTTTGGGGTACAACAGTTCAAGAGCAGCAGCTGCTGCTTTAGTGTAAAACATCATGCCTCAGTTGTCGACACTTTTCCTGCCTGTCCGCTGGAGTTCTTTTTCCTTAGTTCTCTTTAGACTAAAAATGCTGTTCTTTATTTCAGCTTGTTCTGACTCTTGCCTCTCTCCATATTAGTTGATGGTAACAGAAGTATATGAAGCATGCTACAGTGTTACACTGTGCAGAGGACCGCTTGTGAAACTCTCAACTGAAGTTAAATATGTTTAGTGCCCCATCAGAAGCGCTAGATGCCCTTATTTGACAGATAGGTCACATTTTTAATCAGCTATCCTTTTAAAATGTATCTATAGATAGGCTGTCTGTATTCAGGCCTGCTGCTGGGACTAAGTATATGATGATTAATTACCTTGAATTCTAGCACTTTCCGTTTTTTCTGTAAAATATGGGACTTAAAAAAAAAACACCACACTTAGTTTTCACCTGTCTGCAAAATTCTGTTGTTTACATGCAAGTTGAAGGAGAAAGTAAAAATGTGCATGTTTGTGAATATAGTTAAGTAATTGGAAAACACAAAACAAAAAGATAACTTGGGGACAAGCTGGAATACTAATCCAAGATAAGTGCACAAATTGAGGTAGGATAGAGGAAGGTAAACAATAAGTTTTGGTATTTGATTAGGGTGTGAAGAAGTCACTAGACCCAACACTTTATTTTAAAACTGCTTCACCAACTTGCATCTGGTTTTAAAGCTTATTTTAATGACTGATGCAACAAGTTGTATGTGTAATGCACTTACATTTCCTATGCTATACTTCATTAGCATCTCTGTAAAGGAGAAATATTTGTATATATTGCTTTCCATAAAAACAGAAATTGAGACACAATGCTGCTAATGTGTAGTGGTTTTAGTGCAGATTGGTGCAATTCATTAATGAACTTGAGAGAGAACAAATTGTTGCTATTTTATAGATATAATGGGGACTAGAGTTTTAATTTTTTGAGAGCTTTTATATTTTTGTAAAACATCATATATAATTTGAATTCACAGTTCTCTGCATAAAGCTTGAATCAAACTAGCGTCATTGAACTAAGCAGCAGTTGCTGGATGGGTGAGAAGGAAGGCATTCAGCACTAACTGGGGGGCAAGCAGCAGAGCGACCCCAGCTGCTGTGTCTCAGCTGTCCGTTTTGCAGTAATTATGAAGGATTTCTGATGCAGATGTTGGCCCAACATGTCAGTCTTTGCTGGTATGGGAGGAGCTAGCAGAGTAATAGTGGTCCTTCATATCCAAGGTGACTTCCACCCATGTGAAAAACATGTGCAAAAATCTGACTTTTTGGAAAGATCTCTGTTCTGACCCAAAGCTGACTTTGAAATATATTCAGTGCCGTCTAAGAACTTGTTTCCAAGCCTTTCTCTTTCAATATCTGCAGCCTCTCAAAGAACTGGAATGTGTTATGTAAATAAAAAATCTGTGTAAATATTTAAACTTAATTCAGTCCACCTTAACTATAAATTTTATTAAATGGTTTAAAGTTCAAGATTAGATTGTCAGACTCCAGGAATGGAGGAATCTCATTATTTTAGGCTTTGAACTGGCTCAGTGAAATAATGTAGGCTGTATCATTAGTATTCTGCTTACACCTGTGACTTAAGTGCTTTATGTAGTATTGAAAGGAATTCTGTCGAGGGATGATAAACTTCAAGTGTTGACCTCTTTCTGTCCCACACCAGTTCCCCAAATAAAACCACTCCTGTCTAATTGCAAAATCTATATAATTTGTATGTGTGGATTTTAACATCAATTTTCTTTTTGTTTAAATGATCCAAGAATTACTTTGCCAGTGTCTGCGTATTTGTTTAAATGGACTTGAGTTTGCTTTTAATTCATGTGCAGCAGTTGCTAACAGCACTTGTCACTATTTGTTCTTGATTGAAGGTCTAATTAAATATTATGGTATCCATGGTTAAACTGTACAGTGAAAGGATTCCAGTGACTTAACACAACCATACTTGGTTTCTGTTTGTTTGCTGTGTATGTACTGTTAAAATGGGGTGTGCAGTGCTTCCTCTAAAGTATGTTTACAGTATTTGATAGGTGCAAGTGCACAATTTACTTTTTGTCAGTTAGGTCACTTTGTCTGAAAGCTGCTAAGTGTATTTGTATTTCATTTTAGTAATCAAAATGTTTGCCTATATTAAACAAATAATTACAAGGAGGGCATGATAATGTAAAGGTCAATACAAATTTTGCATTATATAAATACTCCCTCTTTAAAAAGTAAATCGTTAATTTGCAAGGGGAAGTTGTGAAAGTTTACATTTATTTCAAATGATTTGTAGTCTCAGTACTTTGAGTGGAAGGTGGTCAGTGGTGTTTAAAAAACCCATAGGTTCAATGAAAAGTCACTCACACTTTCATCACGCTTATTAGCCCTAAAATACATGTTCTTGGTGAGAAAGTGAAGGTTTGTTGATCCAGAAGTGGCAAAACTGTTTATATTCCTGTAATTAAATTTGTTATGGCTGTTTTAAAATGAGTCATTTGAACAATCATAGCTAAATTTCAGTGGCTAAACACTCCACCTGCATTTTAAAGCACTGAAGATGCCTCGGACTGTAAGAGTATGGTAAATTAGTTATACATTGACAAAACCTATGTAGATGAAGGATTATACACTTTTTGATGTAACTGGTGTAATAAATCACTAAAAGACTGAGGAATCTTCAGCATCTCTATATAAATCTTGGTCTTTAAAAGTGCCACAGGACTTGATGTGTATTCAGTAGACACTCAAAGGTTTTTACAATTTCAAATTATGAAAAGTATATTCCTATGTAATTTAGAGGCTGTTGTAACAATTTAAAGCACATTATGAATGCACAGCTATGGTTCTATGAAATCACTAAAGGCATTGTGGTTTACTGGGATGGAGAGGAAAATGGAGGATAGTAGCATGTTTAAGGATAGTCATGTCACCTTTCCCTTTAAATCTAACTAAAAAAAATCTGGTTTTAGGATTATGAAAGTTAACATTAAATCCTGATTTTTAGGGTGCTGTGTTGATCTTAGCCCTCAAATACTGTACATTATCTTTCCACCTGTGGAAAGTGAAACAGAACCTTCAATTCTTTTCTTGAGGGATAAGAACTGAAAAGCTTCAAAATAAAACCTTAACTGTAACAAATACAGCACTAACTCACTCTGATTTAAATGCAGAACTTTTCATGAAGTTAAAGTTTTTTAACTAGATCTGTTGTGTTGACTTAACACTTTAGTTCTGTAAATGCACTTTTCATTCTACGCCAGTGACTTTACAGTTCACAGGATGACTCTTACCATTTACTTTTCAACAGTATCTGCTTCCAGAAATGTGCATCTTGTTACCATTGAAATGCCTCTTTATTTTGTATCTGTTACAGAGCTATAGTTTGATTTGAAGCTGTTAACAAAACATGTTGATAGTCTTTTTTGGCATTTATTTTCACAGTGCAAAAATAAAATTTAAATGAAGTCTTACAATAGTTTTATGTTAAATAAAGTTTATGTATTTAAGCATTTTAGAATGTAATATGTTCATGTAAAAACACTTATTCCTGTTTTCACCTATACAGAAGCAAACCTCAGTTATGAAGCCCAAAGATTAATATAGTCATATAAAGGGACAGTTCTTTAAAAAAAGTGCATATATTATGTTGAAAAAAAAAAAAATCCCGCATTACCAGAACAGCCATGATTTACAAGGGGGAGTTGCATTGTATTCCTGATATGCGATTCTGCTGAAAAACAAAGAACCCCCACAAAATAAGTTATACAGTTTTTTACAACTTAAGTTGTACTGAATTAGTGTACTTCATTACATGATATAGTTTAAATTACAAGAATCTTTTGCTACAGCTGAAAATAAAATACAGCAAATAAATCTTCTAACATTTTCTGTAAGTTTATAGGTTAAACTTTACTTGACTAGTGAATGAGTGCATCACTGTGACTATTTGGATTATTTTAAACTATCTAGAGCAACTTTTTCTTTGCATGTGTGCAGAGAGCCAAGAAATTTACTATAAACTGCAAGGTTAGAGCTATGTTTAGCTGTTCAAATACAGACTGCTAATTGACTGGTATGGGATAGTTTCTTGATGGCTCTCCTTTCCCTTTAGGTTTTTGGTGGCTTTCCTTTAGTTTTAAAGGAGCCATTGATGACCAGGAGAACTGCATGGGGCATTACTTATGGGATGCAGTGCTGGAGAGAAGTCATGGTATGTAGGGAAGAGGTCCTGGATGTCAAAATTAGGCTGCTAGAGGAGACTTTAAGGATCTGGATTTCCATGGTAGCATTCTCTGAAATGCTTCCAGTGCTGGTTACAGAAGCAGAATTACAGGCTCTTAATGCATAGTTGAGACAATTTTGTTAGGAGGAGGGGTTCAGGTTAATTAGGACCTGGGAAAAGAGGGGCCTACACAGAAACAAGTGATTCCACTTAAGCAAAATAGCACTATATTTCAGACAGATTAAGTGGGGGGTGGGAGAGGGATTTATTAAAGGGGATACTGAAAAGCCTAAGAGCCATTAACAAAATACAGGGAGACACTAAAGAGTGACAGTCAAGTAAGAGTCCCACTCAATTCAGATGAAGAGACAAATACTGACCATGTTTCATGTATACAAAGGCCAGAAGTCTAAATATTAAAATGGGTGAACTTGAGTGCCTGGTATTCTAAATGAGAATATTCATATTTAATAGGCCTCACAGAAATTTGGTAGATTGATAATCCATGGGACACAATACCATGGTACAAAGTACATAGGAGTGACAAAGTAGAGTATGCTAATGGGGGAATGGTACGATATGCTTTCATATGAAGTCAAGTACAGGATGATGATAGTGACTGAAATGCTCAGGGAGAGTAAGAGTAAAGATGCTACAACAACAAGACCCAGTAATGGGGGATTTCAACCATCCCCATACTGGGGGAACATGCTGCCTCAGACTAGGAGGCAAAGACAACATTAATAACTGCTTTTGGAGCAGCTACTTCTGGAACCTATGAGGGGAGAGGAAATTCTTGATTTAATCCTAAGTGTCAGACAGAATCTGATACAAGAGTTGACTATATCTGAACCACTCAGCATTAGCAATGATAAAGTAAACATCTTTGTGGGGAGGAGCACCAAAGAAATCCACCATGGTAGCATTTAAACTTTGAAAAGAAAAGCTACACAAAAATGAGGCTTGTCTGTTCTTCACAACTGCCATTTAACAAGAAAAGTGAAATGGCTGCAGCTGCATGGAAACTTCAAAACACCATCACAGAAACTCAAACTCCAATGTGTACTCAAAATAAACGAACACATACCAACAAGAGGACCAAAAAATGCCACCATAGCTAAATAGAGTTACGAGTTGGCAACACAAAGTTCTTTTTAAAAAATTGTAAGTCAGCTCTTGCTGAGGAAAACAGGAACATGCCCCTTGGTGAGTCACGCATAAAGGCATAATTAAGGAGGCCAAAAACTTTGAAGATTGGCAAGCAAAAGAGACAAAACCAATTTTTAAAAAAACCAACGCAAGCAAGAACCCTCCCAGTCCATGGCCGATTGAGGTGCTAAAGGAAGACAACAGTGTAGTAGAGAAGCAGAATTAATTCTTTGCATTGGTCTTCACTCTGCAGAGGTGGCAAACGCATTTGCTGTGAGAGGCCACATTGCAGGCCAGGACACTTGATGCAGGCTGAAATGTATGCCCCCCCGCTTCCCCCCCCCCCCCCCCAAGCCTTGCCGGGACCCCCCCCCCCCCCCCCCCCCCTGCTCTTCCAGCCCTTTCAGCAGCCCCAGCCTTCCTGGCCCTGCATGCCTCCCCCATTCCCAGTGTCAGCCAGAGAACAAGCTGAGCTAGTGGCACATTTAGAACAGGACGAGTGGGGGAGACCTACAGTGTATGCAGCGTTTAATACGGGAGCGTTCGGACAAAATACATTAATTGATAGAGGTGCCACTTTCTCTTTAGTCAGTACAAAAAGAAGACTCTATTTGGACCCCCCAGTAGTGATAAGGAAGTTACAGGGATTTAATGATGCTGAAAGCAAAGTCCCATTTTCTCCTTTAGTAAGTTTTCAGATAGACAATAAAAGGACAGTTTGGTCTAATGAATTTAGATGGTAATGGAATATTAGGAATAGATGTTTTAGGAAATTAAAGGTTATAATAGATTTAGTAAATAAAGTTCTTTGGAAAATGCCTCTCAGAAGCTTAGATGTTTTGAACAAACCAGTAGTAATAGAAGTAGGGTATAGATTAGCTGCTATTAAAGCTGTTGAGGAGATAAAATGGCCTGATTGGCCAAAGGAAGTATTAGAAATTGCCCTGAAACATAAGGAAGTATGGGCAAAGAATAAAGCAGACTGTGGTAAAATAGATGCAGAAGTTTTGATTACTGGACCTGATCCTTCACCTCAAAGATAATATAGATACCCTAAAGAAGCAGATGAAAGCCAAGCTAAAACTATTCAAGGTTTATTAGAGCAGTTGAGTGCAAATAATGCAGCTATTTGGCCAGTTCTGAAAGCAGATGGTAAAACATGGAGGTTAACTATTAACTTTAGACCTTTGAACAAAATAACTCCAATGACTGCACCAGTAGTGGCAAATATCCTGAAGTCATAGCTTTGATAATGGGAGGATCTAAATGGTTCACAGTCTTAGATTTAGCAAATGCATTCTTTGCTATCCCTTTCCATCCAAATTGCTAGTATGAATTTGCATTTACTTTTCAGGGAAGACAACTGCTTTTCTCGAACTCCCCAAGGATTCTATTCTCCCACTATATGCCATATGCATGTAATTAAAATGTGGGATAATATGCCCAATAAGGACAGCATAATATATGTAGATATATTAATCAGTACAAAAACTAAGGAAGAAAATTTGGAAATCTTGGATCAGGTTTTGCAGAAAATAAAAGAAACAGGGTTTAAGGTCAGCCTTGAAAAAGCTCAAATATGTTTGCAGTAGGTGAATTATTTAGGAGTTACATTAGGACAAGAGGGATGTTCACAGGATAAGCAAAGGGTAGAGCTACTGCAAAAATTACCAGCCCCAACAGACATCTATACTTTAAGATCATTCTTAGGGATGACTAATTTTTCTAGAGATTTTATAGAAAATTATGCAGAGAAGGCCTCTCCATTGTACAAGTTATTGAGAAAGGGTACTGTATGAGAATGGGGTGTAGAACAACAAAAAGCTTTTACCCAACTGAAACAGGCATTAGCATAGGCTCCAGCTTTAGCCTATCCAAAAGTAGGACAACCTTTTATGCTTCAATTAGCTACCACTAATACTGGAATGAGTGCAGTCCTCAGTCAAGACCATGGCACTGAACTGAGACTAGTAGCTTATGCTTCTAGGAATCTCAATGGAGTGGAACAGGGTTTCACATCATGTGAGAAGGAAGTATTAGCATTAGTATGGGCCTTGCAGCATTGGGATAGCTGGTAGGATTATCCCCAGTGTTGTTAAGAACTCCCATTCTCCTGTGAAGTATGTTTTAACAGGAAAAAACAATGATGGCCATGTATCCAGCCCGAGGTTAGCTAAATGGACATTAGCTTTATTAAATAAGAATGTCAGTATGGAGAAAGTTCAAGCTTTATCTCCAGTCCCTTATGGACATATAATAGAAGGGGACCAACATTAACGTCCATTACTAGAAATCCCTCCAGAAGGACCTGTATTGTTCCAGGGAGGAGCTATATTACAGGAAATAAAAGAAAAGGTAGATGAAATTTGGTTTGTAGATGGTTCACAGGGAAGGACAACCTTCTGATGAAATGAGTTTGAAGGGACAATGTCGCCTACATTCGGCTCAAGCAGCTGGCACAGTGGCTTTAATTGTAGTATTGGCAAATGTCCCAGAACACAAGACAATTGCTGTTTTCACAGATTCTGATTGGGTGTTAAGAGCCATAGTAGATTGGATGCCTTTATGGCAAAAGAGGGGAATGAAATCCGCAGGTGATAAACCAATAGCTCATGCTGAAAAATTAACGCATTTGTGGAAGTTAGCTCAGAGAAGATCAAAACCAGTACTAATGGGAAAAGTGAAAGCACATAAAAATATAGAAGAAGCCCAGTGGAATAATAATGCAGATGAGCAAGCGAAATTAGGAGCCAAGGAGGGGATCTTACAAAAACTCACAATACAATTTCAAACAGCCCCAATAGCTAGGATAGGAGAAGAGCAAGTAGAAAAAATTGATTTAATAGCGCTACAGAAAAAAGACCCTGAAATAAAGAAATCAGTGGAAAAAGGTAGGTTTCAAAGTTGGAAAGTTTGGCAACATGAGACACGGTTAGCTTTAGCAGCTAAAACGGAAGATGACATACCTGTCTGGGTAGTGTCATCTGACCTTAGAACTGAAATGATAGCCTTAGTGCATGAATATGGGCATTTAGGCATAGATAAGACCCTTGATAGGCTTCAAATGGCAGGATGGTGGCCTAGTATGAGAGCAGATGTAGAACATTATATTAATAATCGTTTACCTTGTGCAGCTAATAATCCAGGTGCTAGAATAGTAAAAGGACCATTAGGGCACCAAAGAATTGAGGGTCCTTGGTCCAGACTACTAATTGATTATATAGGTCCACTTGCACAGGCTGCCAAGAGAAATAAATATTGTTTAGTAATAATAAATCCTTTTACTAAATGGGTGGAAGCCATTCCTACTAAAAAATAATACAGCTTTAACAACTGCAAGGGTGTTAGTAGATCAAGTCATTTCAAGATGGAGAATTCCTAAAGAAATAGATTCAGATCAAGGTCCACATTTTATAGGGGAAATTACAGAAGGGTTATGCCAAGCATTTGGTATTAAACAAAGATTGCACATAGCAGGGCATTCTCAAAGATCAGGACAAATAGAAAGAAGAAACAGAACACAAAAAACAGCTTTGAGAAAAGTAGTAAATCAATAGGGTACAAACTGGGACCAGAAATTACCTTTAATACTAATGGCGCTTAGAGGTACAGTAGCATCTCATGGCGTAACACCATTTAAAGCTATGACTGGATGAAACATGAGATTGCCAGAGCAATGGTGGATAGTTGGAAGTCCACCAGATGAGTTGCAGCCAAAGATTTTAACTGATCAATGGATGCAGCAACTTTTGAAATCAGTTTCTGAGACACATAAACAAGTGGCAATTGCATTAAAAGTAAAGATCCAACAAATGAATTAAAAGTTAGGACCAATTTTGCACTCACAAGAATGGCAAATAGGAGATAGACTGATGTATAAGCAGTTTAAAGGAAAAGATCGTGTATTTTGTCCCATATGGGAAGGACCGGTCAGAATAGTCAATAAGGCCAGTCCTACTATATGTTATAACACTCCAAAGTAGAGAGGGGAGGAGAGTGGGTGGTGGAGCACCCACAGGGATCCTCATCTCAAAGAAGTACAGGTACTGCACCAAGGTGAGTAACCTTCCTTTCTCCTTCGAGAGGAGTCCCCGTGGGTGCTCCACCTGAGGTGTTTAGCAAGCAGTGCCCCTAATTGGACAGAGGGACTTCGGAGAACCCTTTTTGCACTGATGCTAGGACTGATTGTCCTATCTTTGCATCTGTGCGTGTCATTTTATCTTACACATAATGTTTGATAAAGGTATAGGGCGAGACCCATGTTGCTGCCTTACACATTTCTGAGATTGAAACATTGTTCATAAAGGCGGTGGTCATAGCCATTGATCTGGTGGAGTGGGCTCTCATGTTATCTGGCATAGAGACACCTGTCTTCTTGTAGCTGTCTTGAATACGTGGATATTAGCTTAGATATTCTCTGTAAAGAGAGTACTCTACCCTTGCATCGCCACAAATAGTCTTTCAGATTTTCTGAATGCTTTTGTTCTTTCTATATAGAATGCCATTGCTTGTCTAACATCCAGTGTGTGGAGTCGAGCTTTGTGGGAATTGGCATGTGGCTTTGGAAAGAATACAGGTAAGTCTATTTGTTTGATTTATGTAGAACGGTGTGGAGATTTTCGGGATGAATCTCAGGTGAGGTCTCAATGTGACCTTGTCGTTGTGAAATATTGTGTATGGGGGTTCCGTCATTAATGCCCCTATCTCGGTTAGTCGTCTCGTCGACGTAATGGCTACCAAAAAGGCTACTTTCATCGAGAGGTGTATGAGAGAGCAGGTGGATAGTGGTTCAAATGGTGGTTTGGTGAGAGCTTGAAGGACTAGATGGAGGTCCCAATTGGGTGTTGGTAATCTTATCTCAAGGTATAGGTTTTTTTATGCCTGTTATAAACCTCACTATGGGGTGTGAGAAGATAGTCACTTGGCCTTTACAGGAGTGGAATGTGGATATAGATGCTAAATGCACTTTCATTGAGCTATTCGATAATCATGATCTTTTTAGGTGTAGAAGGTATTCAAGAATACTTGGAATGGACGCATGTACAGAGTCAATCCCTTTGGTCTCACACCATTTTGCAAATCTTGACCATTTCTGCAGGTAAGTGCGTCTTGTGGATGATTTTCTAGTATTAGGTAGTACCTGCTGAACTGATTCAGAGCATTCAAATTCCTCTTGTGTGAACCAGGTAGGAGCCAGGCCGTCAAATGCAGTTTCTATAGATTTTGGTGAAGCATCCTGCCCTTGTTCTGTGAGAGCAGGTCGTGTCTGAGTGGGAAATGTATGGGTGGTTGGATGGACATTTTGTTCAGTAAGGTGAACCATGGACGCCTTGCTCATGCTGGTGCTATCATTATCACTTTCGCTGATGCTGTGACCAGAGATTTTTGTCCCAAGATATCTCAGCTATAGGTTCTATATAAGAGGCAATTGGCAGAAAAGCCTCAGAAGGGGTTTAAATTCCAGCAGGCTAGCAGTAGCATAGAGTTCTATGCTGTTACAAAGTATCAACAGGAATTAGGGTCAGTTGCAGGGTACTAAGATGATAATTGGAAACAATTACAAAGAGCAACAATAGCAAGGAACATTTTGTGTTAAGCAATTAGGATAGTTAGCATCTAGATAGAAGTGTAGATAGGACCTTTTGAAACTTAGGACTAAACCATTGATCGCCTTTTCTCCTATCCTTTGGGAAGCCCTGTACACCCACAAGTTAATTCATACTTTATTCAATAAACTTTATACCTCTCTGCTAAATTAACCTTTGACTCTCTTTCCTCTCTTTTCTAGCCTTAAAATGATCTTTATTTTCTCTTCCCCCTTTTCTCACTTTGGTATATTCCTTCTCCATTCTTTCTTCCCTCACTCCCGCTCCTCTCTAGGGATGAGCTCATTGTCTTGTGACCCCTCTACTCTCCCTCCCCTCTCTATTTTAACATTTTGGCACGTTTTCACTACTGACCCCTCCCACACCCACATTAGACCACGCTGCCTCCTCCCCCCCCAGGGGGTTATAAAAGGGCAGCCAATTGTAGGGAAGCTCTGAGTGCTGCCAGTCGGCCTAGCAACAGCTAACAGGCTGGCACGCCGCCGCACGAGATTGGCTGCCCCAAGAAAGAACTTCAAACCACACCCAGCAACCTGCCTAGCAACTGCTGATGGGTCAGCGCGCACCTGAAAGCAACTGCCAAACTGAACAGTGAGGGACCCATAGCAGCTCACAGACCAGACCTGTGACCATCACAGAACGGGACCTGGGTCATCTCCAGCTGAGAACAGGACCTGTGAGCCTACGGAGGCAAAGACCCTGAGGATGCGAAAGTACAGACCGAACCAGATTTATCGGTAAGGCATTGGTGTGCTAAGGATTTGGGGCAAACTCGGCTACCTGAATTCCAACCTATATTGCCCAAATTTTGGCTGCCTCTGCCTGAGTGACAGATCAGAAAAAGAAGCCATAAAGACGAGCCAGAGGCATTTTTAACAGTTCGCGAGTATAACAGAGGTTGCGCTTGTGGAACTTGCGTGTTAATAAAGCTGAGTGAATGCGGCTTGAATGAGAAGGGCTCATCTCCAATCCATTCAGCAAATGACTGATCTCCATTTGTTGAATGACATAGGAGATTAGGATTTTTAATTATTATAAGGTACAGAGTGTAAATTTCTGTGATAAGTATTAATGTTATGTATTGTTTCTTATAATTTGAATGCTCCCAAGGTAAAGTGGTTTAGCAGAGCCGCAACATTCTAGCTGACTCTTAAAATGTCATTTGAATCTCCACTTATATAATTTATGCTGAAATATACTCGATATTTCAATTCTATTGTATTAACACTTGAGAATAAATGTTAAGATTTGTTTTCGAAGAATTTTACAGCCCGTCGATCAAGAACAGACAGAGCAGAAAATTCTTCAAAAACAAATCTTAACATTTATTCTCAAGCGTTAATACAATAGAATTTAATATAAATTTAAATTTGTAATAAATATATAAATTTAATAATATAAATTTAAATGTAATTTAAATTTAATACAATAGAATTTAATATAAACAGTCGGGTAAACTGAGGCACAGAGGTAACAATGCGCGTCTTTATTTTGATTAGGGTGTTTTGTATGAGTGGAATAGGTGGAAATGGTACAGTAAGTTGTTCGCCCATGACTGAAGAAAAGCATCTCCTAGGGATGCTTTTTCAATTCCTGCTTTTGAATAAAATCGCGGGCATTTGTGATTCTGATAGGTTGCAAATATGTCTATATGTGGGTATCCCCACTGTTGACATATGTTTTCCCAGACTGTTGGGTTTAATTCCCACTCGTGGTCCTTTGGGAAGGCTTTGCTGAGTGTGTCAGCCATGGTGTTTCGGATACCCGGTAGGTATGTCACTGAGATTACAACATTGCAACCTATGCACCATTTCCTTAGCTTCATAGCCTCTACACAGAGGGAGACTGATCTTGCTCCTCCCTGTCTGTTTATGTAAAACATACATGAGATGTTGTCTGTCATGATCTTTATATGGTTGTTTCTGATTTGATTCTGAAAATAACGGCATGCTCTGCGAACCGCACATAGCTCCAATATGTTTATGTGCAGGTT
>ML685781.1:4178313-4217215 GCA_007922175.1 Pelusios castaneus
ATGCACCCCATCCCCTTAGAGATGCGTCTGTTGACATCACTATGGTGGGTGTCGTTTGTTGAAATGGTAGTCTCCGGAGGTTCTGAGGTACCCTCCACCATTGCAGAGATTGTTTTATATTTGTCGGTAGGGATAGTATCTTATGTACCAATTGCCTGTGTGGTTTGAACACTCGTGAGAACCATAACTGTAGGGTCCTCATGTGTAGGCGTGCATGTTGTGCCACCACAGTGGTTGCTGCCATGTGGCCTAGCAGTTTCAAGCATGTTAGTGCCTCTATTGAAGGAGATGCGCATACCAAGTCTACAATGTTGCTGATTGACTGGAATCTGTCTTGAGGGAGCAGTGCTCTTGTTCTCTGTGAATCCAGTTTTGCACCTATGAATTAATTCTATGCTCTGTGTTGGATCTGTGATTGATTTCTGCCAATTTATGAGTAGTCCTAAATTTTGGAATAATTCTATCGTGAATAGTAGATTCTTTCTTGCTCGAGTCACCGTCCTTGCTTTTAACAGACAACCGTTTAGGTACGGAAAAATTGTCATGTTTTGTTTTTGTAAGTAAGCTGCCACTACTAAGAGCACCTTTGAGAATGTTCTTGGGGCTGCTGAAAGTCAGAAGGGCAAGACCATATACTGATAGTGGGTGTTTCCAACCTTGAATCTTAGGAATCTCCGGTGGGATGGGTGTATTGTTATGTGAAAATATGCATCTTGCAGGTCGAGGGACGTAAACCAGTCATTGGGTTCCAGAGAAGGGATGATCATTGTTAGTGTTGTCATTCTGAATTTTTGTTGAGCCTTCTTAAGTCGAGAATGGGTCTCCATCCTTCTGATTTTTTCCTTATAAGAAAATAGGGGTAATAAAAACCCTTCCCTCTGTGCTTTTGTGGTACCTCTTCTATTGCACCTACTTGTAGTAGGCGTCATACCTCCTGTTGTAAAAACTTTTCGTGAGCTGTGTCCCTGAAGAGGGATGGGGGAGGGAAGGTGTACTTTGGTGGTGGTGTAAATGGGATGGGGTACCCTGTATTGATGATTTCTAATACCCATCTGTCTGTTGTGATCTCTGTCCAATGGGGGTAGAAGGCTCTCAGTCAATGATGGAAATTCACTGCCTGCTCTGTGCCATCTTCGTGGTCTGTCGTACCCTCAACCAATATTTCAAAATTGTGATTTGGGAGGAGGGTTTTGAGTCGTAGTGGACTGATTGCTATTCTGTCTACGTCTTTGAGTGCATTATCTTCCTCTTGGTGGGTCTTGTCGTCTATATTTCTGCCTAAATGTGTATTGATACTGATATCTTGGATTGTATGAATGGTATCTAGTTGTACGCTTCTTCATGTTATTGGGATAGATGCCAAAGGTTCTAAGTGCAGCTCTGTCGTCCTTTGATGTATGCATGGTGTCATCAGTTTTTTCATAGAATAATTTCTTTTTATCAAAGGGAAGATCCTCAATCGTGGTTTGCAGCTGTCGTGGAAGATTAGCGGAGTGCAGCCAAGCAGATCGCCTCATTACGATGCCTGTGGCCATGGTTCTTGCTGCTGTATCAGCCATGTCCAAGGCAGCCTGTAAAGCTGTACGAGAGATCAACTGACCCTCTCTAACTATTGCATGAAATTGTTGTTTCATTGTCTCTGGAATGACTTCAATAAAGTCTGCCAGTTTTAAATAATCCGTATGATTGTAATTGGTGAGTACGGCTGCATAGTTTGCTATATGCATCTGAAGTGAGGATGATGTGTACACTCTCTTGCCTAGTAGGTCCATTTTCTTGTTTTTTCTGTCATGTTGTGCAGTCTTATTATATTGTTGTTTATTTCTTTGATTGGTCGCTTCTATTACTAATGAATTTGGGCTGGATGTGAGAATAGGTATTCCGAATTCTTTGCTGATATGTAGCATTTTCTGTCTGCCCTTCTGTTAGTCGGTGGAATGGAAGCAGGAGTCTGCCAGACCAAGTCTGCTGGTTCTGCCAGAGCATTGTCCATAGGTAGCCCTACTCTTATTGAAGTTTTTGTCTGCATAATATTCAATAGTTTATGCTGTGAATCATTTATCTCCTGTAAGGGGATTTCCATTGATTCTGTTACTCTCTTAAACAACTCTTGAAATTGTTTGGCTTCATCGACTGATTTCATCCGCCATAGATGATGTGTTGCGAGGCAAGGAGAGCGTATGAGGCATCTCTCACTCCTCCCCCTCATCATGAGAGTGAGATTCAGGTGATGATGGGGGGAACTCATCCGATCTGTTGAAGGCTGTGTTTGTGTTCTGTCTATCCTTTTTCTTATATGAGGAGCCCGGTTCATGTATAAGCCAGTGAGGGGGATAGGTTAACATCGGACCATACCACCCTTGTTCATACCAGGGATAAGGTGGTCTACCTTGGAAGAGCCTCATGTGTCTCTGTCTATGATAAGGATTGGAGCAGGAGTGGCTCCTATACATTGCCTCCTCTGCTTCACCTTCACTTGAATAGTCTGAGGGAGACCTGTTCTGGTACTCCATTCCTTTGCTGTATTGTCTGGTATATTCTGGGGAAGGTGACCTGTCTTCCCTTATCATTTCTGTATGTTTCCTCTTTTCTGTCCGTTTGCGTGCTGAACTCTGTGCCAAGGTTTTCTCCTGTGCCATTCTCCATGGTGCTGAACTATACTGCAGCTCAGAGAGAACCTTCGTTTCTGCCGGCTCCAGCTGATTAGGAGGCTGCTGACTCATAGGTGCCTGCCGTGGCGAGAGGTCTGTGACCGTTGCCGCTGAGTTCTGTGGCTTATCCGGTGCCAAGTCATTCTGCGGTGCCGACCCCTAGATTGTTCTCTGGCCGTCATCCTTTTTATCCATTTGGTCGGTGCTGCTTGCTGCAGCCGCGGCTCTCTTTTTTATCTCTCTGCCACTTCTTGTGCCTGAGGAGCTGAAAGCCTCTTTGGCACAAATCTTAGCAGATGTCTTTTCTGATAGCTGTCTTTTCTTTTTAGCTTCTCTCTGTGTCGAGGTCAAGTGTCTTTTATTCGTTTGCTGGTTTGGGGAGGCTGATTGTAGTGACTCGGGTCAGACGCCAGTCTTGGGGACTTCTCCATAAGCAGTAATTTAAGCCTCAAGTCCCTGTCTTTCTGGCTCTTGAGCTCAAGTTCCTGCAGTGTGGACATTTTTCTGATATATGTCCCTCGCCCAAACATCTTATACAGATGGCATGGCCATCTGAGGCAGGCATGGTGTCCCGGCATTTCTCACATCTCTTAAAGCCGGGTGAACCCAGCATCTCCTGAGTCTGAGAGGTTTGTCTTTTCCTTTTTTTTTTTTTTTTGGTTATCGAAAAAAAGAGAGGGAATAATGAATGAAAATGAAAAAAAAAAAAGAAAATAATTTTGAGGAAAATTTTCTCTTACGGGCTGAAGGACCAAGTTCTGTGAAGAGAGTTAGTTCTCCATTGTGTGAGCTCCAGCGGTAGAGAAGGGAATGGGCGCACATTCTAAAGAAGTGCCGAGGGACCGCACGAGGCTCCAACAACCACTACTTGAAAATCTCCATTAGGTGACTCGGCGCGCACCAACACGCCCCAGGTGGAGCACCCACGGGGACTCCTCTAAAAGGAGTCAGCTCATATCTCCACCCATTCCACAAATGACTGATCATCATTTGTTGAATGATATGGATTATTAAGGATTTTTAATACATTTAAGGTATATCGTATAAATTACTGGATAAGTATTGATGTCTATTTGATTTTAAAGTATTGTATCACAGAATAGCAGTATTCTTTCTAACTGCCATTTGATGCTATGCTCACTGTGATAAATAAGAACTAATTTTCTATGGTAAAATACTTTCAGTGTTTAAATTTCATTATGTTAGTGTAAAAACCAATAAATGTTAGCATTTGTTTTGGAAGAATTTTCTGCTCTATGTCTGTTCTTGATTGACAAGCTGTAGTCGTATTTTCTGGGGTTGTTTAACTATTAGGCAAGCAGACTACACTGATTTTACCTGAGTTGTAGTGATCTTGTTAGGCATAGCAAAAACTGCCTAAATAGCCAAATAATTTGAGTTTCTGAGTTAACACTAGTGCCAACAAGCATGCTGACAGAGTCCTTCCTGGAGCAGATCTTCTATGCTTTTCAGAACCCTGTGGTACTTGCGTCTTTTTGCCCATGCCTGTTGGGTATTTAGGAAGTACAACTTGCTCTCCTGGCTCAGGACTGCTGTTCAGGGGATCATTTTCATCTTGATTGGGACTCACTATGGGGACTTACAGACCTCTTTCAGGGGCCTTATATGAGTGATTAATCTTTCTGGGCTCACCTCCCTTTCAAGTAGAGGGTTGAGGTGAGAGCTCCTGCAAAGACTACAGAAGTTGAAGGGTTGACTCCATGAATAGGAGTTTGAATCTTAGTTGTCTTTCCTAGATTTTGACTTCAGTTGCTGACACAAGCCACACATTCGTTGCATGTGCTTCTGTCTCAAGCAGTGAATGCACTGCAAGTATCCATCACTCACTTGGACAGATTCCTTGCAAATGAGGCACTTGTCCAGGAAGTTCCCCTCCCCCACCACACCAGGGTTGGTGCGAGAGAAGTCACAATCCCACAGTCAAATAAAATACAAAGTAATGAAGGAAAAGCTTTGCTATCAAAGTTCGCCAATCAGCAGCATAGGAATGCAGACACAGGTACAGAGAAGGGCCATTACTTAAAGAAGAATGAATGGTTATAATTTATTTTGGAATACCTGGGTGGGCAAAAGGGGAGGGGAAGGGGCGTTGTCAAAAATGGCATTCCTTGTTTGCAAGTCAATGACAACTTGGAAGAAAATGACCTTGAAAAGCTTATGGATCAATTTTCTAACAGGCTTTGGGCAGCAGACCTCTTCTTGCTTACAAACAGCCTCCCAAACTTAAATAGATTCTCACCAGCAACTACAGATCTAACAACAGAAACATTAAAGCAGACACCTATACCTGCAACAAACCACGCTGTCAACTTTGCCCATGACTACACAACAGACACCATCACAGGACCTAATCAAGCCAGCTACTCCATCAAGAGCTCATTCACCTGCTCATCCACCAATGTGATTTATGCCATTGAATGCCAGAAATGCTTGGTCCCCCCCTCTCTATATATTGGACAAACAGGACATTCTCTGCACAAAAGAATACATGGACACAAATCTGACATCAGAAATAACATTAAAAAACCAATAGGAGAACAGTTCAATCTTCCCGATCACTCCATCATTCATATGTTAATAGCTGTACTTATGCAAACAGATAACAAATTAAAGGTTCAAAAAGAAACTGCAGAATTGGAATTCATATGCAAATTTGACACCATCAATTTAGGGTTAAACATAGACTGTTTTTTCTCCCCATTACAAGAGGTAATTTTGCTTTCCTTTTTCCCTCACCTCCCTCTTATCTGTTGTTGCCTACTCTTCGAATCTAAAGAACTGCATTGATTTGCTGTAACAGTTTGACCTGATCCTATACACTTCCCTGCATTTATTTCCCTTCCATTCATCTGTTCTTCGCCATCTTCAAATGTCTGACAAAGTGGGATTTTCTCCCATGAAAGCTCATGCGATAAATAAATTTGTTAGTCTTTAAAAGTGCCCCTAGATCCCTTGTTTGTTTTGCTGAACTAAACTAACACGGCTACCCCTTTGGAACTTTTCTAACAGATAAAGCAAACAGCATGAATCATAGAATCATAGAATAATAGGGTTGGAAGGGACCTCACGAGGTCATCTGGTCCAACCTCCTGCTAAAAAGCAGGACCACTCCCCTAAATTACCCCAGCCAGGGTTTTGTCTAACTGAGCCTTAAAAATCTCCAAAGATGGAGATTCTACCACCTCCCTAGATAGCCCATTCCAATGCTTCACCACCCTCCTAGTGAGAAAGTTTTTCCTAATATCCAACCTTGACCTCCCCAGCTGTAATTTGAAACCATTGCTCCTTGTTCTGTCCTCTGTTACCATCGAGAACAGCCTAGCTCCTTCCTCTTTGGAGCAACCCTTCAAGTAGTTGAAGGTTGCTATCAAATCTCCCCTCAGTCTTCTCTTCTGTAGACTAAATAAGCCTAGTTCCTTCAGTCTCTCCTGATAAGTCATGTGCCTCAGCCCCCTAATCATTTTTGTTGCCCTCCGCTGGACTCTTTCTAATTTGTCCACATCCTTTCTGTGGTGGGGAGCCCAAAACTGGACACAGTACTCCAGATGCGGTCTGACCAGTGTCGAATAGAGGGGAATTATCACATCCCTCGATCTGCTGGCAATACTCCTACTGATGCAGCCTAATATGCCATTGGCCTTTTTGGCAACAAGGGCACACTGTTGGCTCATATTCATCTTCCCGTCCACCATAACCCCCAGGTACTTTTCTACAGCGCTGCTACTTAGCTGATCGGTCCCCAGCCTGTAGCAGTGCATGGGATTTTTCCGTCCTAAGTGCAGGACTTTGCACTTGTCTTTGTTGAACCTCATGAGGTTTCTTTCGGCCCAGTGTTCCAATTTGTCCAAGTCTCTCTGGATCCTGTCCCTGCCCTCCAGAGTAGCTACCATTCCCCCCAACTTGGTGTCATCCGCAAACTTACTAAGCACGCAGTCTATTCCATCATCAAGATCATTAATGAAGATGTTGAATAGAACCGGCCCCAGGACCGACCCCTGGGGCACTCCACTCGTTACCGGTTGCCAACCAGACATTGAGCCATTGATTCCTACCCGCTGAGCCCATTGATCTAACCAGTTTTCGATCTACCTTACGGTCCACTGGTCCAACCCATACTTCCTTAACTTGCTGACGAGAATGCTGTGGGAAACCGTATCAAAAGCCTTGCTAAAGTCAAGATAAAGTCGAGACTACTTATATATTTGGTGCTTTAAAATGCCAGTTTCACAAAATGGAAAACAATGAATCTCAACAAGGATACTGGTCCATTACTAGATGGAAATGGTAGAATTATCCATACTAATACAGAAAAGGCATACGTGTTCAGTATATATTATTGTTCTGAATATGGGGCAAGGGAAACAGATGCAGTCATACCGTAGGTTAACACTTTCCATTCCACTGGTATTTCATGTGGAATGTTAAACATCTGCTACTAAAATTAGCCATTTTTAAATAAGCAGGTCCAGATAAGTAGTAGCCAAGAGTTTTAAAAGAGCTGGCTGAGGAGCTCACTAGATCGTTAATATTAATTTTCCATGTCTTGCAGCACTGGGTAACTTCCAGAAGAGTGGGGAAAAAAGCCCATATAATGCCAATATTTAACAAGAATAAACGGGATGATCTGGGTAATTATAAGGCCTGTCAGTCTGACATTGATCCTGGGCAAGATAATGGAGCAGCTGAAAACAGGACTTGATTAAGAATTAAAGGAGAAGAATACAATTAGTGCCAATCAACATAAGCTTCTGGAAAACAGATCCTCTCAAATTAACTTGATATATTTTTGTATAAGATTACAAGTTTGATTAATAAAAGGTAATAGTGTTGATATGTTTAGATTTCTCTACAGAATTTGACTTGATACTGCATGATAATCTGACTAAAAACTAGAAAGACATAAAATTAACACAGCACACATTAAATGAATTAAAAACTAACTAACAGGTATCAAAATGTAACTATAATCATAGAATCATAGAATAATAGGGTTGGAAGGGACCTCACGAGGTCATCTAGTCCAACCCCCTGCTAAGAAGCAGGACCACTCCCCCTAAATTATCCCAGCCAGGGTTTTGTCTAACCGAGCCTTAAAAATCTCCAAAGATGAAGATTCTACCACCTCCCTAGATAGCCCATTCCAATGCTTCACCACCCTCCTAGTGAGAGTTTTTCCTAATATCCAACCTTGACCTCCCCAGCTGTAATTTGAAACCATTGCTCCTTGTTCTGTCCTCTGTTACCCTCGAGAACAGCCTAGCTCCCTCCTCTTTGGAGCAACCCTTCAAGTAGTTGAAGGTTGCTATCAAATCTCCCCTCAGTCTTCTCTTCTGTAGACTAAATAAGCCTAGTTCCTTCAGTCTCTCCTCATAAGTCATGTGCCCCAGCCCCCTAATCATTTTTGTTGCCCTCCGCTGGACTCTTTCTAATTTGTCCACATCCTTTCTGTAGTGGGGAGCCCAAAACTGGACACAGTACTCCAGATGCGGCCTGACCAGTGTCGAATAGAGGGGAATTATCACATCCCTCGATCTGCTGGCAATACTCCTACTGATGCAGCCTAATATGCCATTGGCCTTTTTGGCAACAAGGGCACACTGTTGGCTCATATTCATCTTCCCGTCCACCATAACCCCCAGGTCCTTTTCTACAGCGCTGCTACTCAGCTGATCGGTCCCCAGCCTGTAGCAGTGCATGGGATTTTTCCATCCTAAGTGCAGGACTTTAAACTAGGTTTAACTAATTTTAAGTAGGAAATTATAATGAAACTGGTACATTTCTAGAAGGGACCTGAAGGAATCTGTTGCTGATTGTATCTTATTTACCATTTTTACTAATTACCTGGAAGCACAAAATCTTCAGTGATAAAGTTTGCACATGACACAGAAATTGGGGGAGTGGTAAAAAAAGTAGAGGACAGCCACTGATCCTAATTCAAGGAAATAATATGGATTTTAATGCAGCTAAATTTAAATGGATACATGTAGAAACGAAGAATGTAAGCCATACTTACAGGTTGGGAGACTATCTTGGAACGCAAGGATTCTGAAAAAGATTTAAAGGGTTTTGATAGATAATCACCTGAACATGAACTCCCAATGTGACACTGTGACCAAAAACGCTAATGTGATCCTTGGGTGCATAGAAAGAGGAAACTTGAATAGAAGTAGAGAGGTTAGTTTTACCTCTGCATTTGGCACTGGTGCAAACAATATTGGAATAATGCATCCAAGTCTGGTGTCTACAATTCAAGAAGGCTGTTTATGAATTAAATGATTCAAAGAAGAGTCGCAAGAATGATTAAAGGATTAGAAAACATGCCTTACCGTAATAAACTTAAGGAGCCAATCTATTAAACTTAACAAAAAGGGTAAGTTAGTTACAGAGAAGTATACCCATGGGGAACAAATATTTAATAATGGACTCTTCAGCGTAGCAGAGAAAGTTATGCTCCAATAGCTAGAACTTGAAGTTAGACAAATTCAGACTAGAAAGAAATTGTAAACTTTTAGTGATGACAGTAATTAATCACTGGAACAATTTACCTAGGGTAGTGGTGGATTCTCCACTACTGCCAATTTTTACATCAAGATTGGATGTTTTTCTAAAAGATATGCACTAGGAATTATTTTTGGGAGAAGCTCTCTGGCCTGTGTTATACAGGAGGTCAGACAAGATGACGACAGGCATCTCTTGTACCTTTGGAATCTATGAATCTGGAATAATGGGGGAATTCCCAGGTGACCAACTCTGATGATTTTATGGTGCCATTGTGCCAGTGGAACAGTGCCGTATCACACCTAAGAATAAAGCAACATTGCTATTGTCATTTCACTGTTTATTAATGTTGCAAGAAGAGTTGAATATGAAGAAACAGGAGTTTGTACAGAATAGGAAGCCTAAGTGTATTTTGGCACTGCTTTCAGCAGCTGTCCAGAAGACCCTTCTAAACCTCAACAGAGAATAGGAAAACCCTTAAAAAAAAAAAAAAAAAAAAAAGGAATTAAAAGCATCAGGAGATGCCATTTAGAATGTTTTAGGAGAGGATTTAATTTAAAAGATGATCAAATTCAGAGAGGTGTTATTCAGTTCTGCATAGCCGCTCCCTTTGGACTCATTAGCTAGGGAAGTAGCAGTATTGTAGATGAGCAACAGAAGAGCCATCTTACTTGCTAACTAAATATAATCTTTCTTTTTGTGGAAGCTTAAATAACAAATGTATCGTTTTCTATGCAATACCTACCTCTATTCTAGCAAATAAGAGCAAGCAACACATATTGTCTGCATTTTCCAGCTTCAACTTCATGCATGTGGTGTTCAGTAAATGTTTAAATCAAAACATTTCTGTACACAACTCAAACGCAGTTACAGTGGATGTTACTGTGTGCCATCTATGGCAGCTTTATTTGAAAAGAGGTACTATGAAATACTTCTTGGTTAAAAATGATGCTAGTATTGCAGGCCAGCTTTGCTGAAAGGAACAAGGTAGGAATAGAGCCTACAATCAATTATTTCCAGTTTGCTGTAGGCAAACTAACTTAGTCCTTTAAAATCTTAGCTAGCATCTGTCTATACACCTTGCAGTCAATTTATATTTCAGTAAAAATGAATAAATATACATTTATGCATGTTCCTGTCTGCAGCCAATAACTATGTAAACACAAACCTCAGACTTAACCCCATTTATAATAGGTAGGTATGGAACATAAATAAGAAGTGAATGCTGTCCCTACTAATGCTGCCAGAATGAAAATATATAATATTAAAACATTGCAGTACATATATCTAAAATATTACCAGAATGCTACACTGGATGCACAATTCTCCCCCTGCAGAGAGGATGAGAATGAATCAAATATAACAGATATTAATGTTTGCTAAAACTTGCTCAGATATTATGGTGATGAGCAGCATAAGGACCTACATAGAATTGATAGCCACAATACAGGAGCTGGGGGAGTAGCTGTGTCCTCTTTTCTGTAAATATTCCCACTGCTACAAGTAGTGAGGTCCATTGTGGGTAGCTAGAAATAACAGCACAAAGGTTTTTTGTTGCTTGTGATGTGTGGGAAGGCTGGGAGGAGAGATTAGTGCAGGTAACAAGTAAGTACTACTTTGGTACTATCTTTATGAATTATTCCTTCTCTACAGCAGCACAATTTCAGCTACTTAGATTAATTTGATAAATATGCTATTTGCCTGATACAGTGAGCATTTGAAAATACAGCTAATCTACTTCAGTAAGTGTTTAAAGCAGGCCAGTATCTAGCATAGTCTTCATCCTAAAGATGCAGGCATTATTTTATTATGAACCGTTCTTTTCCAAGATAGATTTGTCAAAGTACAAACCCAACTGAACATAAAAGTAAGTTCAGAAATCTATTCTCTATCACTGCTTCTATATTTTCTTGGAATATGGTTATAAAAATATATTACCCAAGCAACATTTTTCATACACAGTTAGGCATCCTTTTTCTACAGATGAAAAAAATATTAGGAAAATGGCTCCTTGATTCACAATTATTATAGACAGATAAATATGTAACATTTTCACAGTAACGTTTTCAATTTTACTCCTTTAACACCTTCCAAATTTATAATATAGGAGCAAAAGGACTGAGGAAGATGAGGAGCAAAAACTACTCTTAAAATCCTCAAAACACTTGCTGTATGTTGTAACACGCCTCCAGGTGACAGCTCTGATTGTGTTATTCGACTAGCCATCACTCTCATCAACAGTTGATTGGACCAGGTTAACCCAAGTGCTGGAGAAACGTTATTATCCAATGAACTAGAAGAAGAAAGTGTTTTGTAAATTTTTGCATGCATGAAATATAAAATGTTTCACACTAAATTGTTAAATTATTTTAAGTAGACATAAATTGGAAATTATCCAGTTATAAGTAGAATTTCAGTATTTTGCTACATTAATGTTGGAATACTATTGATAAAACCTCTCTTTTGCCAGATGAATTACAATAAATCAACAAACAATTATCAACCACTTACAATACAAATTGCATCTACCCTGGGCTCCATCAACATTAATGTCAATATTCTTTTCTTAATTTGTCATTTATAAAATTTGTTTTCAAGGAAAGTAGAAATAGCCCTCCAGTAGACAGGGAATAACCTGCCTAAAGGATGTAACCCCTGTCAACTATATCATGCCCTGAAACGTGAGAATGTGTCTTCTCATCTAAATTATGATCCCATCATGTCATTTGGGAATGTTCTTGTAGAAGAATGCAGCTAGGGAGCACTGATAACGACTGTTGCCTGTTTCTGTGTCTGCCTGACGTCACAGGGGCGGAGATTTCCTTTGCTCTCTCCCCGTGAGCGCTCTCGTATTCTGAATATAGTAAAGTTTCACGATCACACTCAAGCTTATTGATTCGGAATATTCTTCGACAGTTCTCAATCACATAAATATCAAGGCTTTATTTAAATCCAACTAATCTTTTGGTCTCAAAGATATCTTGTGACAATGAAGTTCTGTTGGTTAATTATGTCTTTACAGGTTTGTTTGTTTGTTTTTAAGGATTTGAATAAAGATTTAAATTTATATGGACTGTGACAACATCCACAGTTATATACTTGGGGCATAAAAAAAATAACATCCCATATGAGCAGATTATTCCATAATTGTACATTAGAGGATTTCTTCCACTTTTCTCCAGTACCAGTGACTTTTCTCCAGTGACTGGTACTGGTCACTGTCAGAAAAAGAATGCTAGATGAGATGGACCATTGGTCTGATGTAGGAAGGCAATTTCTACATTCCTATATATTAAACTGTGTTTAAACTGATGAAAGGAAAAGAGTGTAGGGCTTTATTATCTTGTGTGTGTGTGCGCGCACGTGCGGAGCACTATTATTATATTTCAGGTGTAGAGAACCACTTACCCAAAACTGCTCTGAGCAACATCTGTCTCATCCACTGCATCAGTTACCTAAATCATAAAAAAACCCCCAGAGTTTGAATGAAGTTTCTCCGTAAATATATATTTGTATTTACCCAAGGAAAGGTGCGGATAGGGGTGACACAAAAAAAGACCTTGTATTGAATCACAAATTACTTAAACTGAGTTAAAAGAAGTCTTACTTATCCAAGCTGAAATTGAAGAGGTATTGAGGGGTATAAACTTAGTCCTAAACACTTTAAATATCAATTAAAAATGGCCCTAGAATAGTTTCAATCTGATGATACCATTATCTGAAAAAGTATAAAAGAATAATTTTACACATGTGTTAATGGAGACAATGAGTGATTAAGTGACTTACCCAAGATTACAAACTAAAGTTGTGGGTATAGCCTGAAATAGAACCTAAGTGTCCTGCTTTCCAGGGATGTCCCTCAACCACCAGGATTATATTCCAAGGTAAAACACAGAAAATCCTTGTTCTTAACAACTTTGACGACGAAAGCACAGTAAGTTAAAGGATAAGAGTAGTTGTGTTTGAATGCAGCCCTTAGTGTACACTATTATATTTTTTCTTAGAGGCAGAGCTTGAAGATACAGATGAGAAAAAAAAATGATTAAATTCGGGGCTCCCTCCTGTAACTACAATCTTTGGAGTCTACTGAATATGCTGTATGCTTCATTTAAAAAGAAGTGCTGTTAGTTATTTTTAAAATGGATTCGTTTTCTGGATCCTGACCTTCTACTTACACAAAAGATGGGATTATATTTTTCTTTCAGCAAATACAAGAGAGTTCAGATAACCCATGAAGCTTGATCACAGCCTTTCTATCCTTGTGTCAGAATCTATCTCCAGCATTTTAGGCAGAACAGTATTCCAGGATTCTCAACTTTTAAAGTTGAATTAAAGACTGTAGCAAGCAAAGCAGTAGCCATCTCCCAATTCTTCTTTGCCTTTGAGGTTTGAAATTTCAGTAACTTTATTACCCAAATGAGACAATCCACTGGGCTTCTTCCTTTCACTTGTTCCTAATTACAGCAGAACAGTCCAAATGGAAGAAGTAAAAGGCTAAGAGATATTCCAGCTGCTAGGATAGTGGTGTAGCAAGGGGGAGTGGTCGGGGAATCAAGCCCCCAGGCACTGGGCTGCAGGGGGGGTGCCTAGCCAGCCACACTAGGGCCAGATTAGAGGGGCACCGGCCCCAGGCTGCCCACCTTTGGGGTGCCACCCAGCACCCCTGCCCTTTCCCTGCACAGCGCAGAACAGTGGGGGGCGGCCATGGTGGGGGCAGGGCCAGAGGCCGCCTTTTCAGTTTCCGCTACTTTCAGAGCAGCGTTTCGCCCCATCCCCTAGCTAGCTGGTCCGCCCAGGGGGCGGGGCCAGGCAGCCCGGTGTTGGCCACTATTCCCCAGAGCCTGGGGGCAGAATGCTCTGCGCCGAGAGCAGCAGAGGCCAAGAGGGCACCCCTGTCCTCTCCCTGTGTGGGCCAGAACAATGAGGAATGGCTGTGGCCCACACAACCTTGAACAACCCTCCCCCTCAGTGCCAGGGGCCATGGCCACCCCCCACCGTTCTGGCCCATGCAGGGAGAGGGCGGGGGTGCTGGGTAGCTCCACAAAAGTGGACAGCCAGGGCTGGATTAGAGGGGTACCAGCCCTGGCGTATGGCCGGCCTGGCACCCCCTCAGAGGGGCTGAGGTTGAGACCCCCCCCCCGCCCTGTGCAGGGTGGGGGCTGCAAGGTGTGGGGTGGCATGGAGCACCCAGGAGAGCCTAAATGTGAGCTTGGCCCCTGGGTGCCAGCCACCCTTGCTACACCACTGTGCTAGGAGATCATTTAAGGACAATCAGAAGGATAGTTCTTTCACAATTCCTCTCCATCTGCAGAACCTTCCTTTGTCAGGGAAATGGACTTGGTCTACATAACTCTGGGACTTTTGCATCCCCCCACATAAGGAAAGACCCCTCTAAAGATTTTTCCTCGAGGATATATTAATGCTTTTCAGCTTTTGGGAGTCAACCCAGACCTTCTTCACCAATTTATTCAGTATTAAGGTCAAAACACTACTTGGACCAGATGGGTCCAATCCACCTCCAAACAGATAAAGAATTCAATCTTAAATTCTTAAGTGAATGAGTCACTTTAGAAGAAATCTGGCATACTTTCTGATTCCTTTGCAAAAGGAAGGTCTGGGCTAAGGGTCAGACTCAAAACACAACTCTTCCCCAGAAGAGAAAATGATCCTCAAATAAGGATAGCCATCCTTTTCTAAAAGGCAAAAGATTTCTAAACAGCCAAAAGTTTAGGAAAATAACCCAATAAGCATTTCAGATCCAAAGCTGGTCCCTAAAGATGGGTGACTTGGACCAAAATAACTAAAACACAAGAGAAATTTCTATCCCAGAGTATTGCTTCAATATCTAGGAAATCTCCTTTCTCCAGCTCCCCTAGACAAAAAAACCCCACAATTTTTATTAACCTTTCTATAATTATTGTTCTTCAAGATGTGTTGCTCATGTCCATTCCTATGTAAGTGTACATGCATCATGTGCACTGTCTTCTTCATAATGGTAAATGCTGGCTTGGCTGCTGTGCTCCCTGGAGTGTATATAGGGAGCTGCCACCGTACTGCTCCCTCAGTTCCTTCTTGCCAACTACTTCAACAGAGGGGCAAGGTGCGTGGTTTGGAATGGACTTGAGCAATGCATTTTGAATAAAGGTTAGTAGCCTTATTTTCTTCTTCGAGTACTTGCTCATGTCCATTACGAAGCCACATTCTGTGCTAGCATAGACAAAGAATGTAAGACTGCCTGACCTAGGGCAGTGTCACCTCTCACCCCAGTTGGGTGATGCCACTGTTGGGTGGTCTTATGAAATAATCTGGTTCTCTTTAAATAGAATGCTAAGGTCCATCAACCATCCAAAGAATGAAGCCCCTGCTCCTCCCTGTTAGCAATCAGCTTGGGATAGAAGACATGGAGAAAGATGTCCTGATTGCTGTGAAAATGCATGATCATCTGTGCCAGGAAGGCAGGTGCGGGCGAAGTCTCGCTTTATTTTTAAAGAAAACCATATACAGTGGTTCACAAGTAAGAGCTCTGATCTTCAAGACCCTTCTTGCCAAGGTGATGGTGACCCAAAACACCACCTTCCACAAAAGGTGAAGCATGTTCCCATAGGATCAAACGGGGGACCAAATTGAGGTCCCAAGTGGCAGAAGCTGGAGCACTTGGGTATATAATTGCTCCAGAACTTTAAAAAAAGACAAGAACAAACTGGATTTGTGAAGACTGAGCGGCCACAGACTGGTGGGTGGAAAGCTGAAACTGTTGCTACGTGAACTCAGATGGACAACACTGGCAAGCCTTCATCCTTTAGATAGGCCAGATAGTCCAGAATAAGAGCAAGGGATGCCTCACTCAGTGTTGCCCACAGTGAAAATTGTTTATACTTAGCAGGGTAAATTGATCTGGTTGATAGTTTTCTATGATTCATGAGAAACTTGCAAACCAGTGCTGAGCAGCACCATTCCCTCTCACTCAGTTAACTGAGATTTTAAGCTGTCATGTGCAGGGACCTGAGATTCAGATGAAGGAGGCAGTCATGTTCCTGGGATATCAGCTTCAGGAGGCTGATCTGCGTGTCTTCTGAGAGATGCAGTAGGATCAGGAACCAATCCTGGTGTAGCCACACCGGGGCTATATGGATCATCTTTGCTTTGTCCCTCCTGACTTTGAGACATACCCTGTGGATTAGAGCTGTGGGAGGAACAGCATAGAGCCCACGGGAGGAGAAAAACATCTATGAGGAATCCCAAGCTCTGCCCCAGGTATGAGCAGAATTGGGGACACTTCCTGTTGTACCTGGTGGCAAATAAGTCTACTTGGGGAAATCCCCACTTCTGGAAAATAGTACTCAGAACATCTAAGTGGATGAACCGTTAATAATGGTTGACGAACGATCTGCCCAAGTGATCTGCCAGTTTGTTCTGAGAGCTTGATAGATAAAAGGCTTCCAGGTGAATGAACTGGGCTATGCAATAGTCCCACAGGCACACCAGCTCCTGACTCAGGAGAGAGGAGCGACTCCTCCTTGCTTTTTTATGTAAAACATAGCTGTAGTGTTGTATGTGAATACAGATATGCATTTGCCCCGTAAGAGAGGTTGAAAGGCCTGACAAGCTCAAAAAGACCACTCTTAATTTTCTGAGGCTGATATGGAGACTCAACGTGTCTGGTGTCACAGTCCTTGGGTCTTGATAGTCTCCAGATGTACTCCCTACCCCATATCTGAGGTGTTGGTGACTAGTGACATCAATGGGACAGGTTTTGAGAACAAGATGCCCTCACACACTGTGTCTTGGTCAACATATCCACTGCTGGTAAGGCTGTGACCACCTTGTACAAGGATTGGCAACTTGGCGCATATGCCAATGCCAGCCCAAGTCTGAAAAGGTCTGAGCATGAGACAGGAATGCTGGATCACATGTGTACAGGATGCCATGTGACCCATGAACTTTAGGCAAGGCCACACTGTGGTGACGGGAAAGACTCTTAAGACCTTTTATAAGAGCTTCAATGGCCCTGGAACAATTCTCTAGAAAATAGGCCCTTGTGCAGGTTAAGTTGAGGACAGCTCCTATAAATTCTATTTTCTGCACTGACAAGAGAGTTGACTTTCGATGATTTATGAGAAGCTCCAGGCTTGAGAAAGTGCACTAAACCAACCTTACATGCAGTTCCAAAAGTGGCTACTGGTCCACTTGCCCGATGGAGGTTGAAGCATATTTTGCTTCCTGGTGAGCCTGCGAACCACATCCTGGGCTCTCTGGGCGATTGCACCTTACACTGCAATGCAATTCATCAGGTGAATGAATTAGAAATAAATGCAATGTCTTCTGCAACAAACAGATCCCAAATAGTAAACTTGGTGATATACATTCTGCTCTGGAATGATCTGATGTTAAACAAGCTTCTTTCCATCCTCAATTCAAACAGTACACCGGATGATCTTTACAAAGGTGTATTTAATAGAGAAGATGCTAAAATAGAAGGGCACTAAAATGCAGCCTTTTTTGCCACAATCAATACTAAACTTGCCAATTTCCAACACAATCTTATAGATGCCATTCCTGCTAACTGTGTCAAAGGCCTCTTGTAGGTCAATGAATGTTACATAGAGAAATGTCTATTGTTCAAAGCTTTCTTCTTTCAGTAAGTAAAAAGTGAAGGACCTGTCAGTCATGGAGCAGCCAGCTCTGAACCTCACTCTCTCAGCAAGGACTTGAGTCTTTTCAGCAGGATATTTGCAAGTGTCTTGGTGACCACACTGAATATATCCCTTGATAGTTGCAGTCTGCTCTGTCCCATTTACTTTTATACAGAGTAATTATCTTTGCATCGTTCAGATCCTAGGGTATGTGGCTTTCTTGCCAGCTGGTGCAGAGATGTTCATAAATGTTCTTTGCAAGCTTCCTCCTCATCACCTATAGGAACGCCAGAGGTATCTGATCGTTGCCTGCTGCTTTCCCAGCAGCTATCTCTTTGACAGCTTTCTCTACAGCTTCAAGAGTTGGTGTTTGGTCCAGCTCCTGCATCACTGGAAGCTAGGGAATGGCAGCTAAGGCAATATCACAGATAATGGCATTCTCTGAGTAGAGTTCTTTGCAATGCTCAGGCCAGCCGTCAAATTCTTGACCTCCGCCACCTTCCATATAGAACAAAGAATCTTCTCAACTCAGAAGAGTTTTGCAAAGATATAATCTTGCCCTCTCCTTGCATCCTTGTCAGACACCTTATTGGCAGCATAGCTGTGCCAGAAAGTCCACCCCAGAAAAAAGAAGAGCCCTCTCCACAACAGAAAGTTCCACTCTAAAGGATATCCAAGGCGCCAGTGGCAGAATCTATGACAAAGAAGGCTCTGCAGAAACAGCACTGTTGAAAAGACAGGGGCAGAGGGTCCTAAACTAAGTGCTGAGGGTTGAGAGGCCTTCACATCCCCAGCAATCCACTATGTTTAAGGCATAAATCATGCTTCTAAGTACAGATTTTATGTGCCAATAAAAGAATTCAAAGGAAACCCTCCTCCATAGGTTTTTCTAGTAGGGGGTGAGAGGGAGGATCTAATCTTATAGACAGGGATTAACATAAGTGGTACTCAGGTACTCATGAGCACTTAATCTTTCTAAAAGCATACTGAAAACTTCCCCCAAAGGCTCACATGTGTACAGCATACCTTTCTCAATCCCAGGCTCACCCACCTTGCCCCATGCCTGAAACCATGTCCCCCTACTGTGCTCCCAGCCACTGCTGCCAGCTCTTAGCTCCCAGGTTGAATTTAGACCCCGGCCTCTGCTGCCGCCAACGCCTTCAAGCCCCAGGATAGCTCCTGCTTTTGGCCCCGCAGGTCCCAGGTCCTGGGCAGCTCCCGCTGGTCTCTGGCCAGGGCCAGATGCCGTGACCAGCTTCCTCCCCCCTACTCACCTGGGTTGGGACCAGCCACTGTGTGCCCTGACCCAAGGCAGCCGCTGCCCTGCGCCGCCTAACTGAGAGGAGGATTTAACTTTCCCCCCTCTTCTGTTCTGCACCACATGCCTCAGCTACACCTCTTTGCACCTGTGTTGCTGGCTTGGGACTCGGGGCACTGGCTTGGACACTCTGGGCTCAAGGTCAAGGAAGGTGTTTAATACCCAACCCAGAGTCACTGTAAGAGAGATGCTGAGTGATGTCCAGGCAGGGGTTGGTGGTGGTACGGCTGCCATGCTCCAGCGGGAGCCGGGCTGCTGCAGGTGAACAGCACCTGCCGCACACTGGGTAACTGCAGGGGAGTGGAAGTGCGGGGGCCGCCCTGATGCCCCCCCCCGCCACAGGTACAGACACCCACCCCCAGGGCAGGTGGGGTGTGTGGCCAGAACTCCTCCTGCCCGGGCGGGGGGGCGTGTGAGGGGGTGCAAATCTGATGTCTGATAGCCAAGTACCAAACACTTTCTGTTGGTACTCATTGGAGAGCCTGATTTGAAAAATTATGTCAACCCTGCTTGTAGAAATGGCTGTACTAGAAAACAACTAGCTATTTAAAATTAGGAATTGCTTAGTGAAGCAGAGCTCTCTAGGTTTAGGTTTATCAACCTCTTCTTGGACTAAAATTAAAGGGATGCCACCATTAACTTGCTGAATTATTTCTGTCTGAAAAACAGTGCTTGTAGTATGGTTACAAGTGATTCCTACAATTATTAGCTGAAAGACGCTGCCTCTCTAAGGGCTATTTTCTGCTGCTCATCACTGTATTATTTTAAGTGCCTTCCCTGTAAAATCAAGAGCAATAGCAAAGCCACTACTTGACTTCCTGGAGTTTCTAGCCCTTCTCTTTTTCCAGGGTAAAAATATGCTTTTTTATAGTTTTGTTATGATCTTTTAGATTTTTTTTTTTAGTTGGTTAGAATTTAGGAGCACAAGGGGGTGTCACCATTGTCTCATTATTATGGAGGAAAAAAATTTGAAGAGGAAGGTTTTGCAATGTTTCCTAAAAGAGGTCAGATTCTGGATTTCCTCAATCGCTTCTGGAAGTTTGTTCCTTAGCAGGTCCCATTGACTCAGAATGTTTTATCCCAAGTTCTCACAAAATCATCCTGGACCTCATTTTCTGCTTTGTCCCAGGGGACAGTTTTTTTTAATCTAAAAACTGATGTTTTGTAGGAGGAGTAGTTACATGAAGTGAGAATGAGATATATAGTCGAGTGTCATTGGCATACTGTTAACAGCTGGGCTGACATCTCCTATTTCATTTGATACTGAAGAGAAGATGGAATCCTATAGATCTCTGGGGGACCCCTTCAAAGTTAATGTGCATGTGAACCAATGAGAGAAATTCTCTTTTTCTGGTCTGATTACTTTGTGTAGTTGACAATGTTTTACTTGCGGTCATTTTTGGTTTCTGCCTTAGCAAAAAACCCACCACCAGCAACAAAAGAAAAGCTCCAAAAAACCCAAACAAACAAACAAAAAAACCCTTGCAAACATTAACAGGAGGGACAGAAAAAAAAATCTAAAAAAATATTTTTTTAAATATAAGGACATATTATTTTAAGCCTGCCTTTGGCAACTGGAAAATTTCAGTTAGTCATTGTAACTAAGTTGATAGTAACCCTTTAAAACAAGACCTTTTCCCTCACTCAAGCAATCCTTTTTTTCCTAGTTTAGTGAGCAACAGCTTGCAAAATCAGCAGATTTACAGCACCCACCAGGCCGTTTAGGCACTAACATGATGCAAATAACTTAAAAGAGTTCTCAAAAAGTGTTCCAAAATATTAGGAGGAAAAAGCAAAACTAAAAACAGATAAAGCTGCACAAGAATGTCTAAGATCTGATGCTTTGTTCCAATTTTAAAGAAAAGATTTCCATTAGTTCTCCGAACTGATCATTCCTTTTTGGCTCATTCTAGTTTCTTTTAATACCTGGATTGATTTTTTTTTTTTAAATTGAACCTTATTTCCCAACAAACCCAAATTACTCAGAAAACTAAACCTAGAATTTTCTTTGGCCAGCTTTGAGCTTTCAATGGACTAAGTTTCATATCACAAAATCACCACAATGGGCACAGTACTGCCTGGGTTGTACATGTTTTGTTGATAGTGGCCTCCAAACAAATTAACTTGATTTAAAACAAACAAACAATTCCCCCCGCCCAGCTTACAATGCTGGAGAGAAAATATGACATATTGACTTTCCTAGTTCTTATTAAGGTTTTGCAGTTTCATGTGAAAAGGTAATTTTTGCAGAAATACACACATCTTTTCACTTTCAGAATGATTCAACTGACTTGTTTTATAACATTCCTACACATACTTTCAGGCCAACAAATGTTTCAATCCCAGTGAATTTCTTTCTCTATGGTAAGACTTCTCCATTAATGCTTCAATGGTAATAGAGTAAAGGTCTGTATTAAAAAAGAATAGTGTCAGCTTCAGTTCTGTTTGTGGTTCTTTTCAGGAAGTCTCGTATTCTGTATAATTCAATGGTTCTGCAGAGTAGGAAATAATTTCATACCTGATTAATGCACAGTATTGGAGTTCTGAATCTACTGCTTAAACTATGAAGTTTTGCTCCGAATGTCTGCAGATATCTGGCTTTCATAACAGAATCTTTTGCTCCAAATTCACAACGAAACAAAGCAGCAATAGAATCAATAACCACCAGACGCACCATGCCTCTTGAGAGTAGTAAGGTAATCCTTTTAGCAATGCAGTTGTAGAAGGTGTCCTACCACAAAATACAAACATTCAACATTAGAAATAGTTAGTATGTTGGCACCTATAAAATTCTAAGATAGATACTTAACACTTCACTTCTTGGCTTTGTGGTTATTTATGGGAGATTATACTCATAAGCCAAGAATGTGGATCTTTAAGACAATTTTATTCTTCTGTGTATGTCTTGCTTGTGACCACTTTTAACAAACCATCTACCCTCCCATTTAAAAAAAGAAGATCAAGTGCAGCCCTAGTTCACATCATGCAAAGTCAAGTCAAGGTGGATACACAAGGTGTAGTAAGTTGAGGAAAAGCTTGTCCTAGATTTGAGTCATGAACAAAATTCCAGTGTTACCTAGCAACATGATAGTACAGTCCTATTCTATGGCCATTCTGCATTCATGTACTCACTTGAATGTTGAGGAGTTAAGTAAAGGGTAGCATAAATCCTCAGAGTATTGATAAATGAAGAGACAGTGTTCTTTCATCAACAGAATTGAGATAATACTATATACATCTAATATTTCAGACCATCTAACCAAAACTCCTCATGAAAATTAACAACACCTGAGATGCCTATTTCCTCCCCAGCTGCATGCAAAATTACATCTGAATGTTTTTGAAGTCCTCAAAATATTTCAGATAGAAGTTAAACTACTAAGCACCCAGAGGAGTGTAATTTTCTATCCTATGTAACAACTGTACATCTTAGCAAACAGGAGAATCTTGCAACATCCTTGCACTGTTCTTGTGGAAGACACCATTCTTCACAGAAATAGGAATACATAGCTAAAAGGTTTATAAACCTTTTGCCAGGATTAGACATCTGATATAATGACATCTTTATACATTCCATGTCTGTCAAAATTAAAATGAATTTCTTGGAAGTGGATTATAATTGGATTCACTCTACCAAACTGATTTGGTCTTCACACAAAGAAACATCATCATAGTTATGTGTTTCTAACTGTTCAAAAGAATGCATTCAGCATAATAGATGACCTTTGAGATTCTGGCATGGATTTCTGTGTTCACTGTACGCTAAGGGCAAAGTACATTGCAATTGGAGGGGTGGCTGCATGTTAGGGAGGCATATCCACGTGAGTTTTAATTTAGCTAGTATAGCTAACAATAGCAGTAAAGATTTAGCAACACAAAACACAGCACAGGTTAGCAATGGTATCCAGAGTTCTGGGTGGGCTTGTGTAGCCTGCATCACCTAATCTCCTCTGCTACATTTAGCTTAACTATCTAGATTAAAACTAGCATGGGTATGCCTACCTCCGAGTTCACCAACATATCTTGCTGATGTTATGGCTACCAGGAATGCTACTTTCATGGATGTGTCACTAGTGGTTCAAATGGTGGCGTGGTGATGGTTTTTAGAATAAGGCTCAGAACCCATGGTGGTGTAGGAGAATGGATCTCTGGATATAAGTTTTGTATACTAGTCATGAAGTGTTTCACAATTGGGTGGGTAAAAACAGTATTGCCATCTAGATGGTCGTGGAAAGTTGTGATAGAAGCTAGGTGTACTTTTATAGAACTAATTGGCAGTCCTGTTTCCTTTAGGTTAAGAAGGTATTTGAGTATAGCTGGGATTAGAGCTGAAGTTGAAGAGCTCGGACTCTGTAGACACCAGGAAGTAAATCTGCACCACTTTTTAACTTAAGTCTTCCTCGTGGAAGGTTTTCTGCTGTTTAGTTATACCTTAACCAGGCTGTTAGTGTAATTTGCTCAGGTCTGGGTAAATGATGCATCCCCTGTCCTGGGACAGAAGATCCTGTAGGAATGGGAGAGGAATTGCAAATATTTTGATTTGCTGTTACAGCCTGACCTGATCCTGTGTCATCCATTTCCCTGCATTTAATTTCCTCCCATTCTGTAAGTTCCCCATGTTCAAAGCATCTGACGAAGTGGGATTTTCTCCCACGAAAGCTCATGCAATAAATAAATCTGTTAGGCTTTAAAAGTGCCGCAGGACTCCTTGTTTGTTTTGCTGACCTAGACTAACACACCTACCCCTTTGGAATATGACACCCAAATCCCTTTCCGCAGTACATTCCTAGGCAGTCATTGCCCATTTTGTACATGTGCAACTGATTGTTCTTTCCTAAGTGGAGTACTCTGTATTTGTCTTTACTGAATTTCATCCTGTTTACCTCAGACCATTTCACCAAATGTCCAAATAGTCCAAATCATTTTGAATTGTGATCCTATCTCCCAATGCAGTTGCAATCCCTCCCATCTTGGTATCATCAGCAAACTTTTTAAGTAAACTCTCTATGCCATTATCTAAATCATTGATAAAAATATTGAACAGAACCAGACCCAGAACTGATCCCTGCAGTACTCTGCTTGTTACGCCTTTCCAGCATGACTGTGAACTGTTGATAACTACCTCTTTGGGAGCGGTTTATCCAACCAGTTATGCATCCATCTAGTAGGAACTGCTAGGATCTCTGTCTCAGACCACAGATGGTTGAGAAGGAACTAAGGAGGTTATGTCGCACATACACTCAAAAGAACACCAATGGCATTGCAAGACAGCCATAGTGCATAGACAACCAAGAGCACTGATAGCAGAAGTCTCCGATCAACAATGTGAGGACATGCTGACATCTAATGTGGAGCACTCACAGGAAAAAATCCATTACACCCTCTGCCTGCACTACTGCAGATGGCAGGAAGGTGATAAGGGAACTCTCTGTAGAACTCATGTTCCTACTCTTCCTTATGAAATAAGGAATCTGGAAAGTACCAAGGCTTTAGAGCAACTGAGCCACAGTGTCAAGAAAAGGTGGTGGAATCATGAAGTGCCCTGCTAAAGCCTCAGGTATAGCCTAGTATTAAAAGGTATCATGCAACTCTGCTAGTAAGGAATCGATCCACTGCAGGAAGGTTTGTGGGTCTGAAATATATCAATGCTTCAGTGAGCACACATTTTCTACATGGGAATGAAAATACTCACGTTTAAGGAACCAGGAATGCCAAATACTTGGAGAATTTTTTGTTTTTACTTATGACTTCAAGGGGGTTGGTGCACTGAAAACATTTTCCAGCCTGGGCAACAAAACACCTGTAGCTGGCCTTAAATGTAGCTCAGTAAGTACCAACAAATTCTCCAAACACTAATGCTTCAATGCTTCATTAAAATCAGAAAGCACAGACACTGAAGCCAATCAGACTTGCCCGGTCACAGAGACACATGACATAATAGTATATTCCAATATAGAATTAGGTCCTAGAGAACAATTGCCAATTAACCTAAGGTTTTTAAAAGCCACTTGAGCTACATCACACTTCAAAGAGCTTTATTTTATTTTTTTTAAGTTCTGTAGAGTTGCAGAAGAAAAAAGGGAGTAAAAAAATCTCATTAAATTTATCAAATCTCAAATTATTACACACACACAGACTTTTTCTGCTAGCACTAGTTGCTGTTTGGAGCATTACTGTCTAAAGCAGTGGTTCCCAACCTTTTTGGCTCGAGGGCCACAAATACAATTTTTAGAACCCTGAGGGGCCACCAGTCTATTTAATTACATTTACATTAAAATTAAATTAATTAAATTCAAATGAAAGTTTAATTAAAATCAATTAACTAAATTTAAATAAAAAATTAATTAAATAAACTAGTGGCCCTTCAGGAAGGGGTCCTAGGGCAGCATCCAGCCCATGGGCCATATGTTTGATACCCGATTTAGACTTAGTGTTCCCAAAGTAATTTATTTGTAAATTGGCCTGCTACTTACTAGATCTGCTGCATGCTCAATGAAAATATTGTTTCCAAATTTTATTTTCTGTAGGACATCAAGTGGAACATCTGCCCTCAATATATGTTGATGATCAATCAGTTGCTGCAAGCGTTTATTTGGGAAAACATCTTCAGTACAAATGTAGACAGCGCCTGCAATCAAGAAAACCACCTCTGGTATTACACAATGGCCAACATACAAATATATTTTAAAAATTCATTCGTTTTTATGGTTAGCAAGAAACTCTCAAATTTGGGAGTATTTTCTTCTTAGAATTAATCTCTCTCAAGATCCTGGCAGTGTTAAAAGAATGATTTTTACATTTTTTAGCCCAAACTTGATGATCCAACAAAAGATAGTTATGACCACAGTTGGCCTGCCAGCTGCTTTTTTGGTGCCCAGTTACATGATCATATCCTTTGGATTCAAAGACTCCTCTTTGCATTCGTCATTGGCCCATGAGATGGCAGTTTTATTGCACAGTTGCATAACTGCCTGACACTGAGGAACGGTCTCTGGTGGCCTTTGTAGAACAGACACATTATGAAGATCATGCCTCAATGACAAATACACCAATACTACATCTAGTTTACTTTATATACCAGTAACATGGATGAATATAAATGTACCTTTTACATCTTTATAGGTGTCAAATTTACACAAGGATTTGCACTTTTATCATTTTTTGCATCCCAAGTATCAACCTTTTATTAGATTTAAAGAGGTCCAGCACACCTGCTCCCTACCAACCCTCTTCTGCTGTTTTTCTTCACATAGATACAGCTACATCCTGTCTATACCACAGGTTAGACCTCCTGAGAATGCCAAGATCAAGATAGGCTGCAAAAGGAGAGCACATACTCCCAGTGTTGGTGTGTGACACTGGAATCAGGCTCCCCAACCAGCCACAAACAGTGTTTCTGATTTTTCCACTCTGGTTATCGAGAAGCTAAAATGAAAAATACACAGCTTCCTTTACTGCACTCCAGTCCCTGGTATCCAATCAGCCACTAGGCCCTGTGTTAGAACTCTATTACCTTTATCAAAAAGTCTCCTTACTCCAAATTGTCAGCCACATTACTAGACCAATATCATTTTGGATCTCACTCAAACTACCATGCTGCCAACCAGTCCTTTAATAACTAAAATTAAAGGTTTATTATAAAAGAAAAACAAACAAGGTGAGAGGTATTATATGATTAAAGCAATCAGATACATACAAATTACTTGAAAGTTCAGATATATCAGGTGTTCTGCAGAACTGTAGAGTCTGCAGGCTTGTACTGTCCCTCTGGTGTACATCCAGCAACTGGATGGGTTTCAGTCTTTTGTTTCACAGCTTCAATTACAGATGAGTTGATTCAGCTCTGGGGTCATTGACAAATGCTGCAAAATCCAGTTGAAAACCCATGGAATGGTGGGACAGAAATCATAGCATCATGGGATGTTGAGCCCACACCCATGATGCACTGTGATCCTGCCTTCCCACAAATCCATGTGGCACAAGGTGGTGAGTTGAACAGTCAGATAGCTGCCTGCTGTGCATTACTGTTCCTGTTTATGTTTGAGCTCCAACTGTGGATGTGCTTTGGTGACACGAGTACAGCGTGAACAAGCACAAGCACAGTTATTGCCAGGGGTTGATATAATTTTTCAGATCAGGTTCTCAAATGAGTACCAGCAGAAATGGTTTGGTACTCTGATATTGGACGGATATCCACAGCCCCATTTTTGTGGATTCCATCCCGAGTGTGGATGGAAATAAATAAATTCTACCATCCCAGCAAAAGATACAGCTTTCATTGGCACTGGCAGGAGGACACAGTGTCAACAGACACTGTGTTCCCTTAAACCAGTGGAGTGGCTGTTATTCTGGTTGTCAATTTCACTGCTGCACTACAGAAATGAAATTGACAACGGGGATGCTTTGGTCTGGGAAGCTGGAAAACAGCAAGCTTGTCAGAAGCTATAGGCTGCAGCTGCCTGAGGCTTGCTTCATCAGGTGGCAGCAGATGCAGCCCCTCCAGGGCTCCCCACATTCTTGGTGGGGAGGGGAGGGAAGGGCAGAGGGCTTCAGCCACCCTGGGGCTTGCCGGGTCGGGGCAGCAGCAAGTCTGCAGCCTGGGGGTTTAGCAGCATGGCAGGTGGCTGCAGCCCCGTGGGATGCCCACAAGCCCCAGCAGCAAGCCCTGACCAGCAATAGCCCCCGGTTTGGCAGATCTGGGCAGCAGCAACGCTTGGGGGCGGGGAGGGGGGAGGGATGAGTTCCTATGGCAGCAGGACTGCCCCACCCCAAGGCTTCTAACTGCTTGTGGGCATCCCACAGGACTGCAGCCACCTCCGTTCTGCTGCTCCCCCAACACCAGCAAACCTGGGGTAGCGGAAACCTCACTGCTGTCCCCGGTCCTGGCAAACCCCAGTCACAAGCTCCTGCCAGGCAGCAGCCTGGGATTTGCTGGCATCCCGGGAGGAAGCATGATGCGTATGGCTGCAGCCTTGCGAGATGCCCACAAGCCCCAGAGCAGCAGGAGGCCTGCTGCTGCTGGGGACTCCCTCCACCCCGGCAAACTGTGCTGGCCAAGACCCACCAAACCCTGGGCTGCTGCCGGTCCAGGACTTGTTCCTGGAGCTTGCAGACATCCTGAGGGGCTGAAGCCACCCGCTCTGTAGCCTGGTCCTGGTGTGGAGCTGGATCCAGGTGGGGGAAGTGTGACCCCCCTGCAGCCTAGTCCCAGCGTGGAGCCGGACAGGGGTTGTGCTGCCATTGAGCCAGGGCTGTGTGGGGGAATGTGACAGAGCCAGGGTGGGCAGGGTGGTGGGTGTGCTGCCGCTGCAGAGCCTGGCCAGGCAGGGGAGTGTGGTAGGTGCAGCCAGTCGGGGGGAGTGCTGCTCCCTGCTAGCAGCAGCTGGGACCCTGGGGGCCCTAACCCTACCTAGTCTCCCTCCTGGGTTTAGGTAGGCAAGTACACGTGCGCTTTTCTGGCCACTTTAAAATGCACATTTTAAATATTGGCCGTGCATGCGTACTTGCATACCTCTTATGTTAATCCCTGATTATAACACTTTTTGAGTATTGCTGTAACTTGTGTTGATAACACTCTAGTGAGACAAGACCTGTCTGTCTCTATTTCTCTTCAGTGGTCAGAATTTTCTAAGTTACAATTGCCTGTCTGCAGGTGGATTTAATGTTTATTATTTATTTTAAATTTATTTAATATTTGTGTGGGTTTAATTTTACTCTGCTGCATGTTGTAAATTGCTATATGGCAGGGGTTGGTGCCAAGCAAAGGTGCCAACCCCTCCTCCATGACCCTCCGCTGGTGCCGCTGCCCCCTCCACTGAAAAAAAAAAATGGCCAGCACTGAGAAGTCAGTGGTGACCACAGCTGGAGTGCCCTCCCCTCCGCCCGCCCCCTGCTGTCAAAAGCCGTGCTGAGTGGCTTCTTTCTGCAGTGGCGAGGGGGATCTCCAGGCATACTGCCAAAGGCTGCTCTGAGCTGCTTTTTTTGGCAGCATGCTTGGGGGCGCAACCCAAAGGATGCTGCTGAAAGAAGCTGTCTCAAGGATTTCAGTGGCAGGAGTGGCAATTTCATCAGTGCCGAAGGTGCCACTTCAAATTGGCTCATATGCCACTCCTGGCATGTGTTCCGGGGTTTGCTGACCCCTGCTATATGGAACTCTAAGCATTTTGGCAGAAGGCACCTAATAAAAGTCTCATTGTATGAATACCTCACACATACTAATGCAGTCTCCATCCCCTGCTAAGATTGGAAACTGGTTTGGAAGACATTAAAAGTCCCTGGTCTCAATCCACAACAAGGAACTTACAGTCAGTATTGCAACACCTAAGTTTTTGGTGTCTCACCACCCAATGGAATCCAAAACCTTAAGGAAGGTGCCCAGGCTCTATATGCAAGGCATATGCGGAGGGGAGTGGGGAGAAATTAGGCACTTTAGATTGGGATTCACAAAAGACAGCAATTAAAGTAGGGAGCTACCTAAACTAGCCAATAAGAAATGCTGATGAGCGGGAGTGGGGCCCAAGCCCTACTGCTCAAAAGGAGTTAGGTGCCCAATGGCAGATACTTCCTTCCCTTAGAATTCCTAGCCATGAACCCTTTCCAGGAGTAAGGCACCTAATCAGATCAGTCCTTTTGCACAAAACTCAGATGGCCACTCAATTACCTTGTGATCTGTGCACTCACCCATCATGTAGGTGATGAGGGTTCAAATCTCCCCTCTACCTGATATGGAGCAGTGACCTGACTTCAGGAATCCTCCCTCCCAGGTGAGTGCTCTAACCCAGTGGGCCTCAAACAAGGCTACATCTACCCTTCGGGTTCACAGAGGTTTTCTAGGGGACACCTAAGTATTTGCCTAATTTTATAACAGGCTACAGAAAAAGCACTAGGGAGGGAGGTCAATGCAAACTAAAATTTCATACAGAAAAAATGATTTGTTTTTATTGCTCTATGTACTTTACACTGAAATGTAAATATATTTATATTCCAATTGATTTATGATTATATGGTAAAATAAGTAATTTGTCAGTAATAGTGTGCAGTGACACTTTCATATTTTTATGGAGGATTTTGTAAGCAAGTAATTTTTAAGTGAGATGAAATGTGGGCATATGCTAGACAAATCAGATTCCTAAAAAGGGTAGAGTAGTCAGGAAAGTTTAAGAAACACGACTCTAACCATTGTGTTATGGAGTATTCAGGGGTGGGTCTCTCTCACTTTCTCCTGTTGGAACTGTTCCACTTTATCTGAAATACTTAAATATTCATTGACCAAGGGACAGCATGATTCTACAAGCCAAGTAGTTCAAGTCCCTCCTCCACTGACTATAAGCATTTCAAAGCAGAACTACTTCAGCAGGAGACACAGAGTATGCCATATTCGAGTATCATTCTCATTATCCTGTGTATACAGATAAGATTACGTCACTACTCCCTTCTTTATAGATGCAAGGATCTCATTAGCCCTTTTTTGCCACAGCACTGCAATGGGAGTTCATATGTTCAGTTGCTCCTTTTCAGAGTTAGTTTTCCAGGATACAGTCCTCCCCTTACGCAGGTATGGCTTGCATTCCTTGTTCCTTTAAGTATAACTTTGCATTTGGCTGTATTAAAATGCATTATGTTTGAATGGGCCCCCCATTACCCATCAATCCAGACCACGCTGTATGACTGCCCAGTCCTTATTTACCACTCTGCCAATCTTCATCATCCACAAGTTTTATCAGCCATGATTTTATATTTTGTTCTAGGTTACTGATGAAAATATTTATTAGCACCAGGCCAAATATATATCCCCATGGAACCCACCAGAAACACTCCCATTTTATAACAAATTCCCCACCTGGTAACTACTTTGAGATCCATCAGTGAGCTAGTTCTGAATTCATTTAATTAAGTGATGTATTAATGTTGCATAGTGTCAAAGGCCGTAGTAGGGGGGCACTGATAATTGTTTTGCTGTCTCTGTCTCTTTCTCAGCCTTGAGCTCTGGCTGTTTCTAGATTTGTTTTGTTTTTCTTATCTTTCTGTCTGGAAACGGTCTCTGTAAGCTCAAATTGTTGTTACCAGGGTGGGGTAATGTGCAGCTGGGAGGAGTGCCTTTTTTAACTTATCAGAAACTATTTGATTCCTGTAACATGAACTAAAGTCTATAAGAGAAGTTGTTGCTACGTCACAGGTTGGAGACTTCCTTTGTTCTCTCCCCTTGAGTGCTCCCGTATTCTGCTTTCAGTAAAGGCTTGCTAATCACACTTAAGTGACTTGAGTTTTATTTATAGAGATTTCTTTGACAATTGTGTTAATTCTTTCATCAGAATATCATGTGAAATTCAGTCAACTATCTTACAAAAGTCTTACAAAAACCTACACAATTACTTTTATCAACCAAACTTGTAATCTCTAAGAATGAAAATCATGTTGGTTCGACAAGACCTACTTTTCCATAAAGCCATATTGACAGGCACTAACTATATTTTTATCCTTCACTAACTGAATCCCGTATTAGTTTTTCTATTATTTGAACAATATTAACAGTCTTCTGGAATCTCCCTAGTATTTTCAACATTTATTAAAAACGAACAACTGTGGGCCACAGATCTCAACCAGCTCTTTTAAGACTTTTGGGTGCAAGTTAACCAGGCAAGGCTACTGATTTAAAAATGTTTATCCTATGCAGGTGTTGCCCTTAATCTCTTCCTTTGTTACTAAGGAACTGGAAAGTACTTCTTCATGCTCTGTGATACAAGTACATTATTCTGCTTCTTTCCAAAAAGAAAACAGACATATTATTGAACACTTCTGTCTTTTCTGCATCATTATCAAGCTCTTTACTATCTCCATCCACTAATCCATCCTGTACTATTACAAGGATTTCTTTTGTTCCTACTCAACATACTTAAACTTATTGTCTTAGCCATGCCAACCATGGATTTTCCCTAATGTCTTTTGCTTCCTTTTTCAATTTTCTACACTTTGTAAGGTCCCGCTTCTGACATCAGTGTGAGCAAAGGGTGCTCACCAGCTCTCAGAATCTGGTATTAAATTCCAATCTAATAATTTCTTCACTGCATAGAGGAAGTGCTCCATTTTATAGCAAAGGATTCAGATACAAACATAGGGCATGATTTTCAAATATATCAAGACTCCTAAAGATACAGAAAGGCTGGAATTTACAAAAATAAATAAGCAGATTATGTGGTTGACCTCCCCCCATTGGAAGTCACTAATTCATGAATTAATCATAGGGTTAGAGGAGATCATAAGGATCATCTAATCTAACCTGCTGTCAAGATGCAGGATTTACTGTATAGGGCATTCCTGCACCTACACTACTTCCTTCAATTCCACAGACCTGGCAATTTAAAAGAATAAAACAGTTCACGCTGTAATTGTGAGTGTAGATTTTTAATTTCATGTATATTTTTAAAATGAAATTTACTGCATTTATTACCACACAGCAGTAAGTGTGTCACTGAAAGCCGGGAAGATGGCTGGATTCAGCCTGGAGGGGGTGGGCTAGTGTGTCCTGTAGAGCTGCAATACGCTGCCAAATGTGTTGTGACCCACAAAAGGTTGAGAACCACTGCACTAGACTAAAAGTTATAAGGTGGGCAGTAGCACCCGCACTATCACTTCTATCCCCTCTCCTTGGGCCCCACAGCTGAGACAGGCAGATGAATGCCCATCTTCCCTCTGTTCATTGACTGCACTGTAGTTTAGGCAGGAGGAGTCCAAATACTAGAGCAGGGAGGGCCAAACTTATTGGCCCTCCAAGTTATATACAATAACCTTCACAAGTTCGAGAGCTGCAAGACAATTGCAACCTGCCCCACAGTGCCTGGAGTGTGGGGCTTCCACCATGGTGAGGCATGGGTTTCAGCCCCAGCACCCTCTCCTCACACAAGGCTAAAGCCAAGACCCTATCCCCACAGAGCAAAAACCCTTAGCCACATCACCCCACTGCAGGGTAGAAGTCCGAGCTACCCACCTCCCCCTGTCTGGTAGGTAGAGAATGGGGGGAGGGGAGAATATGGGGGCTCCACAAGCTACACTAACTGTAAAAGAGCTGCAATTTGGCCATGTCTGGCCTACAGTAAGGCAGCAGCATGAATGCCCACAGGCAGGAACTTAGGCTCATCAGAAAATTTTACTCTGAAAACTTATATGCTTAGTAAGTTTAGGTGCTCACAGGGTCAGGTGGCAGACAAGGGCATTTCATGGTACAGTGGTGCCTAAAACTGTCATTTAGATTCTTAAGTGCTTAAACTCTAGATTTAAGTATCTTTCTACAGCTGGGTCTAAAAAGACAAGCAAAAAAAATATGAAAAACTTTATTCAGAACCAACATTTGAGAGCTATTTACTTCCTCAGTTAGCAGAAGTTTGAACATAGCAATAACACTCTGTGCAGCAATGTCCTCCAACTTTGTCTCCGTTTATTTTTCACTAAAAATCTTCTAATTGTATTAATTAGTTCAATAAATCCAACATTTCAACTACAACCTTATTGTTTAGGTAGAGAATTTTAAACATAACCCGGTGTTATTAACTGGATAAAAACCTGTTATCAGATAAATGAAAACCTCACTGAGATTGATGAGAGTAAAAGTACACTTCACAACCTCCCATCTAAGATAAAAGGGTTGTGTGAAACAATCCAGGAGTTTTGGACTGTGTGGGCAGAGGGGATTTTGATGAGTTTTGTGAGGGCGATTGTGCAGAGAACACAACTAGAAAGTGACAAGAGAGAGCAAGAAGACATCTAAACAGAAGCCTGTATGGCCCTGGGAAAGAGAGAATGTTTTGAGTCTGAGCTGGCTAGAGAGGTTTGGGGCTATAAGCAAAGAAACTCTCCCCTAGTTTTGGTTCTACCTGTCATCGGAGAAGCAGAACTTTGGATATTACTTGTAAATAAGCAAACAAAATATCAGACTCCAATCATCAGTTTCTACTCCCAACTGGAATATCTTCAGGGCACCAAACTCTGACTAGCTACTTAAGTCAAGGAGGAGCAATGTTTGCAATATGTGCTACTCCTCCTGTCTGAGTTTCAAACAACTGCCAGTTACCTCTCAGCTAGACTGCAGTGCCCAACAGAAAATTGGGTTCTGTTGTTCAGGTTCAAAAGCAAAGCTTTACATGCACTCAGATCTAATTAGGGGCCTCCAGAGCATCTTCTCCTCCCCACCTCTCAAACGTTTCTGTTTCTCTCCTGCAGGAGCTATATTTATTACCATGGGCTCCCTGACAACTAATGTGTCACAAACCCTGGCAAACCCTGACAAAACCCTGGCTGGGGTGATTTAGGGGGAGTGGTCCTGCTTTTTAGCAGGGGGTTGGACTAGATGACCTTGTGAGGTCCCTTCCAACCCTATGATTCTATGAAACCCCATTTGGCAGTGCAGAGGGGAGGAAATCAACATGCCCAAAATGAAACAAAACAGCTCCAAGCACCAATAAGAGGCAGGGGGTACTGTGTAATCCTGCCATTCTCTCACAACAGCGCCTGTGCAAGTATTCTACTGGCAAAAATTCTAATAGAATGAAGCAACATCCCTTGTACCCCAACACTCCATATCCAGTCCCATTTAGTTCCTTTTTCCCAGCGTGGGGAGATGCGGGTGATTTTGTTGTCCATATAACTTTCATGGCTTTGTTGGTCCATGGTGTCAATCTTTATTAATCTTTATTTGTACTGATCTCTAGCTTTATATAGTTTTCATTGATTCATAGTTTCATTCATCGCTAAGTTTTCATTGATTCATGATTTCATTCATAACTTTGTATCAATCTTGTATAGTCTTAATTGGTTCATGATGATTGACATTTGTAATGAGTTCCTATTGGTAACATTGTTTTATTGGTAATAAGATTATCTAATATAACTGTGCTTTGCTTGCCTCTAATCTCTGCCCTTTGGGTTCTCTTGGCTGGGAGAGGGGTATCTTTCCCACTAAGCCACTCTCCCAGCTAGCATTGCTGTATAAGTTTACGCCTATCCATCCTTAGGCAATAGGTATGACAACCCTTTTTACCCAGTCTCTGCAGCATTTGGAGAGAAGTATAACATTTCAAGTAATGTAAAACTCCATATTGAAAATGTTAGACTCCATCTTTGAACAATGTACCCCATTTTGTGTGAAACTATTTCTAGAGTGAATAGGTAACATTATATGAAAAAGGTGTGGATGGAGGGTGTATGTATGTGTGAACCAGTCCCAAACTGCCAGCTTGTCCTGATGAATGCAAAGTCCATTCCAACAGCTGAAGAATGCGAACACATTCCCAAAAGCAAAAGGAGGATCCACCCCAGAAACAAAAGGATAAAGTTAATCAAGCTATCAAAAAAATGAGCTGGAAGTCATGTCCACAACTGCCTGGTGACCAATGGACACACACAGCCCCTGGAGCGGCATGACCTATAAAAACTGGGTGAGACTACAAAGTTTTTGGGGACACAGTTCTTCATACCACCTGAGAGAAAGGAGCGTCAGTGCACGCCTGACAAAGACCCCGCTCTTCCTCATGTTCAGCTTCCCTGGCCAGGTAGCTGCCACGAGCAACGATCTCCAGCATTGAACTCCAGCAACGGACTAAAGCCACAATCAGGACTGGTAATTGTATGAACTGCAGAATATCTACGGGTATGTTTGGGCGTGTGGATGAATGAATACGTGTGTGTGTGTGTGTGTGTGTGTGTGTGTGTGTGTGTGTGTGTGTGTGTGTGTGTGTGTGTGTGTGTGTGTGTATATAAGCTAGTTTATAATTTTATTTTCTTCTATAATAAATGCGGCGTGTTGCCTTTTCCCCTTTAAAAGATCTTGGACACTCTTTTGGTATAACACCCGCATAAATGGAGGAGAGCACTAGGGCATAAATAAAGATACATCTGATCTTATAAATGAGTTTAGATCTTAACTTGTGACACAAACTTAGCAACAAAGGAATACTGATGGGAAGGCTATCAACATAGCTACTTTTGCTGATTAATGATATAACTTAGAGCAAAGAGAAGTAAGCCAAGGACTAATTTCTGCCATAAAGCTATCCCTGCCTTTTGACATTTCAAGACTTTTACATATAGTTGGACATAGTAGGAAACAATTGAGCAAGTTTCACAATGCAAACTCAGAGAGCTTCAAAGTTAAACTCAACACTGCTTGAAAGGCAGTATAAGAGTTTAGCTAAAACACTACAGTCATACAGAGGACCAGATCTCTCAGAATTCACGTTTCCTCCTCCCTTTACTAAGTACTAAAACACAAACAAAAGATTTAGGGTGAAGTTACAAAGGTCACTGGCTCTGCAATAATGGTGGTTATGTTCAAATTTGCCTTCTAATCAACTTAATTGCACAGAATTGGTTAAATTTAGAGTACAACATAATACACATGGCTTTTTTACTGTATTTCCATCAGTTTTGCCCTGTACACCATGACCAGATCCTTTGTCATCCTGTAACTCCTGCTTTACAGAAAGGATACTTAGCACAAGCCTAAGAGACTAGTGTAACAATATTGGTCATGTGGACTGTTTTGCCATGTCATTCTTCATAACTCAGACGGTAGTCATGATGCTGAAGCCTAGGACACTGCATCTTTATATGCCTTATGTCTTTTGATTAACAAACTTCCCACTACTTTTGACTGCTGAGGGAAAAAGGCAATCATACATCTGAGTCAATCCACATGGGGGTACCCTAATCTGTGTGCTGTCAGCAGCCAATAGTAAGTTTGGAAAGTGTTATGTTGGGGTGTAGCATTGTACTCAGCATGCTTTTCTTTTCCAGATGCCCAGTTTCTCATCTTATCACTTATAATGCTGCAAGTGATCAGAAGTTCACTGATAGACAAATTACACATCTTAAAGCTAGCATAAAACAATAAGTATATCTGAAAGTGTATTGTACTTACCAGATTCTAATCCTCCATATTCATAAGGATACTGCACAGAAAGGCACAGCTGTAAACTAATCTGGGTCTTCCCAGCAGAGCTCTCACCAGCAAGTTCTGTAATTCCTGTCACAGGAATGCCACCTCTTAACAGGCTGTTTAGTACAGAGCAACCCAGACTTAGTTTCTGGTGTTGGGATGTGCAATGATCTTTGTCTTGGTACAGCTGAAGTGCTAGAGGATTTAAAAAAAAAAAAAAGATTTAGCATTTAGATTTCTTAATAAGGGACAACATAACATAGCTGCCATGTTCTAGGATGCACGAATGATTCAGCTTGTTCCCCCTGCAACTAAATCTATGCACTGAGGAATCTACTTGTAAATTGGTATCACCCGAATTTACGCTGAACCACTCCATGCTCCAGAACTTTCATCTATTCCTCTCTTTTAAAAAGAGATTTTTTTGGGGCAGTTGCAGCAAGATAAATCTCATCTGCTTGACTTCAGTGTAGTAGATATGACCAGAAAGGTGAGGAGAGCTCCTCAGGGTCAGGAATGGCATGAAAACACAGAAGGGTCTGTGTTTCTGGCTGAGCCTTAAAGATCCACACAGTGTACAAGAAATGGAGATTCCAATTACTCAATTCCTAGCCCATTCCATTAGAGTGTGGTAAATCCCTGCCCTATGAAATATTCTGGTGGAAATTGTAAGAGGGGAATCTTGCTGTGTCCTGTCCCCCATACAAGTTTCTTCATGTATGGCAATTATTTGACCTATGAGACTGAATACCATTGACTTCTGTGTACATTGAGCACTTCACAGGATCAAGCCCTTTAGGAATAAAAAAGCAACTAGTAAAGAGTAACAGACACTTACAGCTTTTTATTTTCTGAAAAACTAACTTGATTTTGAGAAATAATTTATCAATAGAATATTAACTTCTATATAAAATGGTTATTCTTTACTTCAACAACAGATCTGAGCAATAAATGTAAACCTTTCATTACAGCTCAAAATTCTAGCATTATTTTAAAAGAACACTTTATATGTATTGACACTATTACCTGTAAGCCCACAGCTTTTCCTCAGTGAACCAGAAACTGTTTTCAGTAAGCACTGTACATCCATACTAGACAGTTTTGTCAGTCTTTGCAAGTCAGCTCCAGAAAGATTCAAAATCTCTTTTATTGACTGTATATTAGCTGAAATTAGAGAAACTGTCATCAGTGTTTTTGGATTGAATATAACCTTATTTAAGAGAATGATTTCTATTTACACTGTTAATTTACTAAGAACATTAGTAAAAGAAAAGTTACAAGTTTTTTTATAGTATCATGACTATCCATGATTTTTAGTGGAAAGGAACTTTAATGTTTCTGAGAAGGCTTAAAAACCTATCAGCTTTAACATTAGATGGAAGTGGTATCTGAGAGAAGACCCTGACAGAGAAGCAGTTTCACTATAGTGTTCTTTTGGTGCACCAAAGTGGAATTATTTGTGTGTAAATTCTGTGGCTGCTTTCGATTTTTAACTTCTTCTTGATCAAGGCAACAACAGGAACTACATGCACATTGCAAATAAATTTGACTAAACTAGAAAAGAATATCCTGAGTCTTTGTCCATTCATTTCTTTCCTAATAGAACAAACTCCAGTATTCCAATCTCTTCTTGACTGCTTGGAAGCCAAGACACTACTTTTGACAAATTTTTGACATGGTAGGCAACGTGCATTTGGGATTTATCAAAAGCAGCTAATAGAACTGTTTGGAAAGATCACAATTGGACCATTGCGAGAAGAGGTTCCAAAGGGGTAGCTGTGTTAGTCTAGGTCAACAAAACGAACAAGGAGTCCTGTGGCACTTTTAAAGACTAACAGATTTATTTATCGCATGA
>ML685781.1:4222215-4302028 GCA_007922175.1 Pelusios castaneus
AATCGAGGTTCCACTGTATATAATCAGAAACATGATGGAAATTCTCCTCAGCTGGCTCTCTGGTTGCACCTACTGGAGATAGATTACATGGGAACACTGATGTAGAGAATGCTTGGTAATTATTTTAATTTTCAATTGCCTGTATTTAAACTACAGAACATTTGCTCTGGACTAAGACTTGCAACATAGGATTTTCTGCTGGGATGAGATCACTTCCGCCCTGCCACCCATTTACCTGGCTTTTCATTTCCAAAGAGGAAAACAAATCAGACAAATATAATATAAAATAATCCATGACTATTAGTATTTCTATTACTGAGAACTGCTGTTTTACTAAAACATGCGGTGACTAAAACCTACACCATACATGCAATCCTACTGTTATAAAACCCAAGTCATGTGCTATAACTATATAAAAAATAGTGTTATAAGGCTTGTTACTATTTATATAAATTATCCATGTTATGTGTATTGGTAGATATGTATAAAAACATATTTACAAGACTTAGTTCCCCAATCTGCTTTTTAAAAATAGAGGCCCAATTATTTGGGTACATATACATAATATATCAGAATGACTTACTTAACAGTGGGATTAACATATTAATGATTCTGTGATTTAAATATAACAATTAAAAATTAAGATCTATTTAAAACAAATCATGACAAATATCTGTCTCAAGGGCTAATATTAATATAATTAAGGATGGGCACACTGCCTTTGATCAAAAGGATCCCAAAGCACCTCACAAACCTTACCCACACAGCACCACACTTGATCCAATGGCTGGCTGCATTATGTAACAGTGTGAATGGAAAAGAAATTTTGAGCAGGACAAAATGCTCAACTTATGAAGTGCTTTAGGATCTTTACTATTCACATAGACTAGAAAGGACCTTGGTTTTTAAGATCTAATTCACATGCACTAAACTACATGTTCTGTAGTGTGTCAATTAGGGAAAGATGAGGAACAGAACCAGCTCAGAAGGTATTTGAATTTATGGTCCTGAAGAGTTCAGCTATTCAATTGGACACTTAAACCCCTAAACAAAAGTGGCCACATCTTCGAAATGAAAAACCTAAATCCTTGCCAAGGAAATAGGTGGGTAGATAGGAGGTGGCTTTGGTCAGCATCAGACCTGGAGGTGGAAGTAAGAGAGATAAAGAGGTGTACACGCTTCCTCCCCACCTCCCTGCTAACTGCTGGACTCCACTCTTCCAACCCCACGGGGAAGAGGTGGCGCGGGGCGGGGGTTGGGGAGATGAAGGCCCAGGCAGGAGGGCGGGACACTCCGCCAACTTCACGGAGACTCACAACGCGGGACGCTTTCCAGCCTCTCTGAACGAACCCCGGCGGCGCCCGCGGAGAGACGGCTGTCGGGGCCCGCGGCTACCGGCCGTCCCGGACCTCGCGGAGCTGAGGGGACAGGGAAGCCGCGGAGCGGAGCGAGGTAACGGTGGGGAGATAACGGCCGTTTACCCCCCCCCCCACCGCGACACCCTCCCCACTATTTTCCGGAAACTTCTGCGAGTCTGGACCGTACAGAACCACTCTCCATCCCCTCCCCCCTCACCTCGGGGGACGTTTGAGTCGCGCGCGCCGGGCCGTACTTACATTGACTAACCGCCGTCGCCAAAGACGCTAGCCAATGACGGAGAGTGACTTGCTGAGCCTTCGCCCGGCCAACCAGAGCACCTCAACCGGATCCCTCGCAGCTTGGCAACCAATCAGAAGGCACCAGGCCCAAGAAGGCAAAACGGTATTAGCACTATAGACGTTCTAGGCGACCGCTAACTCGAGGAGAGTTCGTCTGAGCCCGCGTAAGTCGCAAACCAATCAGAGAAGCGGTCAGAAAAGCCCTTTTGGGCATCATCCAATCAGATGGGGACTAAGTCAAGCCAATCACAGGAGTGCTCGGAGTCGGGGGCGGAGGGGAGGGCGCCTTCCTGAGGTACCAGGATATTTCCGCCCTCCACTTGTTCCGATTCGCTGATTGGTTATACGATTTATTTAGGTGTGAGTGAGGCGGGCCCTCCCTCTTTCAGCTCGCAGGCTGAGTTTCCGAGCTGCGCCTGCGCTACCGCGTCGCGCTAGGGCGGAGAGAAAGTGGAAGCCGCACCCCATTGGGTGTCTGTCGTAGTGGGCGGGACCCTGCTCGGAGCGTGTCATTGGTGGGGAGAGGTGTCAGTTTCAGGGAAAGTAACGGGAGATTGGGTGGCGCTGATGTTTATCGCTCTCTCGGGGTAGGGGAGCGGCGGTGTGGGGAAGATGTCGCGTGGGGAGGCCCTTGAGGGGAAGAAGCTGGTTCGCTCGCCGAGCGGCCTCCGTATGGTGCCTGAGCACCGCGCCGCCCGCAGCCCTTTCGAACTGGACGAGCCGCCCTGGGTGCCTGACAAAGAGGTAACTGGGGGGAGGAGCTGCCCGGACACTGACTTCTGTTACCCAGGTGCCCCTGCGCGGCGGGGAAATGCTCCCGGAGGTGCCGCCCTGGTGGGTTCTCGAGCCCCTGGCACATCCGTGGGTGCGGGGCCTCCGCGCTGTCCTCGTGACGTGTGCGAAGGAGCCTGCCCCTAAACCACGTCAGTTGCGTGCGTGCACCCTGATTTCTCCCTGCTCTACGTACGGCCCCGGCCCAGCAAAGCAGGCTCGGACCCTGGGGACGGAAGAGACCGGGGCGCTGGGAGCCTTTTCTCCCCTCTCTACTTCATCTTATTTCTCTTGTCGCGCCCTGGCAGCACACGGGGTCCTTTCTGCAGCAGAGGCAAAGTAATTCTAGGCCAAACCTCGTGCATGTACCAAGTGCCACAGGACTCCTTTTGCTGAACTAAACTAACACGGCTGCCCCACTGCAGCGCCTCTGGTGAAGCAGCTCTGTGCCAACAGGAGAGAGAGCTTCCCTCAGCATAATAAAATTATCTCTGGGAATGGCAGGAGAAGCTCTCCAACTGGCATAGTGATGTGCACAGTGTTTGTCTGTCTAACTTGGGCTATGTACACGCTACAAACTTGTCCCGCAATAAAAACTATTGCGAGACAAGGCAGGCGCTATATTTATATATTCACTGTGTGAACGCTCCTTTGCGATTCAAGAGCAGTGCATGGTGGGCACCTGTCCCACCATGCACTGCCCACAGCCAGCCCCCGGGGCTGAGCTAGGGGGGTGGTCCGAACCAGCTGCCCTAGTCGTCCAGCCGGCCAATCCCCCAGCTGCCTGGCCATTTAAATATGTCAATTTCACTGCTCTGCTAGAGCAGTGAAATTGACATATTTGACAGCTCCAGTGTCCCAGAGTGGCCCGGTTTGGCACTCTGGGACATTTCCGGAGGTTGTCAACGGCGCAACAAGCGTCCACACAGGCTGTACCACGGAACAATTGTTCTGTGGTAAGCCTTACCACCCTCGTTTGAGGTGATTTGCATGTTGCGTGGCAAGAGGCTGTTGCCGTGCAACAAGAAGCTTTCATGTGTGGACGCTTTGATAGTTATCACGCAGTAAGGAGCCTTACCGCACGATAACTCTGTAGTGTGTACAGGGCCTCAGATCACTCGGGGATGACTTATTCTCACCCTTGAGTGACTTAAATTATACTGACATGAAACGTAATATAGTCATAACCTTAAAAATGTGAGCACATCTGCTTCCTAAACAGTTGCAGTGTGGGGGAAGGGAAGTTAGTCTCTTTTTGCTGCTGTTTGATTTTTGTAGAGTTCATTGCACTTTCTGGTGTGTTTATCACCAGAGTAACGGGCTAAAAAGCTGACTGAGCTCATGTTTGCTGGCTTATCAGTTTTTAGATGTCGGGCTCTATATAGTGTGTATTTCCTTTCACTTAGGATCATGAATTAGCAGTGACATTGGGATTTTTTGTGTTCCTCTACAGAGTGGGGGTGTGGATCACTATCTGACTGCATCTCATTTAATCATTTTCTTGCTATTGCAGAGGCCTCAAGCATTAGTACACCTCAGACCCTCCTATTCTTTTCCTGTAACTCATAACAGTCAGTCTTCTGTGGCATGTTGTATATGGGTCTCATTTTGATTGTTGGCTTTAGCATGTGTGTGGTGGTGTTGACCTGTGATATGCAGATTAGACTAGATGATTTGATAGTAGTCCCTTCTGACTTTAAACATTGACTATAAAAAAATAGAAGGAGTTATTTTCCAGGGTCATTTTATTCTAGAGATTACACCACAAAAGTAACTGGGGATTCCTGATGAGATTTAAATCCTGTGAACTGAGCAGCCCTAGGCACTTATGAGAAGTACTTTTTATTCTTAAATGCTTACATTCTTAATAACTGATTTCTAAGATTGTGGCCTCTTGTGGTTGAAATAAGTTTTGTTTACTAAGATTGAAAAAGAAAATGATTATGGATGTAGTTTTTTAACACAGTACAGATATTTTTCTAGACTGTACTCAGTGGGGAGCTCTCTGGTTTAGTAAATTACGCAATAACGATAGGATGTCAAGATGTGGTCAAATACTGTCAGAAAAATGCATCCACTTTTTCTTTTCATGGTGATAAATGTTATTTCAAGTTGCATGACACATCTTGCATATAAATGTTAGCAAAGATAACGTATATGATAGTAGTCTGTAAAAATAGATAAGTGTAATCAGTATTTTATTTGTTTAGCAGAGTGTATATGTGCTAATACCAGTGTTAAAAGAATTACTACTTTAGATATGCTTACTAAACTAATTGTTTCACTTCCAACACCGGATAGTTATATGGTTGGTATATTTTGTATGAAAAATTCTTGTTCTTTAAATGCAGCATCTACACTTAAGTTTTGCTTCCATAAAACTGCTGGCTAGGAGTGTGGAAAAAATCAAACTCCTAATGAAGTAGACTCTCAGCGTTACGAACTGACCAGTCAACCATATACCTCATTTGGAACCAAAAGTACTCAGTGAGGCAGCTGCAGAGAGAAAAGGGAAAAAGCAAATAAAACAGAGTACTGTGTTAAATGTAAACTACTAAAAAATAAAAAAGGGAAAGTAGCATTTTTCTTCTGCATAGTAGTGTTTCAGAGTTGTATTACATTAATGTTCAGCTGTAAACTTTGAAAAAACAACCATAATATTTTGTTTAGAGTTATGAGTAACCCCAACTCCTGAGATGTTTGTATCTCTGAAGTTCTACTGTAGTTGTGCCAGTCAAAAGCAAGGTGGATGCCATTATACCAACAAACAACTCATTTTGCTGGAATATCTTGTGAATTTCTGTAGTCATTTTGACAGGGGATTGCTGCTTAATACACCTTTTGAAAGCAATCAGAAAACAGCTTTGATCTTTCAGATTTTAAGGAAGCTTTTAGAAACTTAAAAGGTTTTTATGTTTTTTTTATTTGAACAATTGAGCAAGCTCTAATTGGAACTGATTAGTTGCAGATTGAGTGCAGTTACTTGAATTTGGTAAATTTCATATGAAGTGACTTAATGCATCAAGCTGTAGTAAAAAATAAATGGCTTAGGAATTTGAAGTTTTTAATTTAGCTGATGTGGAATTTCTTGGATAGTCTTTGCTATTGGAATTTGATAGTGATCTGGAACCTGCTGACATCATTAGAATTCTCTGAAATAACTTGAATTTTTATGGTCTGTGTTAAAGAATTTTACATAGTAAGGAGTTAGGAACAGTAGTCAAACAGGAACTGCTGTATGCTCAGCAATTAGCTCACTCTCAGCCTTGACTATTATACCCTATTTTATTTTAAGATGGGACATTCTCTTTTGGAGCCAGTTGCAAGGGAATATTGACCAGCACAGTGCATATCCCACAACTTTCAAAATTTACCATGAGCTCTTCTACCTGAATGGTCACTGAAGGCATGAAAGGCCTCCACTTGCATATCATCAGAAGGACAGCACTCCTAAATGTGCAGTATTCTCTCCACTCCTTTCAACCTCCCACCCCACCCCCGCCCAATTGCCCCTTCATCTCGAAAAGCCATTGTGTTCTGTTTTAGATAGATTTATTTATTTGTATTATTCTGGCATCCAAGAGCCTCAGCCAGGTATTACAACCCCATTGTGCTAGGCATGGTACAAACAAAAGAAGTTGATGTCTATATAATTCTAGAAGTTGTTGCAGAATTTGAATACATTACCACCTATCCCAGATGTCAAACACAACATTACATTAGTTGCCTACCACCTGGTTCTCAATTAGGGGTGCGTATAGGTCTTCCAGGAGGTACGTCAACTCATTCAGATACTTGCCTTGTTTTACAACAGGCTACATAAAAAGCACTAGTGAAGTCAGTATAAACTAAAATATCATACAAACAATGACTTGTTTATACTGCTCTCTCCACTGAAATGTAAATTCAATATTTATATTCTAGTTCAGGGGTGTCAAACTCACTTGTTATGGCGGGCCAGATTTGACTTAAATGTACTTCAAGTGGGTCATACATACCATAAATCAAAGGACCACGACACTTGTGCAGCATCGCAGAGTGTTGTGTATGTGAAACTGCGCTTTACGTCCCGTCCTCCCCTCCCCCCCCATCTTAGGGAGAGTGTGGTCTTGCAGAGTGCAGTCTTTCAGGGAGACGGTGCGCTCCCGCGGAGTGCAGCCACAGACTGAATGGAAGAGGTTCACGGGCCGCATGTTTTGACATGCCTGTTCTAGTTGATTTATTTTAAATTGTATGTAAAAATGAGAAAGTAAGCAATTTTTCCGTAATAGGGTACTGTGACGCTGGGTTGGGTTTTTTGGATTTGGTAAGCAAGTAGCTTTTAAGTGAAGTGAAACTTGGAGTACATGAGACAGATCACGCTCCTGGAAGAGGTACAGTAGTATGAAAAGGTTGAGAGCCATTCACTTAGCAAATAAACCTGGTAACATTTCAAACACAAAGCCTTGCATAGTATCTGGTGTTATGTGTTGAGTGAAAACTGAGTGTAGAAATATGAGGGTCTCAGCAAATATGCCAATCAGGTACAAGAATGGTGTAGATCATCATATCGGTCAGTGGCTTTTGTTTCCATCTGTGTAGGAGATGCTGTGACAATCACTTCTTGAATAAGTTAGTCTCTCAAGCACTCATCAGTATAGACGACAAAACTCAGAACAGATGGCTCTTATAAAATGTTGAATGAGATGGAAAAAAATTAAAGTGACTTTGGTCTTTTTTCTTTTGCCAAGCTCTTTCTAGGAAAAGGCCCTAATTTAGTAAGTGAAATTTTCGAGATTTGGCTTTTATGGTTCGGGTGGGAGAAACAGTGTGACATAGTATATAATAAATGGATAGTTTGCTTGTATAGTGTAGATAGAAGATAACACAATATGGAACACTGAGTGGCCACATAGGCGAATGGGTTTAAGCATGAGATTGGAATGCTTAAAAAAAATCATAATCTTGATTATCACCAATTTACTGTATGTTGGGGGAAAATATTTTTTTTTTGCTCTTCCTTCTGTAAGATGTAGCTACCACAGAAATGTACAGAAGACTAAGAAAAGGGAGAAAGAGGCATTATTTAGACATAGCATGGGAATTCATCACAGCTATTTATCGTTCTAGAAATCATAATATGTTTAGTCTTGTTCATTGTATCTGGATAAAGAGGTACACGAATCTTGTACTCTTTGTCTTCTAGTGTCCAAGATGTATGCAGTGTGAAACCAAATTTGATTTCATAACCAGAAAGGTAAGAGCAAAAATACAAAAGTCTAAATACATTACATTGTGAGACTTTTTTTTTTTTTTTTTTTTTTTTTTTTTTTTTTTGTAAACTCTTGTTTTGAAATGTGTTGATGCCTCTCTTTTGAAAAGGATACTGTCAAATTTTGGGTGTAAAGTACTTGACGTGCCTTATATTCCCTTTTATAGAATAGGTCTTCATCCTTTTTAATCCATTATTCTGCTGTGAAATTTAAACTAAATGATTATCTTTTAAACTAAGATACTTTGTATTATTTGTCTGGTTTTGAGGCAACATGTAAGTAACACTTCCCATGATAAGCTGTTATTGGTGATGCTAGCAAGTAAAGAAGAATTATGTTCATTTCAGTACACCCAGAACTGAATAAAAAATTGGTTACATGAGTGAAAGTCTAGTATTAGGAAAAGTATTATTTTTAAGACTAATGCTCTGAGAGCCTGAAAATCATGAAATACTCGGTTAAAATGTGCAAAACAAACAATTTTGCATTATTGGCAAAAATGCATTTTCTATAAGAGAAGTTAGTTCTTTCCTAGGATGGCTAATAGTATTTGTTGTGGAATTCTGAACAGTAATTGAAATAGATGAGGTGGGCTGCCCTGAGCATGTAATTCAGCCCCTCCATACAAAGGAATTTTAATTAACTTTTATGATGTCTTTTATTGCATAAACTTTTCCTAGCAAGAAGCTTAGAGAAGGTGTTGTTTTACTGGGAACCACTTTCAGAGGAGACAGCATATTGCTGAGAATCTGGATTTTCTCCTTTAGGGATATGAAGCTGAATTGTTCTAGAATGTCCTGATTTGGCTTTTTTCCCCCTTCACAACTAGCAATGATTCTAGCTATGAATAACATCCCTTGAATACCTATGTTGTTATACAGATATTTTGCTAGCAAACACTGATGGACAGGAAGGAAGATGGATGCAAGACCCATCACAGGTTGAATCAGTTTTTTTGCAATTTGTTATTTGGAATGTAAAACCCAGCAGTTAGGATGTAATGTAGTGGAAAATAAATCTCATTAAATATGGGGTGCTGGGAATTTTCAGGAGTCCTAAAAATATTAGTTTGGTTCCTATGATAAGTAAATGTGGCTGGTCAGTGAGGAGGATGAACATATTGAGGATAGGCTGCTCCCTACTTTAAACAATAAAAATAAAAATCAGAGCTTATACTATCATTTGTTCACATCAGTGTTGGAAACTTACTGTGATCCATAATTGGTTACCGGACATGGGTTCCATCTCCCATGTAGAGTTTTACTATGTAGCATGAATTACTTTAATTTTCTCCTCAGTCTCAAACAGGAATAGTCATTGTGCTTATGATTTGGGGTCCTGCTACTTGCTGAGATCTTATAATTACTGTAATAGGTCATGTCTTACTGGCAAATGATTTGCCCTTATCCCAGCTCTACTACAAGCTTGCTGTAGGATATTCTTGCTATACTAGCTGATATTTCTGATTAGCGGTTTAAAAAAAATGATTCGGTCTATATATCCTGCAAGTGCTTCTATAACTGTTAGACAAGGAATTACTTATTTGGAGGATAGAGACAAGTGAAATCTCAGTGGAAAGCGAAGAGAATGCCAACCGCCATTCTGTATTGCAGTCTTGTTGACAGCGAGGCCAAGAACGTAATGGGCCATGGAGACTCCTTTTCACCCTTGGTGTTCCCTCTGTTCAGACATGAAGAGCAGTGTGGCGGTGCCTGGAGAGGCTTGCACTGCTGTTGGGCATGCCAGACCATCATTAGAGTTCCAGTCTCCAGACATATCATTTTAGCACTTCTCACTGGTTTGAAAACCATGTGACACTGAGCTATATCTTGTTGGGTTTTTTTTTCCTCTCTGTGTATCCTTGTATTACTTGCTCACCTACTTTCTCTTGTGCATTCCAGTGCTTCAGGAGTAGTAGCATTCTGGATGTGGTAACATCCTCAGCTCTCTTATTAATTGCATATTTTGTAATAATATATATATTTTTTTTGCTTAGCACCACTGCCGGAGATGTGGGAAGTGCTTTTGTGACAAGTGCTGCAGTAAAAAAGTGCCTCTGCCTCGTATGTGCTTTGTAGATCCTGTGCGCCAGTGTGCTGAATGTGCTCTCATTTCTCAGAAGGAAACAGAATTTTATGACAAGCAGCTTAAAGTCCTTATGAATGGTAAGTACTACGTGAACAACTATGGTTTGATCTTGTACATAGTTATTCAAATTCCAAAGGGGTAGCCGTGTTAGTCTATTGTAGAAAGACAACACAACAGCACCTCTAACCCACCCAACAACATTGTTAATCTTTTCTTTAAAAGTGCCACAGGACTCTGTTGTCATAGTTATTCAAGTGGGTGTCAAACAATGAGCATAAACAGGAGAACTAACTCCCTTACGCTGTCCAGTAAGGTGCTATGTTTGTCTCTAGAAATCTCTTTTGAAATACTTTCCCACTGTCATTTTTGTTGTTTCCCCATTATTTTGTTATCCAGCCAAATCTCCTCTTCAAAGAAGAGATTTTTATTTTTATATATTTTAAAAGTTTTACTTATATAAGTCAAAAGAACTGTAATGCCTCTTACTAACCAATAAATGTTTGAAGGCATGGTATAGCTCTCTTGTAACACTGGACTTTAAAAAAAAATTATATTCCTGTATTCAAAATATGGATCAAATATATTGGTAACTGTAAAGTCTTGTAATGAAAGAGTACATGCTTCAAGTTTCATTTGAACCTCTGATCTCTTCCTCTGCCCTAGGCTGTGTGGGTGTCGGTGGTTGTCAGTGAACTGTCAATTGTGAATAGATTTAATGAGCTGTAGGAAATGTAACTGGATCCCTGATTGAATTGTTTTTAAAAGTGAAGAATCTGATCTCTTTGTGACTATTTAAAATTGGGAATGTGCCTCTCAAGGGATGCTGAATTTGACTTTAATATATATTTTCAGTAGGTAAGCAAGAGCACACATCTAATTAAAATGCACATTCCTGGTGAGATGTGCTAAGGCTCCATGAACAGAAGGTGTACCAATTTCTATAGAACATTTTATATTTTGAATTTTAACACTTAGTTAAATTTCTTTGGTTGGGAAAGACTCCATCAAAACTGTCACACAATCATTCGAGGGTGTGCCTTAAGTCAAGTAAACACATGCCAGTCTGCACACATTGGAGAAGAAATATTGATCATGGTGTTTAGTTACAATTGCACCATTTTGCTGCTGACAGTGAAACTCTTGTGATGTGCCTTTCAGGATCATACTTTTTAAGACTGATAGGGTAACAAGCAGAACATAACATAGCTTAGTGTTCAACCTATTAGGATAGGTGCATTAAGTGCAAAAGTTTTTTTTGTTTTTGTTTTTTTTTAATACACTAACTTTTTCTTTCTTTCATTATAAATTTAGCATTTGAATAACTGACTTAAGGATTATTTTCTACTAAGGTGCTATATTCTCTGTTGCTCTGGGAACATCAGAAAAATCTGAGACGATGGCTTGTCGACTTTCTAACAACCAGAGGTGAGAAATGTGGATGCAAACTGCACTTGTTAAAATAGGGTAGTACTTAATTTTTTATTTTATCCCCCTACCACTCCTCCCTTCATGAGGTGTTTGACTGATATATGCTCTAAAATGTTTCCACTGGCAAGTGGTACTTGGTATGTAGGGCTGGATTATTGCAGGGGATTTAGTGGCTGCAGCCCTGGCCAAAAGGGAGGTCCCGTGGCCCCACAATAATCCAACCCCAGTCCTGATTCAGCTACACTGCCCAGCCTGCTGCTTGCGGGGCCCCACTGCTTGTGTGCTGCCCTGCCCCTGCCTTTCCTCCATCGTGCTGCGGCCCACAGCGCTCTTGGGTGGGGAGTGGGCAAGGGCCAGGGGAAGGGAAGGGGAGTTCCCACCCCTGGAGTGTTGCGCGGTTGTCCTACAAGAACCACTCACGCTGTGGCATTGGCTGCTCTGTCCTCATCCCCAGCACTCCCAGCAGGGGCAGGGAGTCCCTGCTGCCATTGGTCTGTGGGCCCTGGAGCCCACCCCACCCCCAGTGCAGGAGGGGCACCGCCACAGTGCGGGGAGGGGACCACAAGAATGGGCGGCCCCAGGTCCCTAAGGGCCTTAATCCGCCCCTGATGTTATGAGCGGAGGATAAGACTCTTGAGCTTATCGTTTGTTATACGTTGTGCCATCAGACTGTCAGTGGTTTTTTGATAATGAGATGCTGCTGAGCACAGCAAAAATCTCACTGAAAGTATGTCTGCATTGTAAAACAAGACCTGCAGCGAGTCTGGGTTTGGATCAGATGACTCAACCGCATCTACAGGGCTAAAAATAGCAATGTAAATGTTCCGCCTGAGACTTGGTGTGGTGGGTGGGCGAGGAGGGGCTTTTTGGACATTAGTGATGGAATGTTACGAAGCGCTTCGCATGTCAGCCTTTACTTTGAATCTGGCTACACAGATAGTGACAGACTGTTGCTGTCTGCCAGCTGGTTGTCTGTAAGAAGTGAGTTCTATTTCTAGTGCCTGCTATATAGTCTACATGACTAGTTTCACTTTTAGTTATATGCTGGTAACTTCCAAATGTGATGTACCCACAAAGGAAGATTGTCCTCATTAGGCTTTCAATCTGCAAAGACTTGCATCAGATGAATGCAGTTGATAAAGAGGTACAACGTACAAGCAGACTCCTTAGGGCAGTGGTTTTCAAACTTTTTTTCTCGGGACCCAGTTGAAAAAAATCGTTTCTGCCTGTTACCCAACAATTACGTCTCTCAGCAATGCATGCCATTCTTGCGGCGGCAGCAATGGGAGGCACTGTGACCTGACCCGTGGTTTGGAAACCCCTGCCTTAGGGTAGCGACAGACACGTCTTGCAGAGTTAAGGTGGGAGAGGTGTATATGTATTCTAGGAGTCTGGTATCTGTTGCTGAAGAAAGGGTGACTTTTAAAGATGTTGTGAAAGAAGAAAAGCAGCTTCTCCTCTCCCCCTCCAGAATCAGGCATCTCAGGGTTGTGGGGTGAGATGGCAGGAAGAATGTAGGGCCCCTTCCCTCTGTGGGTGATAGACGTGATTGGTTGCTCGTGGACACGTGGCATGCAAAAGACCAGGTGAGTGTTCTGTGCCTTTTTCAGGAAGAGAAGGGCAGATCGTGTGTGGGATATGAAGCAGTCAGGAGCATGTCTTCAGATAATTTCTTAATTTAAACTTCTACAACCTGAGTTAGGCAGAATAGCCTCCTATTGGAGGAGGGTAGGATAGAAGGTTAATTGGCAGCAGGACAGAGTGCTGTCAGTTATGTTAATAAAAGTGGAAAAAAATTGTACTGTAATTTGAAACAAACTGCCTTCCATCTCTCTTATGTTATAAGCACTTTGGTGTAGGTAAGGTCTTCTGTTCTATGTTTATATAGTTCCTAGCAGGGTGGGATCTCACCCTAGTTGGCCTATAGGTGGTGGTGTAATATAATTGTGTTGCCAACAGTAGTGGAAAGGGAGGGTAATAGCTGATAGGAAACATTTAAGCATTGAAAAAACTGTTTCAAACGTTTATTTTAAAAACTGAACTCATGCATAAGGTTCCAGCCTCCACAGAGCTGTGTGTGATTCCCCAGGCTCTAGATGGCTAAGCAGTCTCTTTCAAAACACCCCAATCACTTTCCTTCTTGGGGATGTTCTGTTGGAAGTTTTGCAAGAGGCACCTAGTAGTCTAGACCAGTGGTCGGCAACCCAAAAGATAAGAGCTTTTTAAAAAAAATTCCCTCAATAACTAAGTGCTTTAAGCGCTATAATAGGAGTAGCCTCCTGGTGGGGAGTTGAGGGGGTGGAGAGAGCTGGGAGCTAGGCCAGAGTGCCTGCTGCAGGGTCCCCTGGGAGGAGAGGGGGGGGCAGAGAGCCTGGAACCAGGAGCAGGCACCCCACAGGATCCCCTGGTGGCAAGGGGGGCCCGGAGCCGGGTCAGAGTCTGGAGCCATAGGGAAGCATCCAAAGAGCTGCACATGGCTCTGGTGCCACAGGTTGCAGACCCCTAGTCTAGACCATAGCTTTCCTCTGGCTTTAACTGAGAATCAGAAGTTTTTGTATGTGTTTTTGGTTTTGTTTAAAAACAAACAAACAAACAAAACTTCCTATCTTTCCTGTTTTGTGATTAAGACTGTGTAGTAACTAATCCCAGTGCAGTTTGTGTTAAAGTACATAACTGTCAGGATGCTGTTGGTAAAATTGATTTCTCTTCCAACTTTACAAAATAAATCTGATTCAAATTGACAGACTTGAAAGAAGCAATGATTTCTTCTGTTGTGTAGGTATCTTTTTCTGGATGGAGACAGCCATTATGAAATTGAAATTGCACAGATTTCAACTGTCCAGATACTTACAGAGGGATTTACTCCCGGAGGTAAATCTTGCAATGAATCTTAATTGTCAGAAGTTGAGAATTTGAAATGCTTTTCCTTAATCTAATAAAACAATACCCCTTGTTTTGCACTGACAACTCAGCTGTGGTTGGTTTTGTTTCATTACGAGCGTTGCAGCAGTAGCCTTTGGAACCCTATCCTTGTGGCTGCTGGCAATAGCATTTTACAGAACACCCAATAATTTAGAAGCGACTCCTGGTCTTCCGATCCTCATCCCAGTGCTGCTGCTTCCCACAGCCTGAACAACAGAAATGTTTTCTTGACCGAGCGATATAGTGGTAGGAAAGAATTTTGGTGGTCAGAATGGAGAGTATCAAGATTCACCAGTGGTCTGCTTTTTCTTGCAGCTAACAGTGTGAGGCACAGAATCTTTGGAGTTGATGGGAGAGTCAGAGAAGATGTTGTCTATAACATGTTAATAAGTAAGAGTCTAACCACAGATTAGGGCCAATTAGTATTAACAAACTTTGAACCACATCTAATTGCTATATGATTAACCGGACTCTCACTTTTCCACTGATTCCTGCTTGTGGCCAACTCAAATTTGAATGAGGTAACTGATTTTTATCCAAGTTCTACAAAATACCTTCATTAGGAGCAGGCCCAGGATTGGAGTATACTGAATAAAAAAAATGAGAACAAGACTCTCTTCCATGAATAATTGTTTCAAGTACCACTGGACTTCCACTGTAAATCTTGCATCTGTGGAACATGGGACAATGTGATCACTGTGTAATTTCTGTCTAATGAACTCAGTCTTGTATTCAGATCAGCCAAATGTGTGGTTATTTGAGTGTAACTTAATGCTCCTTTAATTTCCTTATTCACTGCTCTTCTGACTAATTTTTCTTCTCATGCTTGTCCACCTTCTGGATGTAGAAAAAGATATTCACACTTATACCAGCCTTCTGGAGAGCCAACACATTACTGAAGGTCAGCAGTGTTGTTGTGAACTTGATTCACCAGAGCATGGTGTTATGTTGCCCTTTTCAGTGCTGCTTTCTTTCTCTGCCCCTTGCTGTCCACAGATCTCACTTAAATTAATTTTGGGGAACCCTGTGTTTAAAAGCTTTTAGATTTTAAACAACATGTATTTTATGTGATGTCCTTGGAAAGGAGAGGAACCACACAATCTAAACTCTGAAGTGAAGAACACTTTGACTACTGGAGAAATACGTCTGCCTTGATCAGGGTCCCCATAAACTACGTATGTGTGGCTAGTCCCTTTGATGATGGGCACCATTTCTAGCCCAGTTCCTTCTATACATATGGGCTGGCACTAGTGTGTGCACTCCTTTGGTAGCTTCAGGTGCTGTTGCTTGAGGTAGGAGGGTTGGTGGAGGAGGAAAGGTATAGATGTGATGAATGTGGATTATAGAATAAATGAGGAAGCAGAGGGAGTGAATGGAGGGGTAGATGGAAGGAATAGAATAAGTGGCGGAAATGGAAACAGGAGAGAGTCTCCTCCTAGGTCTTAAAGTTGATCTCTGGCAATCACTCATTCCTCATGAAGAGGCAATTACAGGGATCACTAACCTTGACATTGGAAACTATTTTAAAATACTTTCAGCATTCATCATGGCAATGTCAGCAAAATCTCCCCAAATCAGTGAAATGGAAACTTGCACTTCATACCAAAATTCAGAGTTGGAGTTCAATAATTGATACAACTGTTGTTTCTTCCACTCATGTCTCATGATGAGAAAATACTGGTGCATCAAACAGCGTACTATTGGGCCAGTTTCTAAATCAAAACAGAGTGAAATCATGGTAGGAATTATTGAGCACCAGCTTGAAGCTTTAGTCTAGTCCTCATAATGAGATATTGTAAATGAATTGATTTTTTTTCTTTAAGTATCTTGGGTAACACATACAGGGGCACGTTTGCATACTCAGAATGGTTTGCATTATCTTGCTAACCTACATCAACATATGACCTTAACGACTGTCTTTTGTGTAGCTGAGTATGCAGAGTGTATGTACATATAATGTTTTGCATATGTACACTGGGATGTTGTGAGATAAAAGTGGATATAGATAAACACCTTAACTTCGGTCAGTCAATTTGGCCTGGTACATGATTTTTAAGGTAATGATTGCCTACCCTTTTGAGGAAGGGAAGAAGCTGTTTGTTTTTCTGGCTGATGGGTATGTGGGGATTTTTGATTTGTTATAGGAGGAAGGGTTTGTGACTGAGCAAACCATGGAGAGAAAATACTAGTGACTAGATTTGCTTTTTCTTCCTTCTTGCTGACAAGCTCCAAAAGGGGTAGTGGTGTTTGTTAGTCTAGTTCAGCAAAACAAACAAGGAGTTCTCTAGCACTTTTAAAGGCTAACAAATTTATCGCATGAGCTTTTGTGGGAGATGCTTTGAAGATGGGGAGCTTACAGAATGCGAGGAAGATAAATGCAGGGAAGTGTAAGTCATAGGATCAGGTCAGGTTGTAACAGCAAATCAGAGACATTGTTAAGATTCAAACACTGCGGAATGGCATATAGAGGAAGGTGAGGTCAAATCACCTGTTGTAATGAGAGAAAAAAAATCCATAGTCCTTGTTTAACCTGGAGGAAACAAAATCAAACTTGCATATAAATTCCAGTTCTGCCGTTTCTCTTTGACGCATCAGTGCCACAGGACTCCTTGTTTTTGTTTGTTTGTTCTCTCCCTGTGTGCTGTATTTTGCTTACATAACCCACTGCTGACTTTTGCTTACTGGTAGGTCAGATCAATGTCGGAATCAAACTTGCAAGATTCTGAAATTGGTCAAAGTCTCAGGACAGTGAAAACTAGGCCCTCAGTGTTCTAATCCAGCTGGGTAAACTGGGGAGAGCGGAGGAATCTGTTTGCTCCTTTTTGCAAAGATTTTGAAAAATATTGACTCGTGCAAGTAATTGTGGGGCTCGTGATCAGATGCTTAGTGCAAGATTATCTTGGATAGTGCCCCAAGGACTCTGATGACTTATAGGGCCTTAGCCCATATCGAGACAATCTTTTTATTGAAATAAATGAGGAGCATTGGATCAGGCAGTGAGATGACCTGGAAGAGTGTTCTCCTTTTTGAAGGCTCTGGTGACTGAGGGTATGTCTACACTGATTCCGCTGCATTGGGCTCCACAGATTGATGCAGTAGGACTGACTGAGTGGGAAGTGGAGACCTGCACAATTAATCCTGAACCTGTTGCCCTGCTGATGCAGTAAATCGTATTCTTTCGTCCTCCCTTTCCCCTGAAAACACTGCGTCTACCGGAAGGCATTTCCTGTTGGTGCAGTGAAGGTGCCGCAGTATGTGACAGTTAGGAAGTCAATGGGAGATGTGCAAGTTTCAGTACGTAGTTTGCGTATCTCCTCTCCACTCTGCTGACAGCGTAGACCAGGCGTGGGTTAACCCTATAATAGTGTACTAAATACCTTTTGAACAGTACGGTGCAAAAGGGCTTCAGTACATGTTATTCCATACTAATCTTTGACTTCTAAGATAACCCTAAATCCTGTGCTTACTCCTCACTTCCCTTCTGGTCTTCACTGGATGGCCTAATAATAAAAAATACATTTTAAATTCAAGATTAATGTTCTGCAAGGCACTGTGCTCTTCCACACAGTTCCTAGAGCAGGGGGCAGCAACCTTTGCTAATCCCTGTGCCGGCCCATCCTCCTCGACCCTCAGCTGGTGCCGAAAGCCCTCTCGCGGAAAGAAGGCACCTGGAGGGGCTCCTCTCGGCAGCGTGCCTGGGGACCCCTATCCCCAGGCACGCCATGGAAAGTAGTTGCCTGGAGTGACTCCTTTTGGCAGTGACACACCACAGAGAGGAGCCGCTCTGGTGGCTTCTTTCCATGGTATCCTGGGGCATGGACGTGGCAGGGACCTCCGCACTGCAGCTGCCTCTGAAAGAAGCCACTTGCAGAATCTTTTGGTGGCAGGAGTGGCAATTTCTGTGGCGCCACAGAGGATCCCGAGTCCCACTCCTAATGGGCTCGTGTGCCACTGTTGGCAGCGTGCCGGGGGCTGCCTACCCCTGGCCTAGAGTGAAGCCATCCTCTGTGGCAGACAAACCCCGTATACTGATGCTTTCAGGAGTTATCTGGTCTCACAGTAGCTTCCACCATGGGACATCTGCCCTCTCACCCACCTGCGAGGGACCAGAAATCTTTCATGGCTGTGAGTTTGATTTATCAAATAAGGACCCCTCATTTTTAATTAAAAATATAAACAATGGTTATGACAAGAATAACAACTGCCATTGTTCGCAAACTGCGCGATCCTGTGTGGTAAATTACCAGGAGTTTTATTTTTATGACTTTTTAAATGCTTAGAAAAACATCAAACTAGAAAGGTGTCTTGCAGTGTCAGAGGATAAACAGCATTGTGTCTAGCAATAATTCCCTTTGCTTCTAGCTTCCCTGAATGATACTCGGGTAGTGCCTTGTTGGCTTTGGGTTGGAGTAACACACTGTGGTTCATGCTCACACAGTAGCGTATAATGGCAGCATCTCTTAATTCAAGACATTTCAAGGTATTTAAGTGGTGCTGGGACTGAGTCACGTTATTTGTATGGACAGAGCAGCCTGTTCTTTTACTTTATTCTCCTACTGCTTGTTCAGGACTCTACTTTAACTTTCCTTTTCCAGGAGGCAACACTCGTGCCACAGGTATGCTCTTGAAGTATAAAGTACCAGGGTCAGAGGAGCTCGTGCAGATGAAATTTACTGCCGGTGAAGATGTCAATTCCAATAAGAAGCTGTCAGCAGCCTGGCTAGCAGCTATGCATAAGGTAACGTGTATAAAATACATTTCATGTTTAAAATTGATCCCCTCATGTTTGGTCACCGTTGTGTGCACAACAGACGCCGTGGCCTTCAGATTGCTCCATGATGTCCTGTGCTACAAATATAATAGGATCACAGCCATCTATATGAGAGACCATTCTCTGGCCTCTACCTGTCTTACACGCAACCCTGCAGCACTAGGTTTTGCTGTAGTCTAGAAAATATGCCGGTTTGGCATCTAATGTAGGGAGGAAACTGTTTTTACTCTGGGGCTTAAATATTTGATGGATGTCATGGATACTCAATATTTGACACCATTGCAAACCAGAGCCTTCTCTTCCAAGGCTTTCATCTTTGCTTGTGTAATAAGTCTCCTATTTTACATAGGTTGTAGGACCACTCCTGAGCTCCCTTGCCCCATACAGGGTCTGACTAAGGAAAAATGGGGCTTTTCCCTATTTCCCCCCCCCCTATTTTTCCATTGCTTCCTGGCTCTGTGAAGATAGCTAGGTTAAAGATGATGTCCTGGACCACTACTCTGAAATAGCTGCAGCTCAGGGTATATGTGTATAAAAGGTGTATAAAACTGAGATACACAGTTGGTTGGTTGAGTAATGAACCGTTAGATTATTTCATCCAGAGCCACTTTAGTATATAATAAATTGTTGGTTGGTTAAGAATAAGCGTCCTGATGGTCAAGTTAAAAGTTGACCAGAAAAGAACCCACTGTTAAACTAGTAAATGAACACTCCCTGTACTCACAAGTTATCCTATGAGATTCCATTATCTATGGCAACCTAGTAGACTTTAGTTTTAAAAATCTAACTAGCCCCCTGGCAAATTCAAAAATTGACCCCCTTTTTCAGGACATTCTAGGACAAAAGATGGGAATAGCCCTCTCTATGGCATTAGTGAGGCCGTTAATGGAACAATATTGAGTTAGTATCCCAACTTTTGAAAAGGATTTAGGAAGGCGTTTATAAGTCCTAAGAATATGGGAAATTCTGTATCACTCAAACAAGACTGGATGACTTTTAAAAATTTGTTTTAATTTACTCCCATTCTGTAAATTCCCCATCTTGAAAGCATCTGACGAAGTAGGATTTTCTCCCATGAAAGCTCATGTGATAAATAAATTTATTTAAAAATGCCCCAGGACTCCTTGTTTTTGTTTGGCTGATCAAGACTAACATGGCTCCCTCTTTGGAATTTGAGATTTTCTTGGTCAAATAGAAGTTATGGACTTGTTGCTGGAATCTGACCTAGATTATGCAATTAGACATATCAGAATAGTCCGTTCTGGCCTTAGTCTTTAAACATTGGAATTTTGTAGTATTGAAAAACATTCATGTCCTTCATTTTTCACAAAAAGCTTCTAGCTCCAGTTACTCTTTTCTGTGCAGTTAATTTCCATGTTGCTTCATGTATCTCTGGGTGGTAGTCTCTTATTCCATGAAATTTCTAATCTTGTCCTCTGCCAAGAAAAGTGAAATGTTTCCTTCTTCCTTTAACATCCCTCTCCAAAAGCTCAAGTTGAACTGACTTCTGCAAGGCACAGCTGTTTACTTGATTTTTCTACTAGCCTGAAAGTCAAGGTTGTGAGCAACGTTTTGTAGGAGTGACTTAATACAGTTGTTGTGGGCTAGGTTTTTATTAATGCTTGTTAGGTGGAGGTACAAGAAAGAGGGTGTATAGAACAAACAATCTTGAAATCATGTAGTGTTAATTTAATATGTAAGAAGCTTTCTGTAATCACTTAAATCAACATTTCTAATGGCAGTGACTACCTGCCTTATGAAAGATGACGTTTAAAATGTTTATTTCATATAAAAGAGGCCAGACAGCTCACTTGTGTTCTAGAAAGGCCATTTTAAAATGTACCAGGGTACTTGTTGCTTAACAGAACATCCATCTCTCTCCAACAGATGGTGCTTTTTTTCAGTGTTACTGCTGCTGTATTATTCCTCAAGGATATTTCTAGCAATACAAGTGAAGTAGATCCACATCCACAGAAGATAAGCTGCTTGGGTTAGAAAGCTGTTACCCAGCCAACATCACTTCCCAAAAGGAAGTGGTAGCAGGCATGTGGCAGTTCTTTCATGGCAAACTCTTCTCAAGATTGCAAGGCAATCTGACTTTAAGTTTTACCCCTTTATCTCAGATTAAAATTGACTGTGCCAGGATTGTAAACCAGAATGTGATCGACTGTGTCTCCCATCAAAGCTTAAGTAGAAGGGCCAGGATTGGAAAACAAGTTACTAAAGCTTTTGGTTTTAAAATATCTTCTTGGGGAAGACTTAAAAGCCTTAAATTACAGTAATTTACCACTGAGGTGCCCATATAGTAAACTGTAATGATATCTTGCTCTTGTAATTGTAGGCAGCAAAACTCCTTTATGAGTCCCGAGACCAATAACAGCACCAAGTTGTCTGAGATTTGAAGGAAGAGACCAGCTCTAAGAAAAACCTGCTTCTCACTTTTTGCTAGTTACTTTGACCCATGGTACTTGGTATCATGAACCCTTCTCTACCCCAAACGTGGTTCATTATGTAAGCACTGGCAAATGCAATGTATTTTTGAACCCTGAGTATTCACTTATCTAGTGTGCAATATGTATACAATTAATGCTTTAAACATAGCCTCACATTTGACTTTGTATATTTTTGTTAAGTCTTATTGGCACTTAATATGGAAAATGAAAGTATGATCTGCACTACAGCTAAAATGTATAGCACAATTTTTGTAGTACCGATTATGTATACTATAAAAGTATTTAGTTTGCTACAAATGGCAAACAATTGTATTTGTCTTCTACAGAAATAAGCTTTTTGATATAGATCTCAGGTTTTTTTCCTTACTCAAATGTTGAAGATCAATGTACAATTAAATCTGCCTTAGATAGCCTTTTATAGAAGTAATCTTTTTGGGGGAGTTTCCAACATGTGCTCAAACACTTCAAGATAAGTTTCACCAAATACCCTAAACCGAGTTGTTTGAATGTGACCTATTGAAGCCACCTTGATGTAGAAAAATATAAGCTTCCAGCAAATGACTGAAGTTTTATATTCATTTTCCTTGTGGTAATGACCTTTTGCTAACTGCTTATTGAAACTAATGTTTGGACATATTGTATACAGTATTTTAAATATACAAATCTTATGGATCAATGGAATAAATATTCAAAATTAGCAAAACATTCAAGATAGCATTCACTTTTAATTGCTAAACAATTTAAGCCAACTTTCCAGTATAAAGACTTCACTAATAGTAGGTTTGAGTGGAGGAGAGAATAAAAGGTTGTTTACAATTACCAAAAGTGTGCTGTACCTCATGTCTGAATTGTACATGCCTATTGAAGTACTACAGCTGGGGGGGGGGGGGCAGCCTGGCTTGTGACTAGCATGTGGCCCTTTTACAGTTAAAGGGTTTTGCAAGAGGCCTTTGGCCTCTCAATTCTCTGCCCACCAGATGCTGGGGACAGCTTAGAGCTTTTGCCCTTCAGCAGTGTGATAGGATGAGAGCAGTCTGCCTTGTGGGGTTGGGGGGGGTCTCTGGGGTCAGTAGGTTTGGCCACCTGTGCACCAGAGCACAAGGTGGAAAATTCATGTGTTCAGCTGCTTTAAGAAAACAGCTAGGAGGTTACTGGCTGCACATGATAATGAAGATATTCTTCCCCCAAATTTAACATCTGACTGGCCTGGAGAAAGAGACCAGTAGCTTAAGGTGATTTTTTTTTTTTTTTTTTTTTTTTTTTTTTTAATAAGTGATGTAGCCTACCTAGTCACAGAGCAGTGCCTAAGTGTTTTCCTCTGTGTATAGCACAGCCATTGTGACTACTACGGCTATGTCTACACCACCATTTGTGTCAGTGAAACATGGATCAATCAGGGGTGTGACTAGTCCACCTCTGAGTAACAAACTGCATCAAAATAAGTGCCAGGGTGGATACTATGTTGGCAGGAGAGCTTTTCTCTTTGACAGAGGTACTACTGCATAGTGGAAGTCAATTATGTTGATGGGAGAGCTGCATAGAGCAGCTACACTAGATATTTTACATCAGAACAATTAAGTTCTCTAGTGTAGACAAGGCTTAAGCTATTACCCTCATTCACTATGAATTAGTTGGATAAAGACTACAGCATTTTCCCATTGCCTAGCACTTTAAAATAAACATTTCAAAATACAGCCATGCCTTAGCAGCATTTTATTATGCACATTTACATGTCTTCTGGATTAGTGTATCATAGGCTCTTAAAATTGTCACATTCATGTAGTAAATGTTCTTTAACAATACCCTTTCACTTTTCATCACCACAATCTGTACAATTAATGTTTAAATGATAAAAGCAAGTTACAGCACTGCATAAAGGGATATATAAATTATACACAAGACTTATACATGAATTAAAGCAAAGTGGCCTAACTCTTTAATGAAAGCAAATGCAAAAACACATGGCTACAGCTTATGAGAAACTGAAAATATATTTCTGGTATATAAAACCATGTACAATTAACTCCAGTGAATACTTTTTTTTTTTTGCTTGAAACTACACTGTAGTGGAATAGGTTATTGCATAACTCACCCTACCAACAAGTGTAGGGCTGCCAAGAACTGCAGAAACTTGTCCTCACTAAAATCAAACTCTGCCTTTCTCCAATAACTTTTCAGGACTCCTTCTTTCTCTTCTTCTCCTTGTCTATCTATATTAAGCACAACTAACTCTCCATTTGTTTTAGTCCAACTTCAAATGCTCAGACTTCAAGTTAGTCAAAGTGTACCTCTTAGCTTATCAGACTCTTACCATTCTCAACTATTGCACTTTCATCCATACAGACATACAAAGCCTTTAGTCTGATTGCAAATCCACTGTTGTCTGTTTGGGACAAGCAAACAGTTAAGTTCAGGAGGTTGTTAGGAGTAGAACCAGTAACAAATTAGTGGAGGTAAAACTCATGTAGTGAGATGAATACCAAGAAAGTGAACAAGTTAATATAAGGACTTTGAGGCGTGTACAAATACTGTTTTGATTCTTGAGCTTACCATTAAATGTAAAGAAATCTAGATCCTAGGATCTCTGAAGCTTCTGTGTGGGGTTTGTAAAGTGTATCCTTAAGTACAGGGGCACTGCTGTAACATGATGCTTCCTACAGCAAGGGAAGGGGTTTTTCCGTGGCTATAGGTAACTACCTTTTGAGGCAGCTGCATGTACAGCACGGATTAGGTTGACCTACCCATATAGGATGTAGAATTGTTCACAGCCTGAGCAATGTAGCTAGGTTGACTTAAGTCTTACTTGTAGACTAGGCCCTAGCCTAGGACTTACTTAAATATGTTAGATCATTACTTAATACTTCTCAATCCTAGTGTAGAAAGGGCCTTGGTGACAGCTTATGCCCTTAACATATGAAAGTCTTCCCTCCACCACATGGAGTTAAGTCAGTAAATCAGTAAACTCAACATTCAGTGGTGTCAAAACAATTTCCAAAATCTTGACACAGAACAGTTATGAGACTAGAGCAGACTAGACAGCACATGTGCAATTTGCAAATGACATTTGTGAACGTTTAACACAAGAAGCTTCCATCTTTGGACTCTTCTATAGGAGATCTGTATTTTTTTGGTATCTAGACTAGAGTTGACAAAATACTGTAGAGATTAAGTACCTCTCCCAGCCAGCAATAGGTTACGTGGAATGGTCTTCATTTACAAACTGCAGGTTTTTAAAGCCTTGACTGCTGTCCATTAACAAGAGAAAGCACCATTAAAAACAAAAATTATTTTATTTCTCCAGTTGAAATGTGATCAAAAAGAATGACCCCAGTGTGAGTTTAAGCTTCCAGTTACCAGCATAGCCAAACATCTGAATTCAAGCAAGGGTTCGCTGCCTAGGCTTTATTCTTGGATAGAGCTGCAAAACAAAATAAAAATAAAACTAAATACTCAAGTTTAGTTATGATCACTAGAAAATCAAAACTATAACGTTACTATAACCCAGTTACACTAAGGGGTACTTTTGATTACATGAATGGATTATACAGCAAAGGTTAAGATGATTCAGTGATGTTGTCCACTGGAAGTATTTGAACTGTTGCATTCTGAAACTCCCACAAGGACTGATTCCTGCCACAAACTTGATCCATCCCAATTATTTAAATCTCTTCATGTGCCAAATAAAGGTTGCTCACAACAGCCACCACCCTGTATTTAGGGAGCTAGTTTTTTCCCTTTTTTGAGCTACTAGAAAAATCTCAATCTTTATATTGTTACAAATCAGTTAAAAAGTTGTAACATACAAATCTTCAGCCAGCTTTAATGATTACTATTCTGTTTACTATACTGGGTTAGATTCCTACAGCATTAATGCTTAGAGAAGGTGCACTCAGGCCCTGGAAAGAGGGAGTGCCTTCCTTGTGTCACTCTGATGCAATGATTAACATAGAAGTTGCACTGCCCAGCTCTGGAGGGAATCCCACACGCAAGTAAAAGTCTAATAGTAGGCCCAGTGCAAGGGAGAAGGCAGGAAAAAGGTTAAAGTAAATTACCCCCAAAAGATTTTTAGGCACATAGCCTTCTTTATCATTGAGGCGAGCCCACCACCATTCTGTTTCATTATCATCCTTGCGTCTCAGGATTGTAATGGCATCTCCTTCATGGAATGACAACTCATCATTATTCTGGGCTTCATAATCCCACAGAGCATATACTACTCCTTTGTTCATGACGCCCAACTTCTCCTGTACTCCTGTTACCAAGAAATAAAAAGTAAAGAACATTACAAATGGCAAAGGACCTTGACTTTAACCATTAGGGATTTTGAGTCCTCCTCTCCAGTGGGACATACTGTGAGTGTCTCATTTTGGTCACAAACAGCTGTTAACTGAACAGCCCTGCTAAAATTTAAGCTTGCAGAGTTTCCATTATAAAAAAAATGTTTTCAGATATTTCAGGCATAAAACCAGAGAAGGATTGGAATTTGTGACAGAAGGCTGGGAACACGTTTTTTCTTTCCATTGCACAAGTGTGTGAAAATTAGTTGGCCTCATTTTAGTTGAAATAAGGATAAAAAATCATTCATACCCGTATCATACACATTCTCTAGTATAATGTTTTCCTGCTCAACTTAGTTATTGCAGCATTTATTGTAGAAATCAACACACTGTTGTGATGCATCCATCACACTCTGTAAATCTACTCAAAATGGTGTGTTAAAACCTTAAAAACTTATTTGCATTCCTTATTATGATAATAAGGATCGCAAATAAGTTTAGATCTTCAGACTCCTGGTGTGGTCTGCTGTAAGCCTGAAATATCCTGATGAAATCTATGTCAAATTTACATGACAACACTCCTCTAACTCCCAAACCCTGTCATCATTAGGACTGTTCCTTACAAGGGAAGAGCAATTTGAAAATCATGCACAATGCCACAGGAAGCCAGTGAGCTGACCTGCAGAGGAAAGTGACGGGGCAAAAGAAACAGTCAAGAAAATATTTTGGCACCAGCATTTTTTGAATGGGGCAGAGAGGGGGGCAATCCTAATGTCAAAGGCCTAAGGAGAGGATATTGTAGTACTCAGTGAAGGTGTAGGAGTAGAACTTAGACTAGCAACTTGGTAGTTGGGATAGAAAGGAAAGACTGAATTTCAGAGACAGGTTTATAAGGGGAATTATCAAGCATACACATTTGGCAACTTACCATACAAGAACTGGGAACACTGAATATAACCCTCCTCCATCTCCTCACACTTGTCCGCAGCAGTTTCAATATCACTTATAGTTGAAGCAAAAATTGCTGCCCCGGATTCTACAAGTAGTTTACAGAGGTGAACACTATTGCAAGAAGCTGCACAATGCAAAGGCGTCCTGAAACAAAGTCAATATTTAAACATCAAAATGGGCCAGGAACCTACAAATCCAACTGCAACGTAGGGTTCAGGCATCCTTTCGCTTAAGTTTCTTTTAAAACAAAAATTATGTTTTTACTTGTGATACACACATTCTACACAAAAATTAAATAAAAAGCCCTGGGTGAAATTCTGATCCACTGAAACCAAAGGGGGCAAACCAATTTCAGTGAGAATGGTAAGTTTTCATGGCATTGTGCAAGGCTGCAGTGTGGTAGCTTTAAAGAGCTGGGAGGCTTGTGCTGATCAGAGAATAGAGGACAGGGCTAGCTCTCAGACTACTTGTACATGACAGAAGTGGTGCAGGACAACATAAAGCTGAAGTTGTCAGCACAAATACTGAAACTTCATCCAGAACCATGAGCAGTAAAAAAGAACTAACAGTGTTGTCTAGTAGCTCCCCGTGTGAAGCATGAAGAAAATGGGGGCACATGTGAGAACCAAACAGATACCAGGGAAAAATCTCCAGTCCTGGGCAGACGGAGCACATGCAGATACCTGAAAGGCATTACATATACGGACAAGCACTCAGGCCATGGACTATACATTAGGATCAATTTTTTTAAAAACTTCCCTTTTTAAAAATCAGTGGAAAGTTTTAAAAAAGCTGATGCCACAAAAAGATGTTATTGTAAAGAATATATATTGAAGTATTTTTAATACAGTAATTTGTTACCAATACTGCAAAAGTGTAACACACCATGTACAAAAGGTCCAGGAAGGTAAAATCACTTTTTTGGATAAAAATGGGGATGGCTATGTATTTCAAGCCAAAATTATTAAAAATATGGAAAACAAACTATATTTAACTGTATTATTCTAAACAAAATATAGACGCAATTATTATTGCAAAGAGTTTGTACATTATACCTAGGTAAACATTTAGTAAAGTCATGCATTCGAATGCCTCAATCATTAAGAGTTTACTAAAAGGTAATTTGGTAAATCAGATCTCTAGATAAGCTTTCCACTAAATTTCATTTTCAAAATACATATAAAAACGGAGTGAATTGGGACTCCGAAGCTGAAAGTGCCAGCAGCACTCTTACCATCCATCACTGTCTGCTGCATTCACATTTACACCAAAATCAAGCAGAAATTTTACAATGTGGTGATGGCCAGCACACACTGCATTATGTAAAGGGGTAATTCCTTCATCATTGGGTTTGCTGGGATCGTCAACCTGTAGGGAAAAATTACAATGCTTAAGTTCAAACCCATTTCCTTCACTGAAAAAAATGTGCCTAAAACTGACTACAGTTAGAAAAGTTACCTCATAAATGATCCTTTGTACCAGATCAAATTCTCCCTCCAAAGAAGCATCAAGCAGCAGAGCTAAAGGGTTAAACTTCACCCTCAAACCATGACCAGTTCGTTCGGAGTTAGGTTTCTTCAGGTTGGTACGTTTGGTCTGAGAAAAGCATACGTCATTCCAAGTTGCATAAATATCACAAAATACTCAATTTCATTTTAACCAAACAAGCATTACTGTGCTCCCAAAGTGCTGATTAAGCTCTGTCACCAATTCCATTATAAAACCACAGCGGCAGATATCACAACCCCTGAAAATATTAATTGTATTCAGTGGAAATATGAAAGCCATTCCAACACACCCGAGAGATTACTGTTTAAAGAAAATGGTTAGAAGATACAATAGGTTAATGCTTAGCTCATCCCTGAATATCATAGTTTTAAATCCCATCTGACATTACCAGTGAAAGTGAATCCGGTGGGCTCATCCTACTCTCTAGCAAGACTTTGGTCTCATTAAAAATTAAACAATTCAGCATGACTGGCGGTGTGTGCTCCAGAGAATCTCATGGTTGAGCTAGCAGGTGTGTTCCTTAGAGGTTTGGACTGAGATAGGTTAATTTTCTAAGCTGTTTGCAGTGAGGAAGAAGCTTGCATAGCACTAGACTATTCTGTGTGTTGTTCTAGCTAGCCGTTTCAGGAGAAACATGTTCATAAGATCTTAACTATTTTTACATTTATTTTGTTAGTATTTCACATCACACAGCTACATTTTTCCCAGTCTCCAGCAAAATGTTTCAGCAATTTGTGCTTTATGTGGACTACTGTCTGTAAGAATTTTGAAATGTGTTGTTTTAAATCACTGTTATATTTAAGTTCGAAAAATGAAAAGCCTACCAGCAGTGGTCACTATTCAGAATCCTCACCCCTTTTTCCCCAAAATACCCTGCACCTGCTCCCATAGGGAATATATGTAAGGGCTGGTGTACTCTGTGGCCATGCTGGACCCAAATTCTTCAGCAAGATCATTGGATTCTGTGTCAGCTTTAGATCAACGAAAAAATAGATGTGCTCACTGTATTCAACGATAAGTGAATAATACAATCAAAGTAATTTTTTTTAATATTAATTAGTCTATACCGTCACCACATTTTCAATTCTCAACATGATGTAGATTTTGGTAATGATAAAGCCAAATAGTGTAGATGGTTTCAGGCTGAAGCTGGAGGCTTTGGCAACTGAAAGTTTTAGAGGGTAATTTGGATTGTGGGATAAGCACATTATATGGATATTTTTGCTAAAATAAATAATGTTGCCATCTATGTTGTCATTTTTAGGGTGTAGTGTTAATTCCCCATTGAAAGGAATATGGGTCATTCACACCTCTCAGAGCTGTTTTTTCAGGCTGTCTGCAGAATTCGCAAAGCATCACTGCAGCAGTTTCCATTCAGGTTTATGTTTAGAATCCTGAAGTCTGAAAACATTTTTTTTAAAAGTCTGATTCTTGAATTCAAATCTCGGCAGTGGGAACTGTCACACAAAGTTCTGCAACTTGATGATACACAGAGCCCTGAACATGCAAAATCATTTACAAAATAGGTGCATTATTTCTCTACTATCAAGCCAGAATTACATATGAACCAAAATTAGTACAGAAGCAGCATTTTTGTCAATTTATCCATGGTGCTATGTTCATTTTCCCTTCATTCTTTTGATACTCTAAAATTTAAGAGTATTGTATATCATTTAGTATAATCCCATTATCTTCCAGTCACTGCGAGAGTAACTGACTGTACAACTACTTCTAAAGGCCAAGAATAATAAATAATATAATTGTATTTCTCTCATTACTTACTGGAGGAACTAGAGGAGGAACAGCTGTTGGCACAGGAACTTCATCTTCTACTGGAGAGTTGACTTCAGGTATGGGACTGGGTGACTGCTCAGTGGAAGGGATTATAGCTAGATTATTGTTATTGTCTTCAGTTGTCTCAGATGTTTGGTTAGTGGTTTCAGTGCTAATCAGTTCCTCAGTGGCAGGAGATGGTAATTCATTATCATTGGCATCTGATGAAGGAGGAGGTTCTTCAGGAAGAGCAACTGTGGGTTGCATAGAAACAGGTTCTTCAATATTGCCATTGGTGCTAGTGTTTCCATTATCAACATCTGCTAAGGTGCCTATAAAGTCCTGTGGGTTGCTTGGTTGATAAAAAGGAGCACTTTCTATTCCTCCAGCAAGTGTATTAAAGCGCTGATACAATAACTTCTGTATATTTGGTCCACTGGGACCTTCAGGTTCAGTGATAGAACTACGCTTCTTTAATGGCCTAGGAGCATTGGCTAATTTTCTTCTAAGAGCTTCAAGGTCAGCATCACTTTGATATCGTAGGGGTGAATGCACAATAGGTGTAAGCTTAGTAGGACTGAGAGGGCGAGGAATATTTTCCACATTGCTATTTTCACCGGATGGTGGAATGTTTTCCAGCTCTTGATCTTTTTCAGTGAATTCAGTCTGAGGCTGAGGCTGTGATGTTTGAGTAGGCAAAGATCCATGAAGGAATGGCAGAGGTGATGGAGAGGTTGAACTGGACTGTAGGACCGGTTTTCCATAAACTGAAAAGAAAACAAAAAACAGTGAGGGACTCTTCTGAAATTGTATCAAAAAGGTCATGCAATAAGCTCCTAGATGTCAGTGCTGCTGTTTGTTTATAAATCAATAAAGAAGAAAAAGATGCCAATAGCTAGCTACCTTATGTTATAACCTATTACACAGTTGGCAAATTCAAGTAGGAAATCAATACTCAATGTTAGTGAAAGAGATACTTCTGATAGTTACAAGCTACTCATACACAAATGGTAATAAGAGGGTTCTTTAAGAAAAAAAGATACTATATTTCTGTAATCAATCGCCTAAAAAATACCTGGAGCACATTATATCTAATATCCATATTGGTCCAACAGTTTGTTTGTATTTTTTAAAATAACGACATCACTCAGCAAATGCCTTTTACCAACCCCCAAACTACAAATTGGGTTAAAGTAAATTGTGATGCCATACTATTTGTATTGGAAAAAGGAAAAATTTCCTTCCCTCCCCCAAATTCAGACAGATTATTCAAGCAATAAAAAAAAAAAAAAACCACCCCCCCCCCGGGGGGGGGGGGAGAAGAGCTTTTAGGCAACTGTATTTACATTAATTTCAAAGTATTTATTCTGTACAGACAGATGAAAAAAAATCCACTGAGCAGTTCTTAACAGCCTATTTCAAAGCGAAAGGCAGTAAATATATATTCTACCTGCTTTTACTGATTTATTTAGGGTATTGTATACAGCCTGCTGATAGTTCTTTGGTGGTGTTGCTTGCTGAAGATACATTGAGTAGATGGAACTGGAGTTCACTGTTTGTGGTCCTTTTCTGGGAGACTGAGGCCTTGATCCTTTGTCAGCTAGGAAAGGTCTGATAGCCACAGTTAAAGGGAGCTCAGGCCTGCCATCTCCACCAGGAAATAAAGAGGGACCAGAAGGCTGATATGTAGGACTAGGAGGTACAGAAATTCTCTGTTGTATTTGTTGTGAGGAACTAGGCTGATGCATATCACTCGATGGAGGCAACGGAACAGATCTTTGCCGATTTGTTATATTGGAACCAGGTCTTGGTAGGCTGCCATCCTTCCGTCTTTCCAGTGAATTTGTAGAACCTGTTCCTAATGGAACGGGGCTTGGATAGGTTCCATAATTTTGAGGCAACTGCTTACTTACACCAGGGATCGTCGGTGGCACTTTCCCCATATCAAGGCTCTAAATAAGAACAACCATACAAGCAGTGTATGAAAAACTGGGCAGACTGCACCATGTCACAAATAAATTAAAAATCATCTTGAACAAAAACATCCACAACTTAACTAGTTAGATTCATATTCCTGAAGGTCAATGAATAAATTATGTATATTTACACATGAATGCATTATGAAGCATGTTTTTAAGCTTACTTTTAAATTTTGACATCATGCTTCTAGGAAAATTTTCCACAAAAGACTCAAAGTTCAAGAGAACCACCATGTGTCAGAGAGAGAAAGAGCATGAACACATCTAGTATGCCCAATGTGTAAGACATCTTCGACTGTAATATGTCAGTATGAATTAAAACAGTATTTGCATCATCAAGAGTCCAATTTTCAAACTTGGGTGCCTAGCTTTAGGCACCCAAATTTGCAAGTCTGACCCAAAAATCCATTTGGTAATATAGTACAGTAAAACTACATTTCACTTGAACAAAAGAAGTCAAGACAAATACAAATCACTGGCCCATGGTGCAAATCCAGGAGGGTACAAAAAGACAGCACTGTCTTTATTACTCTATTTACTTACTTCTCTATGTCTTTATTAAAATTCACTGTAGGATGGATTTAAAGAATAAGTTTTTCAAAAAGGATTTTGAAGGAAAAGAAGGGGAAGTGATTGGTAGAAAACTGGGAAGTTATACTAAGGAGCAGCAAGTGGCAACATGAAAGGAGTGAAACTGAGAAGAGACAAGAAGACAAAACATTTAAAGGGAGAGGATTCAGAGCGGCAAAGAGACTGAGGAGGAAAGTGGGAGAAAGTGAGAGCAGAGATGTAAATGAGTAGCAATACACAGGACCCCAACCATGAGGGAGAGGAGTTGAAACTGGATGTGATAAGAGACATGAAGACAGTGAAGGAATCTGAAGAAGGGAGATGAAGAGGATTTTATTAGCGGTATTTTTGATAAATGGAAAGGAAGAATTTGAGATGAGCAGACTTGAGGTGATCTCCATCCGAGAGACCAAAGATATAGTCAAAAGTTTTAGAATACAAGATTTATCAAAACACTACACAAATTTGAGAGCCATTATGAGGTTACTGGTTTTTAATGCAGCAAAACAAAAGAGCACCACATTAGAAACCCACCAGTTTATCAGTACTTCCTAATCCTGCAGATGGCAACGGCTGACTGGATATAGTTCCTTGTTTTAAAGCAGCATCCATGCTTGATTCCTTCCAGTCTGCATTGGAGATTAGGGAGGGTTTTACCACAGGAGTTGAACTATGTTTAAGTGTTGGCCAGTTTCCATCATTAGCTTGAAACAGAGAAAAATAGGATATTTAAAGTTACCCATGCCCATCACTGTAAACAAGCAAAGCACCTCAAGTAGAATCAATGATTAAGGTTAGTTTAATCACAATGGGATTAATGAGATACCAAAAATCAGATAAGCTCTCATTAATATCTATGTCTGATTCAGAAGGACAGAATAAAAGCATTAGAAACAACAGGTAATTCGTTACCCTTTGACATTCAAATTCATTGTATTAAAATAGCTCTAATGACACAGATGGTGAACACTTTGGAGCTAACTGCAATTTCTGCTATCAAATCCCAAAATTAAACTTTTTTTAAAAATAAAAGTTCATCTATATGTAGAAATATGCCATTACATTCAATATTTGATATATTTTTGGTGAACTACCAAGATACAAAGCTAAATTCCGCAATGTATCAATTATATCAATATATATTATTTATAACTGCATTAACTTTAGTGGAGTTTTTCCAAATTTGCACCCGTATAACTGAACAGAATTTGGCTCAGAGTCACTTACATGTAATAAGTTGTAAATAAACACCTGTTGTAGCTATGTGGTACAACACATTCATTTCAGTAAATGAAAATATTCCAAAGTAGACATTAATGCTTTTCTTCTCTTCCCACAACCCTCAGTGATTTTAAGATTTAATTTTTTCAGAAATTAGTCTTAAATCAGTTGAAAATTTCAAGTCACAGGCATATTTATTCATTGTATATAAAAATATTATGCGCAATTGTATGTAAATTGAAGCAGGCAACACTTGACTGAGTCCTTAATACTTTTAGTGTAAAATTTTAGTAAATGGAGGGAACAATTTATACTATGTTTTTAACTACAATCTATACTGTAAAACAATTTTTAATTAGTGCTTTGTTCTCCCAGTTCCTATTTCCATTCCTAGACTCATCCTTGTTCTATGATGTGAATGTGGTTGTTTCTTTCCCCCCGCTTCTCTGTAGTGAGCACAGCAAAACAATTTAATAGTAGTACTGATGGCCCATGAAAGAGGCAAACAAAGCCGTACTTTACCAGAGGATGGTTACTGAAATGCCAAGTCTTATTAGAGATAGAAGGATTTACTGTGATTCCTGGAAGCCCACTGTGAGGAGACCAAATGAGGGTCAGCAATACCCACTGAAAAATGCTTCCACTTCATCTTAACTTTATAGAAAAATTCCATCAACCATAGCCTCTCACTGATCCTTTTTTCCAGTTTCAGATGTCACCATACTCTAACTAGTACAAGTTTTTTTCCCCCCAAAGCCAAATTTGACTGCTACCCCCCAAATAAGCCACACAAGGGTGTAGCAAATACAGTGCAGTTGATATCACTTGTTTGAGGACCTATGAACCTGTGCCACTTTTATTTCACATGCAATTTCTAAAGAAGTTAGAATCTGAGGACTGTTCAGCAACACACTTTTCCACCAGGCCTGTGCACCCACATTCAGAATCAATTAGTTCACAAATCTGTTTTTACTCTAGTCCACATGATTATGTGATCCATGTTCTATCCTTTGCTCATTTGAAAGTTACACCCCCAACACGTGAACTGGCCTAGTAATTATCTCTGAATTATCTTTTAAATTACATTTCCCTAAATGTTCCACCCAAAAAATGATTAAATATTTTAATTTCAAGTCAATCTAGGTTGAATTGTTGAAATAATTATTCTGGGAAAAGAATGCTTTTCTGATTGTTAATTTATTATAGTTAACATAATCTGGATTTTTTTTCTCAAAGCACTTTGTATAACATACAATCCAGAAACTGCTTTTCAAACTTTGCAGAATGCCAGGAAGTGCTGTAGTCAGGGCCGATATCAAGATCTGACACTGTCCATGAACTGTGCACCTTGGTTTTATTAACGTCATCTAGTTAACAAGATGAAGATCAAAAGAGACAAAAAAGTCAAAAATACATGCCTCTAAATAAGGGAACATTTTCTAAATGCGAACAAGGTATTGGAGTAATATTTACTATATGCTATATCCAAGATGTTCTTTAATTCCAGTATGTTTGTTATGGTTCCAGTTCATAGATCAATTCCAGCAGTTCCTATATCCTATTTATATTAAATAAAGGAATGAAGATTAAGTCATACCTTTAGTGGATAGGAATGAAAAGAGGAAGCACTAAACTTATTTAAGAAGCAAGAAACAGCAAGTCATCCTGAAACATATTTCACTCTTATACATACACATGCACATGGGCTTAAAAAGAATACTCAAAGAGCTAGACAGCTGCACTAAAACGTGCACTGAGTATAAAATTTCCATCTTTAGAACTTTAAGGACAAATGCATTTATCCTTACAATTCTAAGTTGAGGAATGGGAACCAGATACATTCAACCCCTGTCCCTCCTTCTTGCCCTCTAACATCTGTGGTGTCTCTTTTAGGGCTGGTCTACAGGTGTTTTAATTCACAACAGAAGGATGTAAATTTTAGTCTGTATTATTTTGTCATACACCTACTAATCTATGTGGACCCTGCTGGTGTGCACTAAAAATTCCCTAGTCCACACTAATATAGTCCCACTTAAGACAGCACTGTGTTAACATGCATTAGGGAACTTTTAGTGAGAGTGTCAACAGAGTCCATGACAGCCAGTTAGTGCAAGACTCACTATTGAGGACTAAAATACATACCCCTTTATTGTGGCCTATACTGTGTAGACAAACTCTTAGTTTTCTTCAGCTTCAGAATGCACCTGATCTCAACTTTCTACCCCCATATCTCAGTAAAACACACCTGCCAAGTGTCATGCACCCTGCAAGGCATACATGCAATGTTCCCTCTAAGCTGATGATGAAGCTGAGCAAGTTACGGTAATTTGTCAGGCATGTGCCACATGGGCAACAGTTTTTTGGCACCGGAAGCATCTGCATGCCTAAGTACCTTAATTCAAAAGAAATGGATAGATGTTGTCTTTTCATTCAAACTTTAATAAAAATGTTAAACTGAAATACTATAGTGTTATTAATTTACTAAACATATGTGAGATGATGAAGCTGCTTATTTAGCCTCTACCGGCTGGGGAGAAGAGACATGGGGTCGGGCAACCTACTACAGTCAGCTATAATAGCAACCTGTTAGGAGGACAGCTCTGATGCCATAACAGCAGAGCTATCTGACCTTTGATCTTAGAATGTAAATGAATGGCCTCTCTGAGGGCTGTAAACTAATCAGTAGAGAGTCCGTAGTAGCTTTTGATTAATGAAAATGATCCCCCTTCTGGCTACTATGTTGTTGGTGTTTAGAATTACCGGTAAGTATGCATTTCCCTCCTGCCCCGTGCCTTTTAATTTAGTGGGAGGGTTTTTGTTTTGTTTTTATATTACTGTCATTACTATAAATTTGAGAAAAGTTGGATGTGTTGGAATATGACGACGAAATTGTTAGCCTGTGCTACGTTGCTACCCAGTATTATCCATATAATTATAAACATGCACACACATAATTAAATTATTTTAGATAAATCAATCCATAAATTAAATATCAAAACAACCACAAAAATAATTTTGGAAAAAAGCAATTAGTGTCTGAAGATATTTCTTAATAACCCTTGAAAATATTTTCTGGAATATTCACACTTTTAGAGAAGACAATTATAAATATTTGTGTCGAACTGAGCAATCACTTATAGCTTTTACAGTCCTGCAACTCTAAATGAGGCTTTGTTCCAAGTTTTTTGGAAGAGGTTCTGTAGTGGCAGCAGGCTGGGGAGAAGAGACACGGGGATCACTGGGGCGGGGAGGAAGACAGAAGAGATGTGGGGATCATCGGGCTGGGGGAGAGAAAGCGGTGGGGGAAGAACAGAAGAGACACGGGGATCATTGGGCCGGGGAGAAATAATGCTGGGTCAGGCTGGAGAGAAGAGACGGGGTCGGGCTGCGCAGGCCTCTGTGATAGGTGCGCAGGAATGTGATGGCCACCTGCACAGCTTAGAAGGAACATAGCATACATGCAAACTGCCTCTCACATTACCACAACCTAAAACTAAACTGAGTGTATGTAACACATTCAGCTAAACTATAACAACAGCCTGCAATTACAGCTCTGGTCTCTAGAAGCTGCAAAGGAGAGGTGACGAGCAAGTAGCAAAGCAGCTGATGTCTGCTGGTCCCCCCGATGGATTAGGAACAAACAAGACTTCACTGTGGTGGCAGCAGCAAGCAGAGGCAAAGGCAAGGACAGAAAGTGAGAGGGATGCAGTACTCATTCTAGGCTCCCTACACAGCCAGTCCCCTAACTCCAACAATCCCATTTACCAAACTGACCTGTTCCCCAGACAGGTCCCAACCATCCCACCTGCTTTCCCATAATTCCCTCAGGTACCATAAAGCCATTTCCAGCTAACTCCATCTTCCCCCAAGAAATCTCCACCAACCCAGCTGTCCCCTGCTTCTCCACCAAACAATCCAGTTATTCCCTTGGATACTCCCAAAAGCCTAACTATCACCAAGCTGCTCCCCATATCCTTTGCGAACCTCAGCCATCTTCATACCTTCCCCTCTCCTGAGGCCATCAACTTCCCTCAGCCATCAGGCTTCTCCCAGCTTTCTGCACTCCACCCACTCCCCCAAAACACAGCTTCCATTAGCTAGTCCATCCTCCAGCACTTCCACACATTCATCTAATTATTTGGTCATTTTACTAGTATAGTCTAACAGTAACCATGAACTGTAAATCAATAATCTGAAGACAATTTATTTTTACTATTACTAGGTGTAGGCCTTTTATAACACTTTATATTAATAGACCAGCGCACTTCATAAACAGAAAATAATTTATATTTTACTTACCCTCAGCCATGTATGAAATCCTGGTCCCACTCAAGTCAATGGGAGTTTTGGCATTGACTACAGTGGTGCTGAGATTTTACCCCAGGACCAGATATCCGAATTCTCAGGCCAGCAGACCATGTAAACCCCCAGAGCCTCACACAGAATCGTATCTCTAAAGTAAACCTACACATGCCAAGTCTCTCCAACTTTGTGAATTTACTCTAATTTCTATGTCAAATGACCAACAAAGTTGTCAATAATTTTTTGTAATTATTCTTTCAGCATCATTTTAGACTTAAATACTCAATGAGGCAAACTAATCACTGGTGTAACTCAACTGGCAATACTAAAGGGATGAATTTGCCAAAAATCCATTTACTTCCTTTTAATCCCCAGATCAGCCTCCTAGCAAGTTTACATTATAACAGAATATCTACTACATAACAGGACACAGCACAATTTCTAAAACTTCTTTTTAATATGCATCTATACGCAAGAGCTCAGATGACCATATTAAAAACTGGCATTCTTTGCTAGCCAGCTATCATCTACACACTCACAGTGACGCGTATCAGAGAAAGTAGGTGCCAGGCACATGACAGTTTGAATAGCAGACTGAAGAGAGGAAGTGGGAGGTGAGAGAATAGGATCCACTATTATGTCTAAATCAGAAATCTTCCAGGTTCCTGAAGATTTTTTCCACACACCCATAGTCTGTCTCTACAGGACACAGGCAGATTCAGTCACACAGAAAAAAGAAAAAAAGAAGTAGTGGAAAAATTACAACAGAATGACAATGGAGTAATTAAAGCAAGGAAACTCAGAAATATAGAAATAAAAACTTGATACTTGAAATGAAAAAAATCTCAAATTTGTTTTTTCCCTAGCAGCAGGTAGACAGTATTTTCACATATAGCTCTTTTGGAAAGTCTGCTTTAAATACAATGTCATATGCATATAAATTAAGGACTAGTTTATTCTACAAACCCTTCAGAGAGAACACTCTCTATTTTACAGTACAAGGTCTAAAGCAGAGTAGCCCTTTGTGATAGAATATAGCAGCTCAAGAAGTGTATATGCAATTATCCCAAAAAACAGTGAGATTTACAAATCGCAAGATGTTCTTCGCAAATAAATTTCAATTTATGAATAGTCCCTTTCCATATGACTAGAGATTTAAATGCAACAAAACATAAGCCAATAATGGAATTGCTAATCTTTCACTCCATCCCACATATAACTCACCATAAATTTTTTATTTGATCTTCCTCAAGAAGTATTGTGACAGGTTATGCACAACCTCATCAATGAGTGAGGAAGAAGCTAGAAGATTTTGTACCAAATTCCAGAAAGTAAATAAGGTGTCCGTATTTGATGTCCAGCCTATGCCTGGGTTGGAATAAGCTACTAAGTATGGTAGGAAAGGCAAGATACCTTAATAGCCTTCATTTGACAAAAGGATATTGACAGATCACTCATACTACAGTTGAGAGAAAACTGCCTTTTCAATTCCCATTGGGTCATTTACTGGCTTTATCTTTTGGCCTCCCTGGTGCCCCTGCACTGTTGCAGATGGCAGACCATGTCCTACAGCTACACACACAACATACGGCAGCAAAAGGAAGTGAATTTTTAGTTCTGAGTGAAAATTAAGCATATTGCTCAAAGCAGCAGACCTACTTTGTGAAGAACAATCCATCTAAATATGCCCTTGGATGAATACAAACTAAGCACTCGGGGTATGTCCTATAGAATGGTCCAGCGCCCCACCAATGGAGCAAAGTGCAATTAAGGTGTTCAATTCCAGCCACCGAAACAGATACAGTATTGCCTAGAATGATATTACATATGATTGGCTCTGGTGGCACCTCACTCCCCCTTTTTGGATCTCACAGGAGATAACCCAAATCCACATCCTGTGGTCAGAGGCTTGGGACTGTTAATTTTTCAGTCTTAAGGAGATTCTTTGTTACCAACCCCATCTTCAGACTTTTTACTTTACTAAGATATTTACTGCCAAACTGGGCAGTGCAGTGAGCTCTGGGAGAATGTGAGCCAACAGGCTCAAGCACCCAAGACACAGATGATATAGATCAGGGGTTCCCAACCCCTGGCCCATGGGACTTTTAAAATGGCCTGCACTGCTGGCCACTAGCTCGGAGCTGGGCCGCAGTTGCCCGGTCCGGAGCGCAGCTGGGAGCTTGTCTGCGGCCACCTGCTTCCCCTTCAGTCCCGGCCAGGGCTGGATTAGAGATTGGGGGTGGGGTCAAAGCTCCAGGGATGCGGAGGCCACAGGCCAGCACGGCTGCAGGGTGTGCTGCGGGGGCCTGCAGGTCAGTGCAGCGGGGCCCACAGGCAGTGCAACTTTGGAGCATGTTGTGGGGGGCCGCAGGCCAGTGCGGGTGTGGGGGATGGGGGCGGGAACCATAGATTCATAGACTTTAAGGTCAGAAGGGACCAGTACAATCATCTAGTCTGACCTCCTGCAAAATGCAGGCCTCAAGACTTCACCCACCCACTCCAGCAATAGGCCACCAACCTGTGTCTGAGTTATTTGCCTCCTTAAATCATGATTTAAGGACTTTAAGATACAGAGAATTCACCGGTAGGTGAACCATGCCCTGTGCTACAGAGGAAGGTGAAAAACCCCCAGAGCCCAGGCCAATCAGCCCTGGGGGAAAATTCCTTCCCGACCCCAAATATGGCGATCAGTTAAACCCTGAGCATGTGGGCAAGTCTCAACAGCCAAGAAACAATTCTCTCTAATAACTCAGAACCACCCCATGTACTCTCCCCTCTTAGGCCACTTGTATATCCAGCACACACAGCCAAAGATCAGTCAATTTCCAAAATAGGGTAATCATACCATCCCCTCCATAAATTTATCAAGCTCAGTTTTGAAAGCAGTTATGGTTTTTGCCCCCACAACTCCGCTTGGAAGGCTATTCCAGAACTTTACTCCTCTAATGGTTAGAAACCTGCATCTAATTTCAACCCTAAATTTCTTGATGGACAGTTTATAACCATTTGTTCTGGTGTCCACATTGGTGCTGTACTCAGATAATTCCTCTCCCTCCCCGATGTTAATCCCTCTGATGTATTTATAGAGAGCAATCATATCGCCCCTCAACCTTCTTTTGGTTAGGCTAAACAAGCCAAGCTTCTTGAGTCTCCACTCAGGGCAGGTTTTCCACTCCACAGACCATCCTTGTAGCCCTTCTCTGCACCTGTTCCAATTTGAATTCATCCTTTTTAAACATGGGGGACCAGAACTGCACACAATATTCCAGATGGGGTCTCACCAGTGCCTTGTACAGCGGCACTAACACCTCCATATCTCTACTTGAAATACCTCTCCTGATACATCCTAGAACTACATTAGCTTTTTTCACAGCCAGTTCACACTGGCGGCTCATAGTCACCCTATGATCAACCAGTACTCCCAGATCCTTCTCCTCCTCAGTCCGTTCCAACTGATGTGTCACCAATTTATAGGAAAAATGCTTGTTATTTGTCCCTAAATGCATGACCTTGCACTTCACATTATTAAATTTCATCCTATTCCTGATACTCCAGTTTACAAGGTCATCCAGATCTTTCTGTATGGTATCCCGAGCCTTCTCTGTATTGGCAATACCTCCCAACTTGGTGTCATCCGCAAACTTTATTAGCACATTCCCGCTTTTTGTGCCAAGATCAGTAACAAAAAAAGGTTGAACAAGATCAGTCCCAAGACAGATCTCTGAGGGACTTCACTGGTAACTTCCCTTCAGCTTGACAGTTCACCCTTCAGTATGACCCACTGTAGTCTCTCTTTTAACCAGTTCCTTTTCTATATTCATATTAAACCCCATCTTCTGTAACTTAACTAATAACTCCCTATGTGGAACTGTATCAAATGCCTTGCTGAAATCTAAGTAAATTAGGTCCACCGCATTCCCTTTATCTAAAAAAATCTGTTATCCTTTCAATAAAGGAGATCAAGTTGGTCTGGCACGATCTCCCTTTTGTAAAGCCATGTTGTATTTTATCACAGTTACTGTTATCCTCTATAGCCTTAAGTACTTTCTCCTTCAAAATTTTCTCCAAAACCTTGCATACTACCAAGGTCAAACGAACAGGCCTGTAGTTATCCGGATCATTTTTATTCCCTTTCTTGAAAATAGGAACTACATTAGCGATTCTTCAGTCATACGATACAACCCCCGAGTTTACAGATGCATTAAAAATCCTCGTTAAAGGGCTGGCAATTTCATGAGCCAGTTCCTTTAGTATCTTCGGATGGAGATTGTCCAGGCCCCCCGATTTAGTCGCATCCAGCAGCTCAAGTTTGACTTCTACCTCAGGTATGGTAATTTCCACTTTCATGATCTCGTTCCCATTAGTTTCCCTACCTCTATCCCCCAGCTCAACTTCACTCTCATTGAAAACAGATGCAAAGTACTTATTTAGACATTCAGCCATGCCTAGATTATCCTTGACCTCCACCCCATCCTCAGTTTTTAAATTGTCCCACTTTTTCTTTCTTTGTTTTTTTCCTATTTATATGGCTAAAGAACCTTTTACTATTGGTTTTAATTCCCTTCGCAAGGTCCAGGTCAGCTTGACTTTTTGCCCCTCTCACTCTCTCTCTACATGTTCTGACCTGCAAAAGGTAGCTTTCCTTGCTGATCTCTCCCCCTTTCCACTCCTTGTAGGCTCTGTGCTTCCTCCTAATCGCCTTTCTGAGATGCTTACACATCCAGCTTGGTCCATAGCTCTTGTCTATGAATTTTTTCCCTTTCCTCGGAATGTAGGCTTCAGATAGTTCTTGCAACTTTGATTTGAAGCGATTCCAAGCCTCTTCTACATTTATTTACATTCCTGAGTTCTTCTATCCAGTCCACTTCCCCAACTAATTCCCTTAATTTTCTAAAGTTAGCCTTTTTAAAGTCAAAGATCCTGGTCGCTGATTTATTTTTGTTTATCCTTCCAATTAGTTTGAACTGAATTAGCTCATGGTCACTTGAACCTAAGCTGTCCCCTGCAACCAGTTCATCTATGAGGTCCTCACTACTCACCAGTACTAAATCTAAGATGGCATCCCCTCTTGTTGGTTCAGTAATCATTTGGAGAAGGAATTCATCAGCTATCACATCCAGGAAAAACTGGGCCCTCATTATTACTAGCACACATCCTCCAGTCTATACCTGGGAAGTTAAAGTCTCCCATAATCACACAGTTCCCAGTAGTATTAACTTCCTTAAAGTCCTTAAAGAGCTCCCTATCCAAGTCTAAATCAGATCCCGGCAGTCTGTAACACACCCCAAGCACCATTCCAGGAGAAACTTTAGTATCTTTTTTTCCCTAACATGATTTTTACCCAGATTGATTCTGTCTTGTTAATTCCATCACTTTGAATTTCCCTGCAGTCTACCTCCTCATTGACATACTGTGCCACTCCCCCACCTTTGCCTTTATATCTGTCTTTCCTAAAGAGCACATAGCCTTCAATACCGGTACACCAGTCATGACTACTATTCCACCATGTTTCAGTTATCCCTGTAACCTCTGGTCTCACTTCCTCTACCAGTAGCTCCAGCTCCTCCATTTTGTTACCCAGGCTTCTCGCATTAGTATATAAACATTTAGTTTGTGCTGCTTGGCCTCACTCACGTTCTGTGGCTGATTTGGCACAGTTATTCCACAGACAATATCACTCACTAGACTGGCATTTACACTACTCCTCCTCCTCCTAACCCTCATGCCGCTCCCTATTTCTGTGTCCTTTCTTATTTCATTTTCCTCCTTCTCAACACTAATATCAGGTGAGGAGATTATTCGGGCATCTCCCAACCATTGCCCCCAACTCTTTAGTTTAAAGCTCTCTTGATCAGTTGTGCTAATCTCCCTCCCAGAAGTCTGTTTCCCTCCCTACTCAGGTGCAGTCCATCCCTGGAGAACAGTCTTCTGTCCATGAATGCCTCCCAGTGACCATACATGCCAAAGCCCTCCTTACAGCATCACTGCCTGAGCCATCTGTTTATCAACAGGGTCTTCTCACACCTTTGTTGTCCTCCTCCAGGGACAGGCAGAATCCCACTAAAGATCACCTGAGCTTCTATTTCCTTGAGAGTCCTCCCCACCCTGGCATAGTCACCTTTGATATGTTCCAATGAGAATCTACCTACATCATTTGTACCCACATGAAGGACAATCAGAGGATTCTTTCCAGCTCCCATTAAGATACTCTTCAGCCTCAGATCAACATCCCGTATCTTCGCACCCAGCAAGAAGCATACCCTTCTGTTCTCGGGATCAGCTCTGGTTATAGGCCTGTCTGTCCTTCTCAACAGGGAGTCCCCAATCACATACACTTGCCTTTTCCTGGCACCAGTGCTATTTCACTAGCCTATCCCCACTTCATTCCGGTCATAAGTCCTCAGTCCTTCTGTTTTTCTCTGCAATCGTTTGCATCGGCTCCCAAGTCCTTCGAAGGCTCTTACTGGGAGGAATCTCCATTGGCTCATCCCCTCTTTGGATAGGACTAGCTGCTCTTCTCTTTTTCCTTGCACTCTCAACATCAGTCACTACATGCTCCGCTCCTTCATTTGCTAACCCAGCAAACCTGTTTCTGAGCTCTATTTCTCCTTCGCTAGCCCATCTTTTCCTCTGCCAACTTCTCACAGTCACATGCTTCCACCAGCCACTTTCATCTCCTGGTATTCTGCCCTCACAGTCCGATAGTCCTGCTTCCATCTGAAGATCTGGCGTTTCTCTTAAAACCTCCTCACCTGTCTGCTCCATCAGTTGTTCGAAACCCCTTCTAAACTCAATGAGAGTTTTCACCTGCATCTCGAACCTCCGAATTTTCTCCTCCATCAACCCAATGAGGCAGCACTTCATGCACACATAGGTCCTTGGAGGCAATCCCTCCAAGATCAAGTACATCCCGCAGCTTCCATATCCTGCCATTCTTGCTGTTGCTTCCCTGGCTTGAATGTCTACTATGGTTGCCTCTGTATCTGCCATAGTGCTTCTCCTATTCCCAGTCTGCACAAAATAAACCCCAACACCGCAAGAAAAGAAATACAAGAAACCCACCCTCCCCCAAAACTCCCCCTTCTAACTCCCACTCAAACTCCCCTGTTCACAGCCCTGTTGACCGCCCCTGTGTGCCGCTGCCTGCTGGAGTGGCTGCCTCTATAGCTCCCTCAACAAGGAAGCCCCACCCCTAACTGGGGTCAGCTGATCTCTCTCCACCACTCAGCCCCTGCAAACTGAACAAGACAAGAAGAAAAAAACGAAGGAAGGAAAGGAAAAAAGAAAAACAAACAAATATACAAATAACAAGTACTATAACTCCCCCAGGACTCCTTCACAACCCTAAAGGCTCACTCAAACCCTAAAGGCTCACTCCATCTCCCGTCTCCTCCATGTGGGTCATGCTGGTGCTGCTGGCTGGGGACTACATGCTTGCCCACAAGCTGGCTCTGTTCATGGGCATCCAATCCCTTTTCCCTTTCTTCTTCTTTTTTTTTTTTTGTATTAAACTTTTTCAATTTTTTTTCCCCCAAATATTTAAAAAATCTTTTTGGCTCGAGAGCCACAAATATAATTTTTAGAACCCTGAAGTGCCACTAGTGTATTTAATTAAAATTATTTTAAATTTAATTAATTAATTTTAATTAACTACAATTAAAATTTGATTGGAATTTAATTAAATTTTAATTAAATAGACTGGTGGCCCTTCAGGGTTCTGCAAATTATATTCGTGGGTCTTGAGCCAAAAAGGTTGGGAATCACTGATCTAGGTGGTGTCCTACAGCAGAACCCATATGAGAAGTAGTATTACAGTAGACAGAACTGTTAATTATGGGAGACATGGGGGATATAGTGTTGAAGAACATGTTATGGATATGACTGCAAAGAAGCTCCTTCATTAACCACAGGACATTCCATTGCAGAAGTAGCATGAGAACCCCATGACGGATGGAACCAACCATTTTCAAACTTACTTTGATAAGCTCTCTTCTTGCTGGGGAACCTGATCTGAGAAGGGAAATCTATAAATTTCATTTTTTTGTGAAACTGTGTATTTTGCATAGTTCTATATTACTTAAACACAAAAAAGAAGGGGAGGGGCTGACAAAACAAAATACTTTAAAGAGATGAAGACAAAATGCTGCAAAAATTGGTTATGTTCTATTTACAGATGCAAAACTGGATTTTTAAAATACAAACTATTTAAATAAGTAAACATTTCTAGAGCAGAATTGTTCATGGTTACATTTCTGACAATCATACGTGTTCTTTTGTAGGTGTCATATTCAGTTTATTAGCCACATCTGGCAAAGTTGTGGAGACAGCATATACTCACAGCCTCTTGGGAAGAATAAGTGAAAGAAGACAAAAATACCTGGATTTATCTTGAATGACTAATATGCCCAATTCAGAGAATAGCACTGAGAAACTAACTCATTTTGACCAGAGAAGATTGTCAAGACATGGAATTTTCCAGGACCATTCTCTTATCTCCTCCTACCCCAAATATTTTAATAACAGTTACATTTAAATATTTACCAGATTTTGACCTCCCATGCGTCGCACTGGAACCAATGGTGAGAGACTGTGGTTTCACTGGGTCTACTGGTACAGCATAACTGCCAGCACTAGGAACTTGGATGTAAGGCCCCACTGCTGCTACTCTTCCTGAAGCACTCAAAGATGACTGGGGTGATGATGTTCCATTAATACGATTTAACTAAAAATACACACATAAATGATTGTGTGAATGTCTACTTATCTAGGCATTTCTAACATGTTAGAAAAAAGTATGGCTGAATAATTTAGAATTGTGTATTGTAATCAAGTCACCTCAAATTTGTTAACTGACCTTTTCTTAAACATCAGGGCACTTTCTGTTCTTAATCAAATTTGAACCAGAAAAGTAAATTTCTACTCTATAAAACAGACTTAGCTCACCCGAAACTATACAGAGTTTTCAACCATGGCTATATTTTCCTTCTGTTCAAGAGTTCTTTTCACCTCCAGACATTGTAGGCTGGGGCTCTTGAATGCCGGGGCATTGAAAGACAAAAGTGAAACTAACTGTAAGTGGCCCCTCCACCTGGGCCTTTACCTGGTTTCCACACTCTACCATCAGAAGACATGTACAGTTAGGGTGATCAGATAGCAAGTGTGACAAATTGGGATGGAGGGTGGGTAGGTGGGGGTATAATAGTTGCCTATATAAGATGTAGCGCTTAGTATCAGGACGTATGGTCACTCTACATACAATGTGCAGCATGCAGTTGACTTCAGTGCTTGATTTGTAATGAAAGAGCTGACAGGACTCAAGCAATTAGGGTGCTTGTCAGGGCTGAGGCTGAAGTAATTAAAAAAAAAAAATCCTAACTGATGCAGCAAGCCCAGAGATGCCAGGGCTATGAACTACCAAACCTAAAAGTACTGGGGCTCACCCCTGGCAAGCCATGGCACAAATTAAGTACTCAGTGGGATGATTATCAAACCACTTCAATAGAAGTGACCTTTCTGTCCCAGGCTTTGGAGGTGGTAATTTTCACATTAGATAACTATTATTTTACTAATTACCCAAACCTAACAAATGCCCTGATGGAAAGCCCTAAATTAAGCCCTCATTTCTAAAACATTATGACTGTTTCAATTTTAAACAATATCCTAGTTCCTAACATAAAAATAAAACACACACTTTCAATGTCAATGGAAAGACTGATAAAATTCCAGATTTCTAAAGGTTACTATTTTCAAAAGAAGTGTTTTTGTAATTGTGTTTTTTTCAACTGGAGAAAAAAAAAAAAAGATGCATTTTATTACTTTTTTAGGGTGTTGAACCACTAAAATGTGGCCCTTTTAATAGTTTATCTTACAGGAATGTTTTCTTTTTGACGTGCCTCAACTTTTTTCTTATACAGTCGCTCACGCAGCTCATTGATTCGCTTGTCCATCATAGCCACTTCCATGTTCCGTTTGTTTAAAAGATCTTTCTGCTGCTGAAGCTTAGAGTTCTGCTCCTGGTTAAGCCTGTTACGAATCTTTAAAAATGCAGCTGTTATAATTACAGTAGATGCTTTATTTCACCTGCTGTCTATTTTTTATAAGATATCCAAAGATATGAAATAATGTAGCTCAACTAAGCTCTTAGGCCTAAGTCTACAACACTTTTATATAACCTGTTAAGTAAATATTAACATTAACATTGAAAAGAAGAAATAGAAAAATGTATCCTAGGTAGCAACTGTACACTCATGAGTATACGTTGAATACATCCAATTTATGGTAACTCCAAGCATCTAAGCATAAAGACGTTTCAGAAAGGAACACTCATGAGGTGAAAACCAAATTACATATAAAATTTGATAGTAAACTCATCTTTTTAAACCTGTTTAAAATCAATTTTTACAATACGGATGGTTAAAAAGTATTAAAAGTAAATGTCAGTTTCAACCACTGATGCTATGCAAATGACGCCGCTTCCAATTCCAAATGAAGCCTTTTGATGCATGAATGGGATGTTCGCTGAACTGCTGGTGCATAAGCTAGACAGCTATTTTTCTTTCTACATGGAAATTAAGTTGAAACCTTCATTTGAAGGCTTCTAATGGTTAAGGGAGCGGGTTACCTATACAGTTTAAAAATCAGTCATTGTGTCTTTCATAGTTATATTTATTGTTTCCCCATTGGCTCTCCTCGGTGCCTTCAATAATTCTCATAGTTTGTCCCAGTTCTCCACATCCTGTGTTGATATTACATGCAAAGAAACTGAGGCAAATTTAAACCTCAATAAATATGTAGGAGATCAATGTGACAACAAGCAATAGAGACATCTCAGCAGTCTGTCAAGCCCCTTTGCGCTTAGAACAGCGCCGTAAATGGAGATGCACCTAATGTAAGTGACAAGAAAAAAGGCCACTATTTCTCAATTAAATAAAAATGTATGCAAGATTAGATTAAGCTTTGTATGTTGCAACCTGATACAATACTTTAAATGAGGTTTTCCTCCACTTCAGAAAAAAAAATTGTACTGCGTTTTCATCTCTTTTAATAAGCACACCCCAATTACAAGGGATCATACAAGAGTGTCCCCATTTAAAAAAAAATGTCAATCTATGTTCAAGGTTCAGAAGCTAATGGATAAAAGAAATTACAAGAGAGTGAGATTATAAAAAAAAAAAAAAAAATTACTTGTATTTCACATTTTTAAAACTAATGCTTGTTAGAGCTCTCGCCTCAACCACAGAACACTATAAGCAAATTATAAAACCCATGAAATCCTGACAAAATGGCACGTAATTAAATAGTTGTATAAACCAGAAACTGTATCAATGTATACATAATATTTTACCTTCTGAATTAATAAGATCTACACAAGATCTACTTAGAAAAATAAGACATAGGGTAACTGCAAATTGTTCTTGTACTAGCAGTTTACGTTTTACTTCTAGTGATTCTGTTAAAATATAATCAGGACGGGCTTTGTTATTTAACCCCACACAATTTAATTATACCATATATTCACTATTATATTGCCATACTACATTTTAAAATTGATATTTTCAATGCTTGATCATACTTTCTAGCTATGAAAGTAGCTTACACAATGTTCACTCTGTTTACTATGTCACAAAAGAGAAAAGATTAAGATCTGAAAAATTAGTTTGAGATAATAAATTTTAGAAAAAAGGAAAATAGAAACACGCACTAGTTTACATGCAGACTTCAACTGTTGCATATACATTCTCTTCACTGCTGAGTAATCTTTTTCAAAACATTTATATAGGTTATATTATTTACAAGTTATTACAAAGTTGTTTTGATAACTAATGAAGTTCCATTCCCCTGAGATTTATACAGCCTTACAAAGAAAAACACATTCCATCATATTGGTTAATCGGGTTTCCCAAAATTAAGTACATTTGCACTAAATGGAGGAAGGTAAATATTACTTTAGTTAATCTACAGACATTGTGTAAAAAGCCTCAGTTAATGGTTTACCTGCAATTCTTGGTACAACTTTTTTAATTCTACAGCTGCAGGTCCTGTCATCTGTCCATTATAAGATTGGAATCCATTCAATTTCCCTTTCCTTAAATCCTCCAATTGTTGAGTTAGCTGATCCACTTTCAACACCGCAGCTTGTAATTCCTGCTGCTTTTCCTGGAACATGGCACTGATATGCTCAATTTCAGTAGCTATAATTAACAAAAAACACATACCACAACAACCTAATGAAATACCAGTACAACTGTCTTGTATTTTTCTTCACTTGTAAAAAGACCCTTTCTAAAAATAGAACAAATATTCAATGCAATATCCTGCTCCTAAGCTAATATTTGCAAGTTACAGTACAAAATAGTATCAGAGAAATTAATTATGGAAATAATTTGAAAAATCCACGTACACAGATTGCCATTCATGATCTTGCTGTAGTCCACTTGTCCTCTCATGGCACGGATTTTTTTCAGCTTTGACTCCTGGGTCTCCACCCGTTCTTTAAGTTTTTGAAGCTTTTCACTCTCAGAAATAGACTGCTGCTGACGGCGTTCTTGCTGCTTCAGATAACGTAAACGTTGTTCCTGACAAAACCAGGGGAACATCTAATCTTAATTTTTGAGGAATTTTTTTCATTAGGTGGGTAATATTAAAACAAAAACAACAGAAGTTGACTTTAAAGAAACCGAAAATTCACTATCAACTTCAGTTGGTTTTCTGGCCTAAATAGCTTTTTACCATCAAATATTACTTTTTTTTTTTTTTTTTTTAAAGAAATGTAATGAAAATGTATACTAATACTCTGAAAAAAACCCTCCCATGATTTGTCCATACAGAAATTTGTCTTCAAAAAAAATAGAAACCAAGCATACTTCTTTTAAAGCTATTAGCTCAAACCTCAAATGTACACTGAACAATTTTAGACTAAACATTCAGTCCAACACATCTGTGAAGCTTCCTCAAGCATTTGTTTCCTACTGCTAGCAACATGCTTCCTGCTGTTCCAAAATGTCTTCCAACCCTCCATTACTCAATTTCCCAAAGGAAGCAAACAATGGTCGGTAGAGGATTTTAGACAGGCAAAGATAAGGAGATCTGCTGTAAGATAAAGTTCCAGCTCTCTAAATGACAACCCTTGCATTGACCAAATAAGGGAAATGTTTCTCCCCACCCCCAATATAATTTCCTTCAAAGAACTGCAAATGCAGCAAATCTTTTAGCTTGAATCCTTTTAAATGCATTTCAGTCCTATTGTTCAGGCATGTAATACAAGCTGTCTATATTATATAGCATCTGAAATAGAGCCACAGGAGTACAAAACTTTGAACATACATCCATTGTGAAGTGAGTCTAGCACAAAGAGGTACCAACAAGCCGATCTTTTTAAGAGACATATAACCAGGGGAGTCAAACTAGTATTCCCTGTCTACTGTTTACTCAGCTGAAGCATTGAGATGTATTGGTTAATATAGCAGATGCTCAGGCTCTCTTATTCAAAGTGTTGTAGAATTTTTTTAAGTTTATGGAAGTTATATATGCATATGCTGAAGGAAATCTATATATAATTTTATTTATGAATAGCTTAGCAAAGCCTTTAAATTATTGCAGTTCTCTCTTTCCAACTCCTGTGTATTTTTACCTTGGCAACCAGCATTTGCTGTTGGTTTTCAATCTGCTGCTGTTGCCTAGCAGCCATATCTTGAAGTTCTGAAAGTGTGAGTTCAACACGTGGATTCCCAACCTGCAGAAAGCACAGAGCACTACATTAAAAGGATTATTTGTTACACTCACTGAATTTTGTAACATTAGAAACCAGACATCAGTAGCCTAAGCATGTCTCTAAGTCCCAATTAGAATCTAGAATAAAGTTCTTTTCTTCCTTTAAGCTTTGCCAGTTTTATGCACATTGGTTGCCACTAAAAAGCAACCAGCAAAGGTTTTATTAATGCCACAAATCAGATTTTCCAAAAATACAAGATTAGAATTTTATAATATGTAATTTACTTGTTTGTTTTTTCTGGACACCCTGGGTTCTGGCAAGGATGGTGGGGTAGATCATTCTTTATTTTATCTCCTGGGAATGTACCAAATTTAGTAAATATTTGATGTTCCTGGTTTTGAGATAAAACACTTTCCTTAATTATGGTGGACTCTGTAGTCCGTGAGCAAAGGCACATTCAGAAATTAGTTTCTAGCAATTATTCTTCAAAGTGTAGTCTCTTAAAATCTAGGAGTCTTTCAGGTACTTTGGCCTGGTGCAGGGGTGGGTTTGAAAGCTCAAACTACAGCCCAAGCCTACAACATGAAAGCAGGGTCCTACACAGCTATTTTGAGAGCACTAAATCTGTGGATTCAGGCTGGGAGACTTGCCGCCAGATGCAACCGCAGACATGCCCATATAGGGGCAGCAAGAGAAGCACCCATAATAACAGCTCCCAAAGGAAAAGAGGAAGGACGAACTTCTATAAAAAGGAAGGAACTCAGCATAGGGAGAAGATAATTCCTGCACCATGGAGAGATGATAAAATACAAGGTGGAAGAGAAAAGTTAACATGAAAAAGTAAGGAAGAGGATGAAGAAGGGAAGCAAATATGGAAGACAAAGAATGAGAAAACAAATGCTGCTACTCAAAGAAAGAGAAGCAGGTCAAAAGATGAGAGAAAAGAGAACAACAGAAAACAGTAAACAAAAATGGTATGGTGATAAAGAACAAGTAAGATGAGGGGGAAAGATCCAGAGGAAGGGAAAAGCTAAAATAGACACATTTTTTAGGTTTGATATTTTAAATTCCTTTATTTTCACTGAATTTCTGTGGCAGATTTCCAGATTTTGGCCTGAAAAGGACGGCTCTCCACTCTTATTTAAACTGAGCAAGTTACATGTGGAGCTCTCATGAATCACCACAGGCATCCTCTCAAAGAAATCCTAAAGACAGTTCTGACTTTTGCCAGTACATGTAATAAGAAAGAATGCACAAAGGGCAATTTTTTGCTTTTACCTCCCCAGTGAAAATAAAGATTTTCAAGCTTCAGTCAGAAAAATCCCTCATAAGGATTACAAACAAGATGGCCATCACAAACTTTACAGATTTAAAAATCCTCCCCCAGTTCCCCACTACAGCACACGAAAGCAGTTATTCTGTAGTGAAAATAATTAATAACAGAAACTAAAGAAGAAATAGGAAGGCTACCTTTTTTTTGATGAGGCCCGTTTTTTGGCACATTTAATAGAAATTAAATCAAGGCCAACAAATTACTATGCACAATGTTGCAACAAGTTTTCCATGTGAACAGTAACAAAAGCTTACACAAAACTGAAGTAAAATAATTTAATATTTGGACAATTTTAACACTTTCTTAAAGAGGAGCAATTGCCGAATATTAGCTACAATTATTAATGCACTTTGAAGATCTGAAATGCTAAGTATTATATTGTTTTAACGTGAATCCAATACACTAGTCAAATTATTGAAAAAATCTCATAGTTGTTTATAAATAATTTGTAGCTATACACCCATGTCTTCTACTTTGTGAGACATGTTCATAATTTTTTTTTTAATGGGAGTAAGAAAACAAAGCAAAAATAAATTCCAAAAGCTGACACTGCTCTCTCTACATCTCTCTCACCAAACCTCTACTCTGCTACAATGGAAAAAGAATGTTGCAATACCAGAACTGTGTTACATTTTTTGTCAAACAGAAGAAAGCAGTATACCAACACCTGAACAGTAGGGAGAGTTGGTAAGGGAAATAGTTGTACAACTGGTTTGAAATGTAATGCAATCAGTAAAGTTTAGTCATGAAACAGGCAGGCTATTGTACTGGTACTGTAATCAATTTACATTCAGTGCAGTTTTTAAGCCAACACACAAGATTACATTATTAACAACAAAGTTAAACAAACACCATTTCTTATGCCCATTACAATCACTCCTACAATAAATAAATAAATAAATAAAAAGGAAGTGCTATGGAAGTGTTGTTTCAAAACAATGATTACATGAGGGAAAATAGGTTTTAAGATTCATAAATGGGTCAAAGGAATAATCACAGGGAAATAGAAGTCAAATTCTAGCATGTGAGAGATCTCAATCAGCATTTCTCCTCCTTGGCCTTGAGAGTTGCCTTTCATTACAGTTCTGTAATCGTCTGCCAATGGTCTCTGCCATACCAGCGTCTTATTCCCAGTCCCAAGAGAGGAAAACTCCAGCTCTGAAATCTCTCAGTTAACAGAGAAACAGGACACTTAGAATAACTGACCTCCAGCTCTGCTACACACACACAAAGCCACAGATCTCCAGTCTTTGTGTCCCTGTAGAGTGGTTTCTTTGAGGTCCAAGTAGTGGGGGAAGGGAAAACAGTAATTCTGACAAGCTCTAACTCTGAGAGATTTCAGAGCTGGAGTTTTCCTCTCTTGGGACTGGGAATAAGACACTGGTATGGCAGAGACCATTGGCAGACCAGATAAAACACTTATTAATCTGATTTACCAAAAGAGGAAAAATTCCTATTACTAGTTGTACTATTTTTTAAGTAGCATGACTATAACAAATACATTTTTCCCCACATTATTTATCCTTTACAGGCCTTGTACCTTCCCCAAGCATGCTCATTACTATAACTATAAAATGACAAAAGACATTTTACAATGATTTATATATTAAAGCAGGGCTCAAAAGGGGAAAAAAAAGTAGCAGCACTTTTCCAATGTCCATCCACAAATCAACATATGTTCACTTAAGAGACAAAGGTAACATACCAAAATGAAATTCTGCTCCAAGTACACTGTGCACATGTTGAAAACAAGATCATACATGCTCCGTTATGTTCCTTTGGCACGACTCCCTATCAAGAGAGCTCAGATCCTCCAGAGCTCAGCTGATCTTTTTAGGTATGGATCCCTCAGTTAGGCTCAGTGCTTTTTTTCTGCCGGAACGCACCGGAACGGCGTTCCGGCACCTTTTTTTCCCCGCCGGTGCTCCCTCCCAGCTGTGCAGGCTGGGCCGGGCTGGGGAGATTTAAATCTCCCGCCCTGAGCATGCGCAGTTACAGCGTGCTCAGGGCGGGAGCGGACTGGCCGGCAAGCAGCTCTGCCGGCCGTCCCTGCAGTTCCCAGCCTCCGGCCAGGTAAGGGGGCTGGAGGGAGGCCTGGAGAGGGGTGGGGGGACAAGGAGACGGGCCGGGTTGTGGGGTGGGGACAAGGAGACGGGCCGGGTTGTGGGGTGCGGGGGACAAGGAGACGGGCCGGGTTGTGGGGTGGGGGCGGGGACAAGGAGACGGGCCGGGTTAGAGGGGTGGGGGTGGGGACAAGGAGGGACCCCCGCGCAGGCCGGCAGCCCCCACCGCCCCCTCCAGACCCCCGGGGCTGCTTCCTTTCTCTTTTTTCTCTTCCTCTTCCTTTCCTTTTTTTCCCCTCTTCTTTGTCTTCCTCTTCCCTGCCTTCCTTTCTCTTCCTTTCTCTTCTTTCTTCCTTTCCTTTCCTTTTTTTCTTTTTCTCTTTGTCTTCCTCTTCCCTGCCTTCCTTTCTCTTCTTTCTTCCTTTCCTTTTTTTTCTTTTTCTCTTCTTTGTCTTCCTTCCTTCCTGCTCTTTCTGTCTTTGCTTCCTTCCTTTCTTTCTTTTTTTCTTTGTCTCCTCCTTCCTTCTCTTTTTTCTTTCTCTCCCTTCTTTTTTAAAACTTTTTAAAAATTAATTTTAAATAAAAACCTTTCTTAAAACTAGATTTCAAATTCCAAATTCATTCCAATTAAATTAATTAAACACTAACTAATTAATTCTATTTACAGTCACTTTATATTCAATTAATGCCTATAATTTCTGTCTTGAGTTTTCCCCAAAAATTTATTCTGAAAAAGTTTTTCACACGGCTTGAAAATTTTGCACACAAGCCACCAAACCTAGAGGGAACATTGGCTACTAGTTGCGTACACAACAGCAGGCCAGCAGGCTAACATCGGTCAGTCCCACACTCTGGGCCTGGCCGGAGCCCACAGCACCAACAAAAAGTGTGTGGATGCGTTACTGCCTGCCACCCAGTACCCAGAAACACAGGCCAGCAGCAGACGTGATAGCTACGCATTCACGTTTTTTTCTAATTATAATACGGCCCCCCAACAGTCTGAGGGACCGTGAACTGGCCCCCTATTTAAAAAGTGTGAGGACCCCTGCTGTAAGACCTCACAGGTTGTCTTTCAGTATATTAGCGGCCTGCATAGTTAATAAAACTTAACAGTTTTTACCTTGTATTTTTATTTCTTTGATATATTCAAAAATTTACTGTTTACTGCACTATTTTCAGTGTTATTTCTTTATGACACGACGGACATCAATAGGAGTTCCGGTACCTTTTTTTTTTAGAAAAAAAGCACTGGTTAGGCTAAGGATATCCTGGAGCTTTATTGTGTTAGATGGATTTCAGACTTGGCACCTGTCTGGTAGGGCACAGATGCCTCTTGGGTTCTCCCTGCTCAATGGCTCCAATAGTCAGAATGGGAAAAAAAGAGGTGGAATTCACCCATGCACCACAGACTTTATATCAAAATGAGACATCACTGGCAGTAAACAGTGCAGATTTCCAAAGCCCTTCCTTCTCGTATGCTTTGATCAGTGAAAGTTGTCAATGTCAACAGTTAATTTACTATCCTTAACCTTCAGACTGTCCCTTCTCTTCCTGCTCAAAATGTATAGGAGCAATCCATAATGCTCAGAGCTATTGTTTCAGAATGTCTGCAGACTCAGGGAAACATCACTGCATCACGTTATGGTCTGTTCACATTTTCAAGATCATCTTCTCTACCACAAGGCTAAACATTTTTTTTTTTAAAATGAATGCTCAGATCTCTGAGTACAAAATGACAATCTTTAAGAAAATAATTGATTTTCAGATCCACTGCAAGTCATCCCAATTTGACCTCTGATAAGCAAGAAGTTAATGCAGCTCTAAATCGGCATATTTGAGGCACAGCTTAAAAATCCTGTTGTTATCCTTAAACAGGTGCCTTAGTATATTTTGCAGGAGAGCATAATAAATTCTTACATTAGCCTCTCTCTCTAGAAACCTGAGAATATCTGTCTATAAACTAATTTTATAGTGCAAAAATAATTAAACATACATAAAGGTTAAAAAAAGAAAAAACCCCATTCACATAATCTGCAAAAGACCCCAAAGAAAACCCTGACAGCTCGCCATTTAGATACAACCCTTCTCTAAAACTTTTAATCATTTATTTTACTGAAAATCATTATGGCTAAGTGCCTTTCTCCATTAACATAACTACACAGTGTTGACAAAAGGAAGGGGAAAGAGAGGGGTTTCAACCTGCAACTTCACTCGCTGCTGTTGCTTCCATTTCCTCCACATGGCAAATGAAGAATAGAAACTAAGCAGGATTCCTCTTCAGCTTCAAGTGAATTATTTTCAGAGAGATTATAACCAGCAACGTATTTTAGATGTCCCAAGTACAGTAGCATAATTTTTTCAACATCAGGAAATTTAGCAAACAGGCAAAAATTCCAACAGTTTCTCTTGTAAACAACTACTTGAATAAAGCAGTTTCAACCATTTTATCTTCACTAATGTAGTTTATAATAATCTTCATTCATTCAAGCAAAACTACTGAGAAAACAAGGGAAAATTCTGAACAGTTTCTTAATTAGTCAGAGTATTTGTTCAGAATTACTGCTGTGTTACAATATGATGCAAAGGAACAGGGTATGTTTCCTTTAATGAGATCATCAGTTTCTCAGAATCTCTCTAACTAAATTTCTTCTATTCATACTAGCTATTAGTAGTTCCATACATGACATCACTCACTTCACAAACCTGAACCTATCACATTTAAGCCATAAAACATCCTCCTTGTTTCTGCAGCAAGGGAAACCTAAACTCCTGTGGGATTGCACTTTTTACAACAACAAAAAAAAAGGCACTGCAACTATCTACTCCTCCAGATTCCACAAATTAATTTGCTATATAGTGATAAGTTCCAGGAGACAGAGCTGCTGAATTGTAACTTCCTTTACATTCGTCACTTGGAGTTTTACATCCTAAACTGAACTCCTAAATAAATATTGTTGGTTCAGTTACCAAACACCGTAGATATGGAAAAATTACATCCCATAAACAAAAGCATTCATAAAGTACTTCACGTCTATGCTCATTAATTGCTTACAGGTTGTAAGCATTTTCAAAAAAATGTTGCACACATTTTGTTCATCATACAATCCTGAAAGCTCATATGGCAAGAGACAATTTGCAACATATAACAAGGCTTGAATGGAGGAAGGATAGCACAGTGGTTAGGGCACTGGATTGGAATACAGAAGACCCAGATTCAATTTTCTGCTTCACCATGGACTTCCTGTGTGACCTGTGTGATCACTTAGCCTCTTTATACCTCATGTGCCCATCTGTAAAATGGGGGGTCCTAGAAAAGCGATAGGCATCACCGGGATAAAAATTGTCCATTGAAATATCATGAAAATGTGACAACCCTATGAGTTGGTTATGGGACATACAGAGACAATGGAGCTTGAAATTTTAGTTTCTGATGCATGATTCTCTTGTGGGTGACAGCCATTTTGCTGAACAGTAATTAATATCTGTGGCAGTGGCAATGAGAACTGAATGTCAGATCATAAACCTGTCTCTGGACTATCTTATTACTATCCCATCCCAAGAACTGTCATACCATTTAAACACGTTTATCATTTTTAAAGAAGGTGTGTGATTAAATAATTAATTACTTCCACATTTCAGTCTCCGTACTCTGAGGTCTATTTTCTTGATCCTCCTGTTTCCTCTCTTCTTCCTTTCCTTCTATCCCAGTATCTCTCCTGTTGCTTACTCCCACTTCTCCTGGCATGTGCCTCCCTACCTCCCCTTCTGACCAATTTGCTTATGAGTCATAATGAAATGGCTCATCTACAGGCAGCCCCCAAGATTGGCAGAGGAAACATTGCATTTGAACTTGCACAGAATTTCTTCAACAAGCAAAGAGCATCTCTGTAATGCAGATAGACATTCTTAATCAGTGAGGATAGATCCCAGGAGCTTCTGATCCAGCCTGCTCCCAAATACTCTTCAAGTTAAAGATAATTCTCAGCTGGCTGTTAGCTGTACTGCCAACCCTACCTATTCAAAAATCATAAGTCAAGCCCCCAAAATCATAAGATTTAAAATATACTTTGGACAGGGAGGGAAGAATCTTGGTTTCTGGTTTCCAAGCACTCGGTTCATTCAGGTCACATTTTCCAGATTTTCTCCACAACCCACCAGGGCAAAAAACTTTCATTAAAAAGTGGTAATAATAAAATACAATAACCAAAGAATCTGAGGATTCCAGAAGCTGTTACTTGAAGGAAAAAAGAAACAGATTTTACAACTCATAATAAAGTCACAAGAACGGGCAACACATTAGCTGTAGTGGAAATACCCATTACAAATGCTTAACCAATAATTCCTGTCTATCTTATTCTCCCCCTCCTGAAGGCCAGAAAGAAAGTGAAATATTGACACTGATTCTTCCTTTTCCAGAGTTCTGCACCAGGCCAGCAGAGCACCAGTATTCCTAGGCCATGTACACACTACAGACTTGTCCCGCAATAAAGTTGTTGTGGGACAAGCAAAGCATTATAACTGTAACGCTTTCCCCCTATCCCACCATGCACTGCAGGAGCCAGCCTTTGGGCTGGCAGCAGGGCTCAAGGCGCTGGGAGTACCAGCATTCCTGGTGGCTAAAGCCCTGCTGCCATAGCGATTCCCTCTAGCTGCTCAGGACCTGGCAAGCCCAGGCAGCTTGATTCAAGCTGCCGCCCGGGGTTGTCAGCTCCCAAGCAGCAGCTGCTCCGGACCCAGCAACCCCGGGCAGCTTGATTCAAGCTGCTGCCAGGGGTTGTTGGCTCCCGAGCGGCAGCCACAGCCGCTCCGGACCCGGCAACCCCGGGCAGCAGACAGAGGCGATCAAGGGAGCCAGGCAGCAGCAAGGTTCCCAGTCCCCGGCAGCCACCAGGGTTCCTGGTGGCTCCAACAGCAGCGGAGCTTCTGTGGCCAGGATTCCAGGAACCCCTGGCTAGAGCTCCGCTACTTGTCAATTTCACTGATCTGCTAGAGCAGTGAAATTGACAAGTATGACAGCTCCGGTGTCCCAAAGTGGCCTCGACTGGCACTCTGGGACATTTCCGGAGGTCGTCAAAAGCACAAGGAGTGTACACACTGGCTCTACCGTGGAACAGCTGTTACATGGTAAACCTAACCACCCTCCTTTAGGTGGTTTATCTGTTGCACCGCAAGAAGGCTGTTGCTGCGCAACAAACAAGATTGTAGTGTGTATGCTGGCAGCCATATCGCGCAGTAAAGCTTCTTACTGCAGGATAAGGCTGTAGTGTGTACAAGCCCTTAGTCTCCTGAAGTAGGTGGCTGTTGCCCAGGGCTCCACCTTCTCTCATAGATTCCTGTCAATCCAGTCTGCTGCAGCTGCCCCCAGTGCTGCATACTCCTGTTCCCTCATTTACCCTTCTTTGGTACCACAAACCACTTTGATGGGGTGCTGCTGCCCCTTCTCCACCCACACCTAACCCCAGGTCATGGCCCTCCCTTCCCCCTCTCACTGTCTTCAGAGGACCCCTGACTCCCTAATCCAATAGATAGCAGAATCTTCTGGGAAATGGAGGTAGCCAGCCCCCAACCTAGCTTGCCCAGCCCCATCAACAGATTGACCTTTGACAGCCATCAGGTAGCTCCACCTCCATTTAAGGCTTTCCTTGCTAATAAGGGGTTTTCTCCATCACATGCATAAGGAAACCCTCCCAAAAAAGGAGCAAATCCCCTGTGCCAGAAAAGTTCAGTCTGCCTACAGAGCTGGGCTGGCCCATGTCAGATAGCAGTGCGGCCATCTTTCTTCTCCCTGCTCTCCAAATTCCTTGCTCTTTTGGATTAAGATGACAACCACCTCTTGTTCGCCTCCTCCAAAGACTTGAGGGGATATCTGGCCACATCCTGAAGACAGGTGAAGGGGAAAGGTAGAGGTTAGTAGAGCTCCCCAGAAAAAGCTGTGGTTAGGAGAGGGAAAAGTTGCAGTAGGTAGGGCAAGGGGCAGCAATACATCAAGGTTTGGAGGTAGCACAGGTTGGCGTCAGGGCATCTCAGGGGATGGGAATAGTACCGGCAGCAGGGGCACATGCAGAAGCAGCAGTATATCATGTGATGCTTGCTGGGCTATGATCTGACACTTTTCTGTTCACTCCTGCCATGTAATTATCTGGTTTGATGCAAGATATGCCATGCAGGGTTCCTTTATGAATGCTCATAACATGGTCTGCATTATTGTTATGGCATCATGTATGTGTGCAGCTGTGAGACATGTTCCCAGGTATTTCACATGGTTCAGGCAGACAATCAGGGCTGCCTCTCAGCATGGAGGCTGAAGAGGTGCATGATAAAGACAATGCAAACTGAGCTCCCTGGCTCAGGTGGGACCAAGAGAATCACACAGCCGCGAGTGAGAGGGTGAGGTCTCCCGCCCTTTTGGAACAAAGAAGATCACATGGAAGAGGAGGAGGGAAGAAGGAATGGAAACAAATACAGACACTTTGAACTGTTAGAGACTTCTGGTCAGAGAAACACCACTTTGGAAACATCTCCAACTTCAAGCAAGATCTGGACCCTGCCTAGGGATAGGCAGAGACTGGCTGTAAAACCATCATCAGCCAGACATTGTGAGTAATCCTGGACAGTGATGTTTTATATTTTTTATTTGCTTGTGATAACCCCTGAGCGGTTTCTTAACTGATCGAACAGTGATCTGCTATATACTCACTTAAAATCATATACTAATCAATAAACTAGCATTTATTTCATATAAAGCTCCGTCGACTTTAGAGTGGGTGAACAAGCAGAGCTGGGGCATTCTTGTTTCTTTGATAAATGGGCCAACTGTAGACGATGAGCCTACAGTGATTGGGGAAGGGTCCTAATCCTTGTAGGATGGAAGTTCCTGGGGTGTATCTGGGGGTGCTCACTGGGGGGCCATCCCCTGAATGGCTGTAGAGCACACACCCACTGAATACACATAGGAGGCTAGAGTGGACTGACTCAGTACTGGATAGCCACCTAACGAAGCAGGATAAGTCAGCGTCCAAGGAGTGGCGATCAGGGAGGCACAGCAGCACACCAGACCAAATTCTGGGAGGGGAACATCAGAGTACAAAATGGGGAATGCAGCCATCTACCTTAAAGGCTTCGGGATTCCAGGAATCACATCCCTGCCCTAGGCCTCACTGGCCAGGCACAGAACTCTCCAGTGGGAAAAGAAGCAACACCAGCATCTTACCAGCCTACAAGTTGGGAATATAAAGGGCTAGAGCAGGGATAGGAAACCCCTGGCACATATGCTAAAAGTGGCACACAAGACCTTTCGGAGCAGCACATGGGACCATCAGTGGCACCACAGAAATTGCCTCTCCTACCATTGAAAGCCCCTCTTGGTGGCTTTTTTTAGGGGCAGGCGGATGGGATGTGGGGGATCCATGCCATACTTATGCCGCAGGCATGCTGTGGAAAGAAGCCATTGGGAGTGGCTCCTCTCCATGGTGTGCCAATGTCAAAAGGAGCCACTTTGAGTGGCTTCTTTCCGTGGCATGCCTGGGGACCCCCGAGAAGAGCTGCTCCAGGCAACTTCTTCTCGCTGCATCCTTGAGGACCCCTGTTCTCAGGCACGCTGCCAAGAGAAGCTGCTTTGGGCAGCTTCTTTCCACGAGTGGCTCATTTCAGCGGCATGCCTGAGAAGTGCCGCTCCTCACCCACTCCAGGCATGGCCGCTGTGGAATATTCAGGCAGACACTGCTTTTTTTCCCCCTACCCAGTGGAGGGGGCTACTGGCACTGGCTGAGGGTTGAGGAGGAGGGGTCAGCACAGGGGTCGGCAAAGGTTGCCAACCGATGTGCTAGAGGGTGGCAGCAAGTTGTTTCTCAGATCTGGAACAGCTGTTTACAGCTGAGAAGTTGAAGTTTTCCATCACTACCTGTAGCAATTATGACTGCCCTTTTCTAAATAGTAGGGTATTGGTAAAAAGCAGCCAATCAGGTCAAAGTTTCTCTAAACTATTTTACCCTCAGGGACCTATAGAAGGGTCTGAAAACCCATTATCTACAGGGGACTTCACAGAGTTGATATAAGTGGGGGGTGAATAAAGGTGCTTATGGAATTGGCAGATTTGGAGCATGTGTATGGGTGTGCAGAATGCACAAGTTCAGGCTGTAGGTGAGTCTTCCAGAATCCTAAAATGCCATCCCCAAATAAGGTGGCTGCTGTCTCCTCCCCCCCCCCCCCAATCCGTCATATGTTTCTTCCCCCTTATGCTGCATTTGCAGTGAAGGGAAGAGAGAGCAGTTCTGGTTGCTCCACTCCCCATTCCCTTGCCAGTCTGCAAAATCCCACAGAGAACAGGACAGGAGTTTGAGCATCTGTCTGATGCATCTCACAAAGGATGGTTACATTCCCCCAAACAGACACCCAAGACAGCCCAGGAGAGGGAAAAGGAGAACAAACTGAGATCCTTCAACCAAAAATAGCTTTCCAATTCTATGCCTTAGACCTACTTACTGCAAGCTAAGATACCCTGGAGACTGCTATGAACTTTACTTAGCTGGTTGTGGTGCCCAAGAGAGCATAACACAGGTGGGAATAGCCAGAGTGCAGCAAACTCCAGCCACCCTTCCTCTCCATACTAAATACGCCCCTTCCCTAATGCTAGTAGCAGCCAGGGAGTTGGTTTCTCTGGCTATGATAGCCATTGGAACTTCCAAGTGTTTTCTACTGTCTTATTACCAGCTGACCAGCACAAAGGGATCACCAAAGAGTAGAGAATCTGCTCCAAAAGTACTGACAGGGGCCAGTTGGTCTTTTGAGAATGTTCAGCCTTCTGCCTGGAAAAACCTGGATACCACTGCATTAACACTTGATAATCCCCATGCCCAAATTCTAATTTAGATATTTTAAATCTTTTGTGATTTCCCTTTACTGTGTTTCCTATGGAAAGTCGACATTGCTATTGGATGGTACATTTTAGAAGTGTTGTAGGCAGACCCATATTTAACACTCCAAAACAAGTATCTGGTTCTATCTTAAATAAAATAGAATGTTCGCTGACCTCTGTACAGATTACATTATTTCCAGTTTAATGGTTTTATCCACAATTCTGCCTTGCGTTTTTGTGTTTTGTTTTAAATTAGGTCAGAAAATGCCAGCAGCAGAAATCCATTTAAGAATCCAATGATAATACTATGTGCCTTTTTTAGGCTCCTAGAACAAGCTAATCAAACATGCATAAAGAAAACACAATTTCAGAAATTAAAAAATAAACAAACAAGTTAAACTATCTGCAGACAGTCATTAAGTATGATTGTGTAGGACATCCTGCAACCTATCACAGATTTAATCTGGTCATTTTATTTAGACACAATCGAAAAAGTCAGTTCTTTTATTTTTGTGCGTTAATTATGACAATTATTTTGAAAAGCAAAATATTAAACAAGCACTACTGCATCACAATTTGCAGTTAAATTTCCCTGCATTTGTCAATAGCTCTCCCTAAAAAGGAGTATTTGGTTAGCAACCCCTACCTCATGCTGACAACTGGATGACACTACAAAATAAAGACTTCAGGCTATTTTAAGTCCCTGACTCCTGATCCATATAATTTATTACTGTTTTCTCCAATGTTCTCCTTGATCTTTCAAATATAATGATGCCTTATTTTTCTCTGGCAAGACAAATCAGCAACTATCCTGTTATTAGTTTCAGAAAAACTAATTAAACAAAAACAAAACAGGAAATTGACTCCACCACTTAGTCCTGCCTCATCTCAAGGACTTATTAAGGTCCCTATCAGTCCTATGACTCTATAACAGTTTCAAAAACTGGTATTTACCTGTTTTACAAGTATATAATGTATATAAAGAACACATGTTAAGTATTGGCTAAAACAGGGCTGCCTGTAAACAGTTTCTACAGTGTAAGGAAAAAAGTAAATGAGCTCCAAAGAAACTTATTAAAAAAAAAACCCACCAAAAAACCCAAACTTTTTTTTAATTCAACTACACATGCAAATTGAAGATGCCACGGCTTTTACTTGAAGTAGCAGATATATATTTCCTCTTCTCATCCTCCTAACTAGAACCAATTTTTTGTTTTTTAAAGTTTTTATGCATAAGCATAGAAATATCTTGCAGGAGATCAGTTATGTATAAAACTTTAAACTTGTTTATGGTTTTAATGTTTTACTTAGAGTAACTATGAACAATAGCCATCATCATCATCTCATCAAGCTTTCACAACAAACATTCTAAGTTTCTTTAAAAGTAAGCTTTTAGAATTTAATTTTCTGAATATTAAAGAAGAAAAACCATCTTATTTTGGTATGCCAGTCCATTATGTTTTACAAAGCATTTCATTACAAGTCTCTTAAATAACATAGTTAATATCAAATGTGATTTTTTTCTCCTTAAGTAATTATTTCAATGTTATGTTTTATAGTAGTGTTGTCAAACTGTTTACATGATGATACAACAAAATGTTTTCGAGACCAAATACAAATGCACAGAAAAATAAGTATGTTTGAAAGCAATTTTATGGACTTAGTCTGTGACTTGTATTTCTCAGAAAGCTCCTAATGTTTCCTTTTAAATAATTTACTTGTCAGGTTTTTAAATAACTACAGTTTTATAATTTACAGTTAGCAGCTTGTTTGATCTGTATACCAAACAATAACCTGTTTTTCAGAATTGCATTTTCAATGCTAAAAGGAAACAGTTATTAAAACAAAATAGTTTGCATTCTGGTCATGTGAAGCCAAAACCATTACAAGGTAAATTCAAGTGAAAAAATTACATAGTACTTTGATGAACTGCCTGCACAATAAATTATTTATTTAAGTGTATAACTAACAATTTTTGTAAAGTAATTACCTGCTGGACACTTTTCCATGTAATTGTAAAAGAACATATCTTTATTTTGTTGCATTGCCCATCAGCTGTAAACGCTTCCATTCCTTCAACATGCTTCAACTCCATTTTTTTTTTTTTTTTGCTATTCTCTAACTACAGCAACCATGTTTATTATTATTGTTGGTAAACCAAATTAGCAACTGACTACAGAAATTCTACAAAATGAGCTCTCTCATATGCCTTTGTGGCTAGGTATAATCAATGACAAGTAAAGTTTTGTATCATTTTCTACACTAAATACAGGGTTTTCTTTTCCCCCAATCCTTTATCAATATGGAAAGCTGTCTCTCTGCATTCATCAGTAATCAGTGAATGGAAAAGGCTAGTGGATTTTGCCAGCAGTGAAAGACCTAATCATGGCAAGATCAAGCCAACTGTCAACTGTAATCAGCTTGATGTATTGCACTTTTCATATCCAATGGAAATGTTGAGCAACCTTTTCTTTCACAATTAGTTACAGGGTTAAACTGAAAATGCTGAAATGCAGACAACTTTGATTTGAAGAGACAATGAAAGATTTGTTTCTTTTTTAAAATAGTTTTGTAATATTTACAAATCAATGCAAAAAGTCTAGGTACCACAGGGTGAGCAAGGTCATTATTCTCTGCCCCTTCTGAGCCTCTGCAGTATTTACTGTTTAGAGTAATAGAGGATCATCTTGATTGAGTACTGAAAACTGTACTTTATCAAGATAAACTTTCTATACAAGGCACAAAGTAAGCATGACCAATTTCCTTCTGTTCCAAGTTCTGAGACTAATTGAAAGACCAACGGTACCAAACATGGCCTGGTGCCAGAGAGGGGGACAGTGGCAGGGGTAACCCTGGTAAGCAGAGCCGACCCGATGGCTGTCGTGTAGACAGACATTCAAGCTGAGCACACACCTATGTTGGTATGAACATGAGCCAACACGCAAATAAGAAAAATTGTTTTCCTATTTGAAAACTAAAGATTCTCCCTCTTGGAAGTTACTGGGTTGTTTATTGCATTCTCTTCACACTGGGGTACTTGAACTAACATGTCATGATGTTGGTACAATCTGCAGTAATCCATTTACCAGTCAAAACTCAACAACAAGCTTTTATTATCTGCTTACAAAAAGATACTATCAATTCCCATTTTTCTCTGCTGGTTGAGATTTCCAGACTAGAGAAGTTTAAAGGAATCTGACTTCTAGTTGGTAGGAAAATAAAAGTTTCCTCTTTTACTTGAGATTCCCTAGATAGAAACGAATGCCATTTGCCTAGCAGGACTCCAAACCCTTAAGGAAGGAAAGATCAGCCTCAAGTTCTATCCCATGTTGCCTAGTAGCAGAATTTCCTCCTAGTACACATCCAAGTGCTGGTCCTCCTTCTCCCTTCTCCAAACTAGGGTAGAGTTCTGGCATTACGAAAAGCAAAATAAACCGTGGAGAGACCTGCTCTATCATCTATATACTGCCTTTCTTTCCTCTTCTTAGAGAAAGATGACAAGTCAAAAATCCCGAGTTTGGACGTAGAGTTTTTTTTTTTTTTTTGTGGAGGGCAGGGGGGATTACTTCTTAACAAAAAGACCATTTCAGGTTCCACCTCCAGTCTCACTTGTGTTTTCACAGCTTCCCTGTACAACTGCAGTAATTGCCTATATGAAAAAAGTATTTTTAATCTATATTTAGTGCTATCAACATTCTTCTTTTTTGATATGTTAATCACACTAACCTGATTTTTATCTCTGCGCAAAAGAATAAATGAACATAAGTCTGACATCAGAAATCACAACATTCAAAAACCAGTAGGGGAACACTTCAATCTCCCTGCTCACTCTATTGATGACTTGTTAATAGCTGTGCCCAAAACAAACGAATAACAAATTGAAGCTTTGAAGAGAAACTGCAGAACTGGAATTTATATGTAAATTTGAATCTGTTTCCTCAGGGTTAAATAAGAACTATGGATTTTTTTTTCTTACTAAAACAGGTGATTTGACCTCACCTTCCTCTATATGCTGTTCCCCAGTGTTTGAATCTTAACAATGGCTTTGATTTGCTGTTACAGCCTGATCTGATCCTATGACTTACACTTCCCTGCATTTATTTTCCTCCTGTTTTGTAAGCTCTCCATCTTCAAAGCATCTGATGAAGTGGGATTTTCTCCCATGAAAGTTCATGCGCTAAATAAATTGGTTAGTCTTTATAAGTGCCACAGGGCTCATTTGTTTTTCTGATTTTTATTCTGCATTTCATCAACTCTTTTCTTTCTGATTCCTTCCATCATGCTCTTCTGTGCTAGATCCCTTTCTCTTCTCTCTCTCTGTATGTATAACATGCATTTGACTCTCTTCTCTCTTGGACATACCCTGTCACCTCTTCTTTCCGTTTCCCTCAAATAACTTCCCAGCCACCCTTCTTCCTGCACTGCAGACAGTAATTCCAGTCCCACTGGTGGCTCATTTCCTCTCCTATGTACCAGTGGCCCCTTGTGGAAACAGCTATGATTGCTCTTCCTCCTTGTTTCCAGGCAATTTCTAATAAAGAGCTGAGATACCTGTAGAAGCAGCTGGCAACATATGACCAATCAGTTCTCCACAGACCAGAGTTTTGAAGCCACTAATATAAATCAAACAGTGGTTCTTGTGGCAAGTGGACTGCTGGCATATCAAAATCTTGCCAAAACTGAACCAAGCATATGAGCAAGAGGAAAAAAGAAGCAACTATACATGAGTGTGAATGTTGTTCAGCAGAAGTATGATTACTCCCCCTTTGCTCTAAAACACAGGTTTTCAACTTTGCTACTTGAATCAAGAAAAATTTCAGGCCTCATAATGAGACCCAGGCTGTCCTGATACCACATTCAACAGTCATCCCTGTTCCACAAGCTGGATCCATCATGAGAGTAGGCCCTCACAAAAATTTAGAAAGTGAGTTTTGAAATGCAAAATTATTTATCAGTGAAGCCAGCTATAAAGTAACATTCCGTTTACAACATGATTTAATTCCTATGACAAGTCATACAACTTCTCAAACTATACATTTTAAAATAAACTCATGATTACATTTGTTAGACTTCTTGGCTCTGCTTTGCCTTTGTCAAAACCATTTAACCTTTAGCAGGACAACCTTGATTTGTTCCATTTTTTTTCATTACAAAGGCTACACCAATAAACTAAGATAACAGAAACAACAGCATTTTCCAATGTTGTTCATAATGTTGACAATAAACCAAAAAGCCTTGTTATATAATTTGAAAAATGGGACTCTTCAGTGGAAAATTATATTCCTGAATTGAACTGAAGAAACTAGAAAAACTTTATATTTTACAGAGAAAAGAAGAATTGGTCTTGAGAAGCTACCCTCTTACCTGTGGTCCCAGGGCAAGGGGAAGAAATCTAAAGGTAACAAGAATCTTCTCCTTAGGGGTGAGGAGAAGTCTGGGCATGAGCACAGTGCAATTTCCTCCCAGATGTAAAAGTTGGTAAGGTTGGAAATATAAGTCAGGCCATGACAAACTGCTCTCAGACCCAGGCTACACTTACCACCATTTTCGACGGCAGTCGAAGGGAGATACGCAAGCCAGGTGAAATACCTTGTGTATCTCCCGCCGACTTCTTAAATCCTCCCTACACACTACACTAAGCCAACCAGAAACGGTGTCTGGTCAGTGTAGTGTAAGTGCCATTATGGAGCTGGTGTTCCAACTCCAGTTTGGTTATTGACTGACTGCGTCTACACAGATGCCTGATGGCAGTGACATTGCCGCCGTCAGTATAGACTTGCCCTCAGTCTCAGTACTGAAGAAAAACCTGGCAACAACTGCTACTTCACAAAGACCTTGTTTCAATCTTAAGAATGATAAATATTGCTTTTATAGCAATATCCATTTGACCTTTTGAGGAGACTTGCTCAACTATTAATATTAAATACTCTCTTTTGAAAAGAATCTTTTAAAATCAAACAGCATTTTTCCTCGTGACTTTAAAATCACCACTACGGTTCTAAAGTAGCGATCAAGCAAACAGTGAGAGCTTCAAAGAACAAAAAGGCAATGGCACATGATTAATAGCATAAAATTACTCAAGCTTGAATTCTAACAAAACAGAATTGTCATTTCATCCAACAGTACTGATTTATTAAACACTGAGACAAACATTTTTATCCTCCTACACAACTTTCCATGCAGCAGTCATACTTCCAGATTTTTCCAGTTAATTATATTTGGCAAAAAAATAATATTACAACAACATTAACACAATAAGAGTAAAGTAAAATATACCTGATTATAGAATACTTCCTAACTACATGTTGTAAGCTTCTTCAGTGTTCCACTGTACTGCATTTATTATAGAGCAGTGCAATATTCAGCATTCAAATAACGATGAATAAGCCTACTGCATTATGTAAGAGTAAGCCGATTAAATCCTTGAGCCTGAAATCATGTCTTTCCTTCCTACCCCAATACTTTGAAATTTGTCACAAACAGAATCTTAGTTTTCTATGCTTTTCAGAATCTGCATTATTCATATAATTAACATGAGTATTTTATATATAATATATGAACAACAACTTAAAATCAGTTTAATCCCTTAAAGTTAATGGGTTTAGTGCTTATGGATGGGAAATCTTGAATTCAAACACAAATTGGCACAGTTCAGATACGTTTTTAACAACTCATTATTAATCTCCCTTCTTGGTAAATAATTAATAATCAAATTCCTGCTTTTATTATTTAAAGGGTGACTTGAAAATTTTTTTCAAAAATTTAAAAACTCAACCATGATAATAGATGCTGAGTGTTCCAGCTGAGAACGGCATTTATCATGTTAGAAACCTGAGACATAAATGTAAAATTAACAACTGCATTCTAAATTGGACAGAAGGCCATACTTACACCAACTTCAGCACTGTCAACAGGTCGTGATTAAAGGAAAAATGGCATGTGGGACTCACTGCTTCCAGATGAAATGAAAGTAGTGAAGTGCTCCTGCATACAGAGCATAGGATTTGGAGAGCTATATGGGAGCTATGCACCTCTTGCATACCACGGGGCTGTATCATCTGTGTACCATCCACGGAGAGGATGAAGCAAGGAAGATGCAGGGGCATGGCAGCCAGTGCTTCGAAGAGAGCACAGGAAATAAAAACTTGTAGCATTTGATCAATAGTGTTTGGTGGCTGGAGGAAAATGATCTTTTTCCTTGTCCCGGTGAGAACATCAATGCTCAAAAAAGCTGATAAGAGCATTAAAAAAAAGGGGGGAGGCTTTGTGACCATTTATTTAAAAGCGAACATTATCTTAGGTGCCCATAGCTGGATTCCATACTCTTAAAAAAAATTTCAGTATAATATCGAAGAAGATAAAATTGGAGGACCGGTTTTAACTGTGCTATCACATTGCTTTCAAAGGGATGACATAGGTGTATATAAAGGTGGAACATGTCCTGCAGAGTTTTCATTGTTATAAAAGATGCATTAGAAGGCAAGAAACTAGCAAGGTCATAGCTTTATGAACTAATAGGAAGAATTTCTACTAAAAAATGAGGGCTGATCAGTCAGAAATGATAGAAGAGAAAGACCTCAAACCTATTAGTCAATTCCAGTACATCAGTGAGGAATGTAACGAGCTGCAAAAAATGCAAATGGAATCCTAGGACATATCAGGTGAAGTATTTCCAGTAAAGACACTGAAGTATTAATGCCATCATACAAAGTATTGTTTAGATCTGTTATATTGTGTATAGATATGGTCACTCATGTTCAAGAAAGACAAATTCAAACTGGAATATGTTTAGAGGTGAGTTAACAGAAGAACCAGGGCAGTGGAGGATCTGTTTTATGAAAGGATACTTAAAGAGCTTGGCTTGTTTAGTCTAGCACAATGAAGGCTAAGAAGGTATCTGATTATTCTATATAAATACAACAGGAGGTAAACACCAGGAAGGGAAAAGAGCCATTTAAAATAAAGGATAATGTTGACAGAAAAAAATATGGGTATAACCTGGCTAGGAATAAGTTTAGCCTTGAAATTAGAAGAATGTTTCTAAACTCAGAGAAGCGAAGTTCTGGACCAACTTTCCTATTGCAGTAATGGAAGCAAACAACTTCATTAATTTTGATGGAGCTTGATAAATTTATGAATGGGATTATATGACCTGGGTTGCCTGTGACAATATAGGACTGGACTTGATGATCCGGAAGGTAGTCCAATGTCCCAGTGATTGTCAGGTTCCAGGTTTGAGTTTTTCTGGCCTGGCAGTTAGAAAAGCCTTATTTTTACTTGTAAGAGGAAGTTTAAATCTGGAAATAACTGAAACACAACAAACAGGGAATCTCCACAGTGCTATTTGTGTGTGTGAGACCTTTCAAAGTAGAAATACACTCTGCAGTTTTGCAAAGTTAAAGACAGGAATAAAACAAACCTAAATAAAAAAAACAAAAACAAAAACAAAAAAGACTATCAGTTGTTACAAGGCATAGAACTATAAATAGAAGTGGCTATGAAGTATGGCATGTCAAGATTCTCAGCTGTGAAAGAAACTCAACCTACTTCACAACTGTCTAAAAAGTTTCCTACTCGATAGGTATGCGCTTCAATTCTGACAGGCTTCTATATAATTACTAAATCAGGAAGCAGCTGCAGAGAGGCAGCTCATGTAAGACCAGATATTTGGATAGTGGTGCTGAGGGACACCACTGTCTCAGAATAATCTTGGTGTTCCTTTCACAACCAGGTTGGGGGAGGCAGGAAAGTAAAAGAATACAATGAACAGTTAGTAGGACATTATGCTGCTTTTGTGGGGTTGGAAAAAGATTGAATTTTCTGGGAGGACAAGCACTCTCACATTCACTTTCAAAAATACATTACTGAATCTTAACCTTTAATATCTTTCTTTCAGTTTCCAGTTATAACAGAAAAATTTAACAGATGGTTTTAGCCATCATTTAAAATGTTACATGCGTATAAACATACTGTATTTATCATTTGTCACATACCCCATTCTCTGCACGTTTCTCCACAGGTATATTTATTCCATTTCTTTGATTTTGGGTCTGACGTCCACCTAGAAATAAAGTATCAATCTTCTTAGTAAGGGCTTTTTGTCTGTCTGTTTTAATTCAGAAGGTTTTCCTTGTAAAATTACAATTGTGTCTAAAAATTACTATCAGTCTTTAATAAATCAGCTTTTTGTAAGTTTGATTTCCATCCTTACCAAATACAATACTATGAACATTGATAGACTTTTGAGGGAAAAGGAGAAGTAGCAGGTATTTTTGTTTTAAATGCAATGGTACTAAATCAAAATTACCTGAAGCTCAGCCAAACACACTGAGCTTTCTTCACACCAATGCTGAAGTGATTTATAAATATTAAGCGTTACTTAAAATATTCTTCCTAATCCCCTACAAACCATCTCATATGTATCAATGTGTGTCAAAGCTTATTTGTTTGTTTGTTTTTTGTTGTTTTTTTTTTTTTTTTTAAAGTAAGTAGCAATTCTGCACCACTATATTCTACAGCTCTCATGAGAGATAGAGGGGATTCCTTTATTCCACTGAAATACAGAAATAATTCTGGTTGACAGGTTAACTATGTCTGTAGGAACATGGCTGACGAAGTGGGATTTTCTCCCACGAAAGCTCATGCGATAAATAAATCTGTTAGTCTTTAAAAGTGCCACAGGACTCTGTTGTCTTTCTACAATAGACTAACACGGCTACCCCTTTGGAACCAACATCCTAGTTTTAGAAAAGTTTACATATAGAATAACCAAAAGAAGGCTCAAAGGGAGGAGTGAGCAATCAAGAGTAAGCTGAGATTTAAGAAAAAATTACAATGACAAAGAGTATATATACACAAAACAATCTCAAAGTTTTCTTGTAAATGAATTATGATTTATCCCGGTTTGATCAAACAGTTTTAATTACCAACACCAGTTCCTTATGGCTGTCCTGATTTAATACTACACTCCTTGATAGAAAACTTCTTTCTAAAAGTCAAGTAGACTATAGCGTTTTCAAGATAGAAATGACTACTCCACTTTTACTTTAATTAGAGCTACACGGAATAGCAGAAGAGTCTGTCAGGGATATTTTGCAAAATAGATTTTAATCTCTCTCTCAGATCAAAGACATTTGCTTAGAGATGTGCAGTGCTCTTTTTCAGGACAATAAATCAAGGGATCTTGCCTTTAATACAAAAGCTGTTCTAAAGCCTTGCATCTCTAGCAGCATTTCTGGATTAGTATCAGAAGCAACAAAAATCTACTTTGAAATAAAATAAAATAAAATGAAATAAAGCAAAATATATTTTTTGATTAACCTATCCTCAGAGACAAGTCTAGTTGCTTCCCACTTCTCCTTTGTCTTTCAATATGTGACTGTTGTGCTCTGCTGTAATGACAGAAAAAGAATTCACTATTCTAACTAATTCTGGAGTGAAATGTTTAAAACTCATTTATGTCATCCCTGGCACTAAAGCATACAAGTCACAGGGAAGTGGACTAATATCCATGACTACTCTGATGATATTTTTATTCTTTTGGCAGAAAATGATGATGATGATGATGATGATGATAACTGCATTTTGAATTAGAACAAGCAAAAGTGAAATGCCTAGGAATCTTCTTTATCGGTTTTAATGGAGACCAATGCAATCTCAGCTGCTAACCTGTAACTGAACAGCAAAGAGAATAGTTAAAAAGGAAGTGAGAAATTTGTGCAACATACAGTTCAGTACATACAATACAGCAGAAAAGACAGTACATACAGTACTATACAGTTGAAAGGACAGGAGAACAGGAGTTAATTGTCTCAAGGAGTATTGGAAGATGTGTACTTCATTTGGCCAGTGGTTTTCAATCATTTTCCTCAGGACCCAGTTGAAAAAAAATTATTTATGCCCATGACCCAACCATTACATCTTTGAGCAATGCATTCCAGTCTTTTGCACTGGGTCTTTCAATGCATTCCAGTCTTTCAGTACTGGGTCCCGACCCTGAGTGTGAAAACCACTGATCTAGGCTGTTACTGTAGAAGTGTGAATAGTGAAGTAAGCAAAGCAAACAGCTCTAAGCAGAGGCAGCTGCTTACTAGGAGCTGGTGCTTCTGAGTCGCATAAATAATTTTAGAGTTATCAGTCAAACTCAGTAACACTGGGAGCTGTTGGCAACTCTCTTCCCTCTCAGCTGTTTCTCAGGCTCCCTGAACCTAGCTCACCAGAGCCCATGCACATCAGCTGATGATGGGTTGCCAGCCTCCCAATCTGATCGCTCAGCTGAATGAATTACCCCATTCTGAATAGTTGAATGACCTGATCTTTGCTCTAGTAGGTGGAACCAGATGATCAGGGCCAGCAGGGCTCTGAACAAACAGTATTGGAAGCTGCTGGCTAGTGCCACCCTCCCTGGGGCTCTGTGTGAGGCTGCTGCTGCTCTCTAACAATCCAGGAACTGACAGGCAGCTGCCCCAGAAGAAAACACAGAGGTTGCACCAGGATACTTAGGACTCTCTATAATATTTAAAATAAAAACAGTGTGTGCACATTTACTAAGCCCCTCCTTTTAAGTTGTTACAATACAGAGCAACACAGGTAGGAACACAAAACAGAAGCACAGTGTAATGACACGAGGAGCCGGAGCAGAGCGGAGCGGAGCTGCTGCAAGGCAGGGGCGGGACAGCTGCGGATACCCACAAAACATGGAGATGTGGATTGTGGATCGGATACAGATATGGATCGGTTGCGGACCCACATTTTTGTATCCGCGCAGGGCTCTAGCCAGGGAAGGTCCATCTAACCCTTCCTTAGGTCGACCTAAGGCCAGTGCGGACGCATAAGTCAACTTTCTTAGATCGACCTAAGGGCAGTTAGGTTGACTGACTAAGTCCCCATTAAGGGTTACCATTTTGTTAAGTCAACTTAATAAGGTTGACTTTAAGTCGACTTAAAGTCGACCTAACTTTTCCTAGTGTAGACATAGCCCTTGTTTGTTTTGCTGGTACAGACTTTCACAGTTACCCCTCTAGAACATGGTACTAAAGAGTGTAGCTGATATTGCAAGCTGCAGTGCTGCCTATTACCACTAAGACTCCTGCGCCAGTCCTGTAACTTCAGTGGTTAATACAGTGTCTGGCTGTTTCCAGGAAACACCTGAAGGAATTGTTCAGAAAGGGACATTCATGACTGCAGGAAGATGTTTAAGACAGAGATTCTCAAACTTTCAATCATCTGAATCACTTTTTAAAGTGGATCTTGGGAACACACCTCCCCCTCCCACCACAGTTGCAGAATATTCTTATGGGAACTAGAATAATTACTTTCTTAATATTTCTTCATGTAAACAGTGTATTTTTAAGCATCTTTTAATTTAGTAGCAAAAAGGATGCTGAATTTAGAGAGTCGATTTTAAACACATGGCTGCTTTTAAAGCAAAGGTTAATGCATGCTTGAATAACTATACATAGGCAGTTTTCTAGCTTCATTTGTTTTTGAGAATTTTAATAAAATAATGTCACTTTCCTTTGGAATTCTGATTTGTTTGTCTAGTTCTCTTCTTTATTTCCCCTATCTCCAAATGATCTCTCTCTTGGGCATCTGATTACCACGGTTAATCGATGACATAATGCAAAAGAGAATTCCCAGGAAATATTTGCAAATAAAATGAACAATTCTGAATTTGTAAACTGAAATAATACATTTAGGAAGTGAAAATTAATTTTACAAGACATTTCCAGTTTAGTGAAAACTTTTAAAAAACTCACTAAAACAAAAGATTTTAAAAGTAAACAAATTCTAATCTGTGACTAATAAAGCCCAACACCATATGGCAGTGCTTAAAATCCAGAGGCTATGAAATATTTTGGTTGTTTTTAAATTAGTAAGGAGTGCCAAATACAACATTTAACACATTAACAGAACAAATACATCAAAGAAGAAAAAGAAATGAAAAGACATTCAATCATTCCTATACTAACGTGATTTTTATATACTGCAGGAGTGGGAGCCTTTGTAAATGTAACAATTATTTCATCCTAAAGAAAAGAAAGACTACTTTTTTCTTTACATTTACCATTAGAGGAATGTAAAAAGTCATTATATACACACACACATACTACTCTATACTCATATAGCACATAAGTGAAAGGAAGTTAATATTTTCCAGTGAACACTTTCAAAGCCATGGCATAATAAGCCTTTTGGCAACACATTTTATAAAAATGATATAATGTGCATCAATAAACTCTATGAGTGAACATTATTAATTATGTATCATTACATATATGGCAATTTCCTGCAATATCCAGAACATACCTTACTAAATTAAGCTAAACCACATTGAATTAAGTATTTTAGGAGTCCCTTGTATTAAAAATGCAAAAGTTTACATATTATTATGGGACTGTATACAACATCTCTCAGGAGGAGACCTGATTAATGTATACCCTTGTAAGTATTATGAGCTTCAAAAAAGGACTATTTGAAACAATGTGAACTTTTAAAATTAAGTGAATTTCCCAAGAAATCTCTACAGGGGAACACGAACATTTAACACCTTAAGTTATACCCCTCCTGCCCCTCTACAAAAAGAGCCAACCCAGCCTTTTGAAGCTACACCCTGATGAGAAACCTCACTGTTTATGATTTATCTATTGCCAAATCAAAGACCAAGGGTGTATGAAGGGACTTAGCTCACAAAAAACATACTCCTGAAAAGTTAACTGAAATGAACTTGTGACCACAGAATGCTTCCATGGTGATGTCTGAAAAACACTTGTTAGTGCCCTTATTGGACTTGGGGTGATCTCTGCTGTCCTTATCAGCATTTATGTGGTTTCTTTTACTGTTTTAAATGTGTTTTCTCTGTAATGCTTTTAATTTAGGAATAAATGTGCTTGCTTAGAAAGAGCTGTGTTGTAATTTACCTGTGAATAATTACTCTGTTTAGAGTCTCTCAGGAGATGGCAAAAACAGGCATGCAGATGAAGTCTGATTGGTTGGGGAATTCACAGTGTAGTCATGGAACTGTGCAGCTGCAAGTTATCTTGGTTAGAAGGAACAGAGAGGTGTGTCTAACAGAGAGAAGAGAAAGCTAAGAAGCCAGAAGGCTAATAGCGAGAGCCCATGCTGGACCAGGAGGAGAACAGAGGTATAGGTGTCTTGAACTGTGACAAGTGCCAACAATTTTAATGCTTCCTGTATATAATTCTGTGAAGCAATTAGATTAATTAGATTTAGTTATTATCTCCAGCAAGTAGTGTAAGGTATGTGTACTTACTTTGTTCATTGCTTTCCATTGGAGATTCTTCATGCCGAAGAAAAAATTTTACCTCTTCCCTGCGAGGTCCCCACTTCTGCAGGTGGTCATACATCATGTGATCAAAAGGTATAGGTCGCTCTGAAAGTATAGAATAAAATATTTCTGAGTCCAGTAACTTCTTACAATGTAACATTAAAAAATTGCTTAAACAACTGGGTGCATTTTTGGCATTTCAAGCAGCTATATGATAACTTGCAGAAGACTAATTAAAAATAAAAGCAGAAAGAGGAAGAAAATAACTGCAACAATATATTAATACAATATTAATAGAACATAGTAAAGTCCATAACAATGACCTAACTTTAGATATTACAACCACCCTATATAATTTCAAACTTTATAATCCTACTATACACTCGTTTAAATCTTGCCAGGACTTTTCCATCACCGACACCAAAGGTCTCCAACCTTTCACCAGCAGAGGGCATAATGCTTAGAAGTTTCAATGGCAACTGCCTTTCAGAAGTACTGCTTGGGGACCACTGACCTACACCCTTTTAAGATAGTGAAACCTTTAAACTCTGCTTGTCTTTGCCAATTGGGTTTTCTGTTGTTGTTATGAAAGCATCACTCTCAGTCGGAACCATGAGACTTCCAATGAGGCCTACTAGACTAAAATCATGGATAATACACATGTATAACGATAATTTACCTCTAAGAATTCAGTTGTGCACTCCCACTCTAAAAGAGAAGATTATGTAATAGCCACTAAAACAGCAGACACTGATACAGGATTGCAGTAGTCAGTAAATGCAAGAGTAAGATCAAGACTACATTTTCTACAGCATTATATTTAAATTCTCTCCCTCTCTCCCACTCCCCCCAACACTATTGCTCCTGATTTTGAACAAGATTTTTATTTCAGAAATACCAAACTTACTAGCAGAAGAATAAGCAACATATGATTAATTTTGCAAAAAGTTTAATACAATTTCCAAATGTCTAATTCCCAAATCTTCAAGAATCCATTTTTAAAAACAAATCTAGATTTTTCTATCAGAATTATACTTGTATCAATGTTTTCTAACTAGTGCGGCACAAGTTAGAAAACATACGAAGGGTGCCCTTTTCCTACTAATAGACAGGAATGTAAGATAAATTAGAAAATAAGTATCTCATACTCAATTCAAGTAATCAGAAAAGGCACTGATTTTAAAGCCAAGTTTTAATATAAATTTTATTTATTAAACTAATTAAAATATTAGGTAAATCAAAATAAGACGTGTCTAACAGTGAGACGCTTACCAGTATAAACAATTAGAGTATTGTTGCCCCTTAAAGACTAATACATTTCTTCAGGCATACATCAAAATCAATAAAACTTTTTGAGCAAACTTCAGAAACAGAGTTCAGCATGAAACTGCAGAGCTGGAACTCACAGGCACACTTAATCAGACTGGCTCTGAGTATGGACTTGGAATGGCTAGCTCATTACAAAAATAAATTTTCCTCTTCACACATTCTCACCTCCTAATCAAATGTTATGAATGGAACTCCTCTACACTAACTTAAATTGACTTGGTTAGCTCTTGTCCATTTCACTGTAATGTTTCTCAACGATCCTTACGTGTGTGTGTGTGTGTGTGTGTGTGTGTGTGTGTGTGTGTGTGTGT
>ML685781.1:4302038-4375049 GCA_007922175.1 Pelusios castaneus
ACACCCCTCCTGACTGTAGTTTCCACTTCATGCATCTGACAAAGTCAGTTGCAGCCCACAAAACCTTCTGCATGAAGAAATCTGTTAGTCTTTAAAAGTGCCACAAGAATCTTGTTTTTTTGCTGTACACAGACTAACTTGTTACCAATATAAACTTATTACAGTATCCAGAGGGGTAGCCATGGTAGTCTGTGTACATCAAAAACAATGAAAGTCCTGTGGCACCTTAAAGACCAACAAATTTCTTCAGGCATAAACTTTCGTGGCCTCCAATCCACTTCGTCAGATGCATGAAGTGGAAACTACAGCTGAGAGGTGAATATACACATGCCAGGATGAAGGAAGGCAGGTGTTAGCAAAGTCATTTCAGTTAGGGTAGATGAGGCCCATTTACACCAGTTGATTAAAAGGTGAGAATGTACAAACAGGGACAATCACTTTTTGTAATGTGCTAACCAGTCCCTATTCAGACCCAATCTGATTGTGTCAAGTTTGCAAATCAGATCTAGCTCTACAGTTTCACGCTGAAGTCTGTTTTTGAAGTTTTTTTGTTGGAGTATGGCAATTTTCAAGTCTGCTATTGAGTGTCCAGGGAGACTGAAGTGTTTTCCTACTGGTCTATGGATGTTGCCATTTTTTATGTCTGATTTGTCTCCATTTATTCTTGTGCATAAGGACAGTCTGGTATGGCCAATGTACATGGTAGAGGGTCATTGCTGGCACATCATGGCATATACTGCTTTAGTGGATGTGCAGATGAATGAGCTCCTGACAGTGTGGCTGATGTGGTTGGGGCCTGTGATGGTATCATTGGAGTCGATGTGCGGGCAGAGCTGGCAATGGGGTTTATTGCAGAGATAGGTTCCTGGGTTAGTGTTTTTGTTCTGTGGTGATCGGTTGCTGGTGAGTATTTGCTTCAGGTTGGGGGGCTGTCTGTAAGCAAGGATTGGCCTGCCTCTCAAGGCTTGAGAGTGTGGGATCATCTTCTAGGATAGATTGTAGATATTTCATGATGTGCTGGAGGGATTTTAGCTGGGGGCTGTAGATGATGGCCAGTGGTGTTCTGTTGTTTTCTTTGTCAGGTCTGTCCTGTAGAAGGTGACTCTTGGTACGTGTCTGGCTCTGTCAATCTGATTTTTTCCACTTCCCCACATGGAAACTGTAGTTTTAGGAATCATAGAATCATAGAATAATAGGGTTGAAAGGGACCTCACGAGGTCATCTAGTCCAACCCCCTGCTAAAAAGCAGGACCACTCCCCCTAAATTACCCCAGCCAGGGTTTTGTCTAACCGGGCCTTAAAAATCTCCAAAGATGGAGATTCTACCACCTCCCTAGATAGCCCATTCCAATGCTTCACCACCCTCCTAGTGAGAAAGTTTTTCCTAATATCCAACCTTGACCTCCCCAGCTGTAATTTGAAACCATTGCTCCTTGTTCTGTCCTCTGTTATCCTCGAGAACAGCCTAGCTCCCTCCTCTTTGGAGCAACCCTTCAAGTAGTTGAAGGTTGCTATCAAATCTCCCCTCAGTCTTCTCTTCTGTAGACTAAATAAGCCTAGTTCCTTCAGTCTCTCCTCATAAGTCAATGTTTGGTAGAGATCTTGTAGGTGCTTGTCTCTGTCAGAGAGATCGGTCTGGTTGTATCTTAAGGCTTGGCTGTAGATGACAAATCATGCAACGTATCCAGGGTGGAAGCTGGAAGCATGCAGGTATGCATTGTGGTCAGCTGGTTTATGGTATAGAGTGGTGTTAATATTCGTACTGTAGTGTCCAAGAAGTGGATTTTTTGTGTGAACTGGTCCAGGCTGAGGTTGATGGTGGGGTGGAAATTCTTAAAGACCCAGTGGGTCGAATAGAGGGGAATTATCACATCCCTCAATCTGCTGGCAATACTCCTACTGATGCAACCTAATATGCCATTGGCCTTTTTGGCAACAAGGGCACACTGTTGGCTCATATTCATCTTCCCGTCCACCATAAACCCCAGGTCCTTTTCTACAGCGCTGCTACTTAGCCGATCGGTCCCCAGCCTGTAGCAGTGCATGGGATATTTCCGTCCTAAGTGCAGGACTTTGCACTTGTCTTTGTTGACCTCATGAGGTTTCTGTCAGCCCAGTGTTCCAATTTGTCCAAGTCTCCCTGGATCCTGTCCCTGCCCTCCAGAGTATCTACCATTCCCCCCAACTTGGTGTCATCTGCAAACTTACTAAGCATGCAGTCTATTCCATCATCAAGATCATTAATGAAGATGTTGAATAGAACCGGCCCCAGGACCGACCCCTGGGGCACTCCACTCGTTACCGGTTGCCAACCAGACATCGAGCCATTGATTCCTACCCGCTGAGCCCGTTGATCTAACCAGTTTTCGATCCACCTTACGGTCCACTCGTCCAACCCATACTTCCTTAACTTGCCGATGAGAATGCTGTGGGAAACCGTACCAAAAGCCTTGCTAAAGTCAAGGTATACCACGTCAATGGCTCTTCCCACATCCAGGAAATCAGGTTGGTCAGGCACGATTTGCCCTTGGTGAATCCATGTTGACTGTTCCTGATCACTCTATTTTCCTCCAAGTGTTTCAGGATAGATTCCTTGAGGACCTGCTCCATGATTTTCCCAGGGATTGAGGTGAGGCTGACCAGCCTCTAGTTCCCCAGATCCTCCTTTTTCCCTTTCTTAAAGATAGATACTATATTTGCCTTTTTCCAATCCTCCAGGACCTTCCCCGTTCGCCACGAGTTCTCAAAGATAATGGCCAGCGGCTCTGCAATCACTTCCCCCAACTCCCTCAGCACCCTCGGATGCAGTTCATCCGGCCCCATGGACTTGTGCACATCCAATTTCATTAAGTGTTCCCTAACCTGACTTTCCATCACCGAGGGCCACTCTTCTCTCCATTCCGTGTTACCCCATGTAGTAGCCTGGGAGCTGGCCCTCCCTGTGAAGACTGAAGTAAAAAAAGCATTGAGTACTTCAGCTTTTTCCGCATCATCCTCCACGAGGATTCATAATCTAAAAAAAAAAAAAAAAAGTCCTACAAGAAGTGGAAACTAGGTCAAATCACAAAGGATGAATATAGACAAATAACAGTTGTGTTAGGGGAAAAATCAGAAAGGCCAAAGCACAAACTGAGATCAAACTAGCTGAAGGCATAAAGGGTAACTGTAGTGAAGGGGTGTGGCCTCCCTCAGAGATAGACCGCCAGGATCAAGCCGACCCTAGGTGGGCAGAACTAGAGGCAGCTTGTCCCTCAGCCTGGAAGACAGGGGGCGGGACAGGAAGTATAAGAGGGAAGCCCCAGCATGCAGTTGGAGCTAGGCAGGCGAAGGGAACGGGTGTCCCTCTGCTCCCTACAGAGCTCCAGCCTTACCACTGCCCGGCAAAGAACCTGCCTGCGGCCTGGACCCAGCTGCACCAGAACCCCGGTGGCCACTGCTAGCACTGGAAACTTGGGGGACTTCCAGGAGCTGTCCACGTCCCGGAGGTCAGGGGAGCTCCCAGACCCAGAACCCCTACCAGCTGCCAAGGACTTAGATGAGCTGCCCTTGGCCAGCGAGGATGGCACAACCCCGCAGGGCTGTGATTTGGAGGAATTGCCCTCTGCAGATGACTCCGTGGGGCTGGCAGAACTACCACCATACGACAACGCCGAGGGATTTTGTGAACTACCACTGGGCGATTATCTGGAGGAGGCTATCGAGGAGGTTCCTGAGCAGGTACCACCAGGGCCGGGGGTAGGAAGCAGCCCAAGGTACTTGGAGCCTGACCCTCGGGCAGTTGAGTCAAAAGCCGAGCCAGAGTGTTGCAGTTGGGACCCTGCCGGCTACAGGGCGGAACCCTCTGCCACAAACAGGGCTCTGGGCTGGGACACAGTAAAAGTTGAGTGGGCCTACGTCCCCTTCCCCCAAACTCCTGAACCTCACCCGACTGGTCTACTAGCCCTAAACCTCAACCCACTGGTGCCGATACAGAGACCGCTTGTGTTTGCCTGCCCCGCCCGAGAGGCCAGAGACCACTTGTGTTTTCCTGCCCCGCCCGAGAGGCCAGAGACCGCTTGTGTTTGCCTGCCCTGCCCGAGGGGTCAGAGGCAGCTCTGATTTGGGCTGCAGCCTAGACGGAGAGAGCGGCAGTCGCCCACCATTTAGGAGGCCAGTGGGGCGACCGCCTTACAGTAACAAAAAAATGCTTTTTAAATACATTAGAAATAAAAGGAAGACCAAGAACAGCATAGGACCATTACTCAACAAAGAAGAAAAAACAGTAACAGAAAATGTGGACATGGGAGAGGAAATAAATGATTTCTTTGTTTTGGTCTTCACCAAGAAGGTTGGTGGTGATGGGATGCTGGAGGTAGAGGAGGAGAGTAAGAATGGAATAAGATCAGAAGGTAAAATAGGGAAAGACCAAGTTAAAAATTAGTCAGGCAAGCTAGATGTCTTCAAGTCACCAGGGCCTGATGATATGTACCTTAGAATACTCAAGGAGCTGACACATGAGATATCTGAGCCATTGGCTGTTATCTTTGAAAAATCATGGAAGACTGGAGAGGTCCCAGAGGACTGGAAAAAAGAAAATATAGTGCCCATCTATAACAAGGGAAATAAGGACAACCCAGAGAATTATAGACCAGTCAGTTTAACCTCTGTTCCAGGAAAAATAATGGAGCAAATAATTAAGGAATCAATTAGCAAACATCTAGAAGAGAATAAGGTGTTGTGATAATCAGCATAAATTTGTCAAGAACAAATCATGTCAAACCAACTGATACCCTGTCATAGAAAGCTAACAAGCCTTGTGGATAGAGGGGAAGCCGTAGATGTGGTATATCTAGGCTTTAATAAGGCTTTTCATATGGTCTCGCATCGGCTTCACATTAACTAGGGAAGTACAACCTGGATGGAGCTACTATAAGAGGTGTGCAAAACTGGTTGGATAACCACTCCCAGAGAGTAGTTAACAACAGTTCAGTCATATTGGAAGGCTACAATGAGTGGGGTACCACAGGGATCAGTTCTGGGTCTGGTTCTGTTCAATATTTTCATCAATGATTTAGATAATGAAATAGACAGCACACTTAGTTTGCTGATGATACCAAGCTAGGAAGGATTGCAAGTGCTTTGGAGGACAGGGTCACAATTCAGAATGATTTGGACAAACTGGTGAAATGGTCTGAAGTTAATAGGATGAAATTCAATAAAGACAAATGCAAAGGACTCCACTTTGGAAAGAACAATCCATTGCACACACATAAAACGGCCAAATGACTGCCTAGGAAGAGTAATGCAGAAAGGGATCTGGGTGTCATAGTGGACCACAAGCTAAATATGAGGAGTCAACGGTGTTACACTGTGGGGGGGCAAAAAGGAAACACCATTCTGGGATGTAATAACAGGAGTATTCTAAGTAAGACACAAAGTAATTCTTCCGCTCTACTTCGTCCTGATTTGGCTTCAACTGGAGTATTGTGTCAAGTTCTGGGTGCTTCATTTCAGGAAAGATGTGGACAAACTGAAGAGAATAGCAAAGTTTATGATTAAAGGTCTCGAACGCTTGACTTATGAGGGAAGATTGAAAGAGCTGGGTTTGCTCAGTTTTGAAAAGAGGAGACAGAGGGGACACAACAGTTTAAATACTTAAAAGGTTGTCATGAGGAGGAGAGAGAGAAATTGTTCTCCTTAACCGCCAATGATAGGACAAGAAGCAATGGGCTTAAATTATGGCAAGAGGGGTTTAGGTTGGACATGAGGAAAAAAGTCTTAACTGTCAGTGTGATTAACCACTGGAATAAGTTGCCTAGGCAGATTGTGGAATCTCCATCATTGCAAGTTTAAGAGCAGGCTAGACAAGCACCTATCACGAATGGTTTGAGAGAGTACTTGGTCCTGCCATGAGTGTAGGGGACTGGACTCAATGATCTCTCAAGGTCACTTCCAGTTTCTATAATTCTAATTATCCCAGTATAATTATATAAATCTAAGATGATAAGCTTCCTTATGTAGATATCTTAAAAATTAAGGACCAACTTTTGATTTTTAATTTATATTTTACTGATAAGAAATGTCTCAGTGATTTCTGATAGAGAGGTAACTTCACTCTTCCCTAAAGAATGGAGTACCTCTGATCAGTCCACTGTCCCCTCCCCTAGTTCTTCAGTCTAGTACCCAGATCACTCCCAAAAGCCTGTGATGTCTTGTGCAGGCCAGGATGTGATAAGTCTTGTGAGAACAATATTTGATAAAGCAGGGAAAGGAAGAACAGATCAGAAGAAAGCCATGGGGTAAGGAAGGTACAGTTCTGGTTATTTTCCTTTTAGTGTTTCATCTGGACACTTCTTGGCAATAGAGAGGGGAAAAAAACCAAAACACACCTACATTTACCTGATTAGGTAAATGTAATAAGTATTTCTTTTAATCAATTTGATTTTAGCAAAAGATTGTCTTAAGTTTAATGTCTTTCCTGTTGACTTCAAAGCGAGTAGGAGTCAGTTTTTTTCAACCTCAGAAATAACCTTTTCGATTTTGCAATAGTTATCCATGAAATACTTTTATAAATTTAATATCTTTGGGTATTTACCCATACAATCTGAGATACGCACACCTAGATTTTAGTTTAAAATACTCAAACCTCAATAATTCAGATCAACAAACCATTTAGGTGACACATACTGAAGAAAAGAGAACTCAATACTAATGTTGAAATACTATAATAGAATTATAACTTTTAAAATTATTAGATAGTTACAAACAAGTTTGTGCCATTACTAAATACTAGTATTAAAAGTATGGCTACAAGTATGTTATAACCAGCATCGTTGAAAACATGTTAACTATATTTTATATAGTTAATAAATATGTTGACTATAGAATCATAGAATAATAGGAATGGAAGGGACCTCACGAGGTCATCTAGTCCAACCCCCTGCCAAAAAGCAGGACCACTCCCACTAAATCACTCCAGCTAGGGTTTTGTCTAACCAGGCCTTAAAAATCTCCAAAGATGGAGATTCTACCACCTCCCTAGATAGCCCATTCCAATGCTTCACCACCCTCCTAGTGAGGAAGTTTTTCCTAATATCCAACCTTGACCTCCCCAGCTGTAATTTGAAACCATTGCTCCTTGTTCTGTCCTCTGTTACCCACGAGAACAGCATAGCTCCCTCCTCTTTGGAGCACCCCTTCAAGTAGTTGAAGGCTGCTATCAAATCTCCCCTCAGTCTTCTCTTCTGTAGACTAAATAAGCCTAGTTCCTTCAGTCTCTCCTCGTAAGTCATGTGCCCCAGCCCCCTAATCATTTTTGTTGCCCTCCGCTGGACTCTTTCTAACTTGTCCACATCTTTTCTGTAGCAGGGAGCCCAAAACTGGACACAGTATTCCAGATGCGGCCTGACCAGTGTCGAATAGAGGGGAATTATCACATCCCTCGATCTGCTGGCAATACTCCTACTGATGCAACCTAATATGCCACTGGCTTTTTGCGCAACAAGGGCACACTGTTGGCTCATATTCATCTTCCCGTCCACCATAAACCCCAGGTCCTTTTCTACAGCGCTGCTACTTAACTGATCGGTCCCCAGCTTGTAGCAGTGCATGGGATTTTTTCGTCCTAAGTGCAGGACTTTGCACTTGTCTTCGTTGAACCTCATGATGTTTCTTTCGGCCCAGTGTTCCAATTTGTCCAAGTCTCCCTGGATCCTGTCCCTGCCCTCCAGAGTATCTACCATTCCCCCCAACTTGGTGTCATCCGCAAACTTACTAAGCACGCAGTCTATTCCACCATCAAGATCAATAATAAAGATGTTGAACAGAACCGGCCCCAGGACCGACCCCTGGGGCACTCCACTCGTTACCGGTTACCAACCAGATATCGAGCCATTGATTCCTACCCGCTGAGCCCGTTGATCTAGCCAGTTTTCGATCCACCTTACGGTCCACTCGTCCAACCCATACTTCCTTAACTTGCCGACGAGAATGCTGTGGGAAACTGTATCAAAAGCCTTGCTAAAGTCAAGGTATACTACGTCAACGGCTCTTCCCGCATCCACAAATCCAGTCATCTCATCACTATGCTTTAATGTTTGAACTGGTTAAAGAAATTGCAGGAGATTTTTTTTTCTGACTAAAAGGTAAGCCAGATGTCAGGAAGATAGCCCTTTTTGGCCCTAAACCTATGATTATTACCCCTAAGTGTGTCTTATCTAGATTGGACACCTTCCCCTTGCATAAATAGCAATTTGATGCAAATGTAATCATTATCTTAAGAAAACAAGCCATGTAGAGCATTAACATTTTAGTTAAACACCTAAATGTAAAAAGGAATGTGGGGTTGTATTATCAGAACAATAAATGTATATGTAAAGTGGGTTCCCCCCCAACTCTTCAAGACAAAATTAAGTCAATCTACACAAATAATTCAAAAAGTATCCTGGCTGGACTGAATTTGTTATCTAGGAACATCTGCTTATGTCCTTAAAAGCCTCTAGGAAAAACATGTATATTTGGAAATAGTTTCAAACTCTGCTTATTTCTTAAACATTGAACAGTCCATTAATAAACATTAATAACTTTCAGTTCAACGGAGAAAGGTACAAAATGATCTAAAAGCTGGAAGCTGAAATGGGACAAATTCAGATTGGCAAAGTGTAAATTAAGAGCGAGAGTAATCGTCACTGGCACAATTTAACAGGAATTGAAGCAGATTTTCCCATCACTGAAAATTTTTAAACAGAGTGGACTTTTTTAAGAGATCTGCTCTAGGAATTATTATTTTGGGAAAGTTCTACAACTTGTGTTGTATAGGAGATTAGATAACAGCCCCTTCTGGCCTTGGAATCTATTAATTTATAAATGGCAAAAATCTTTTCAAAAATGTATATTTACAAGTTGCTAAATGCAAAACTCTTAATATCCTTGCTATGTAAATGATAAAAAATGCTTTATGTCCCAATCTCAAATATAATTATCTTCTTAACAGATTACTAATACAAGAAGTCATTGAGTATAGAATAGTGATATTAATGGGGAAAATTAATTAATAGCAGTGCTCAAACAACTCCCTCACCTAATTTAGGAAGACAAGAACCATCTCTTCATAAATTGTTATAACACTTTAACAATTTCTTTAACTATTTAAGCTAAAGATTCCTTAACAATTGTTTAATTATAACAGATAGTTTTGAAAACTGAAAACTTTTATATAAGCACAGCAGTGTAGGGAATTTTAGACACAATTTCAGTACATCGCATGCTAAGAAAATTAAACAAGTATCTCAAAAATGGACTGAACAAATAAAAGTTAAAACTAACTTTAAAGATATCCTGAGAATATCCTGCCAAAGTACAAAGACATGTAGAAATATTGCACATCAATTAGAGACTGCATATTTAGAAACTGAAAGTATCTACTAAGTCAATACCACAAAGCAAGGAGCCAATAAGAGTGATAACCAACTTCAATATAAACAAGCCTGACAGAGGTTTTTCCTATAATTTTATAAAAAGTAGGAGAGAATAAAATACATAAATGACATGAGCACCCCTAACACACACACACACACGAAAAACCAAAAGACTGAAGAAGTAACCAAACTAGTGTTTGCTTTATTTAAAGCTGTGTGGACTTTAAAGGGTGTGAATCAGAGAGGCTGGGCCAATCCATTTCTTTGATAAATGGACCAGACATGAGTCTATGTGATGAGGGAAGGACCTAATCCCTATAGGACAGGAGTTCCCTTTTAGTGTGACATTTGGGGACTAAGAGTGCTCGCTTCGGGACCGTTGCCTGAGTGGCCAGAGGGTGCACATCCACTGCTTGGGACCGATTACATGCAGGAGGCTGGCGTAGACCGACTCAGGAGTGAGTGGTCACCTGGTCAAGTGGGCTAAGTCAGGGTTCAGTAGTAGAGATCGGGGCATCACAGCAGCACAGTGGACCAGATTATGGGAGCGACCTGACATACTCTTCAATTACCAAGGAACACTTAACTTACCATTTCCACGCCACATTTCAGCAAGATGGCAATTTCCTTCACCAGATTCTTTGCAGAACTCCACAACATCTCGACAGGTTGTTTCTGGCGTAATTGGAACTTCTGTCAAAATCTGTTCATTGTTGCTCAAGAACACAGTTAATATCATCTGAAAGAGAGGAACAATGATACAACAATTAAAAACAACCGCAAACAGGAATAGAACCCAGTTTTATACAGTCTTTCTTTAAATTGTTTTCTGTTACCAAGGTTGCCTGGCGCTTCCTATTTTCAGTTGCTTTAACTGTTTGGGCTGAAATTTTCGATGCTGGTTGTCTGTCTCAAAAAAAAAATCAACTTAAGTTTTAGCCATAGTGGTATACCTGATTCTCAAAATGAAGTTACAGCAAAACATTTTTTACCCTATGTTAAAAAATTAAGACTCTTAAGACTTTCTTTTGAAATATTTGAGAACTCCCACTCTTTGGAGCAGGAACTTGAAATTTGGCAGAGGGTGCCTTTGTGTCAGGTATTTGCTTTTGCTATCCCTGTGAAAATCCACCCAAACTGGGCCACCTTACAAAACTGGGGTGGAGGAGGGCAGAGGGGGATATCCAGTTTTCACATGCTTGGCAGAATTGCTAGGATCTAAAAATTATCCTCTTGTAAGATTCCTTCCTTATCGAGCTTCTCAGGCCTTGCACACACTACAAAGTTATTGCACAATAATGCTCGGTATCGCGCGCTAACAAGGACAGCGTCCACACAAAATCCAAGTTGTTGCGCAGTAACAGCCGTCTTACTGCGCAACATGTAAGCCACCAAAACGCGGGTGGTAGCAGCTACCACGGAACAGCTATTCCACAATAGTTTGCGTGTGTACGGTTGCTGTACAATATGAAGCCTCCAGAAATGTCCCAAAATTCTAATTCCAGCCCTTCTCCACTTCCTCCTGCGCTCTGTGGCTGTGACATGACTGTACCCGCCCTCCCATCATTCCCAGGAATTTTTGAACTGTTCGCTCTTCCTGTTCGTTCGGCATGGAGTGCAGCTGTGTTCTCCAAGGGCAAAGGCGGCTCAACGCGGCAAACGTGCCCCAGTGTGGACCACAGCTGAGGTGCTTGATCTTATAGGCATCGGGGGAGAGTCTGCTGTGCAGGCACAGTTACATGGCAGCAGGCAAAATTTTGGTATTTTTGGCCAGATTTCTCAGGCCATGACAGAGAAGGGGTATGAGAGAGACACTCTTCAGTGCAGGTCGAAGGTGGAGTTGAGGATTGCGTACCACAGAGCCAAAGAGGCAAACCGGCACTCCAGCTCAGCGCCGGTTACATGCTGATTTTACAAGGAGCTGGAAGCAATCCTGAGCGGGGATCCCACAACCACCCCAAAAGCTCCTGTGGACACGTCAGCACCCCCCCATGAAAAGGATACCGGAGCAAACGGTGACAAGGAATTTGTCGACGAGGAAGTGGAGGTGGAGGATGACTTGGAGGCTGAAAGTGGTGCAGCCGACCTAGGGAGCCAGGAGCTGTTCTCCACGCCACCCGACACGTGCTGCCCAGATTCCTTTTCCATGCCGTCTTCGGATGCAGCAGATGGGAGCTCTGGTAAGTTTCGTCGGAACTGGCTTCTGTGCTTCCAGAATAAGCTTTGCGGGCAAATGAAGAGCGGGCGGGAGATGGGCGTTTTGAGTTCCATTTTTTTTTGGATGTGGGGGTCTACCCCGCTTTACATGAGCAGTGCCTCAATGCAAGCTGTAATTCTCAAGAAATCCTCTCCGTTGAGCTCACTGAAGGTCTCCTCAATGCACTTCCACAGCCTCCTAGTTAAATTCGATGGGAGAGCAACTGTGTTCCCTCCCCCATAGAGGGATACTCTCCCTTGCCAGTTGCAAAGCACAGCAGTGGGAACCATGGCTGCGCACAAGCCTGCTGCGTATGGTCCTGGCTTATAACCAGTGACATGCAGGATATGCATTCTGGCTTGCAGGGGCACTCTAAGCAGCGAGATATCGGCTTCCATGGCAGTGCTGTATGTGAACTAATCGCCCAAAGCACTGCAAATAGTTCACGGAGCTGTGTGTATTGTCTCAGCAACCCAAACCTCCCTTTGCAAAAGCCCTTTCAGTCCCCAGCAATGCCCTGTCCCGTGGGCACTGCGGAATGTGGCAGCAAAGCATATTACTGGCTCTTTAACCAAAGTGAGAACAACAGCACTACTTATGATGTTTCATTTTTCCTTAGAAACGATCTTTGCTGGTCGGTGGTCTGCGCCAGCTGACTGACTGAGACAGATAAGGAGGAGGCCTCACAGGAGCAAGGAGTATATCTTCCAAGAGCTGATGTAGTCCAACAAGGCAGCAGCAAGGGAGACTAGACAATGGAGGCAGGAGTGCAAGGAAAACAATTTGAGGAGGCAGAAGCAGAAGGATGCCCTCATAAGCACCCTGCAGGAGCAGACCCAACTGCTGAAGACCATGGTTGGTCTGCAGACCCAGCTGCTCCAGGCTTGCCCCCCCTGCAGCCACAGCAACACTTTCTCCCCCAAAGCAGTTCTTTGAAGCCCAGGGACCCTCCTGGTACAATGTTACATCCACTCCTGCACCAAGCTATGGCATTGAGCCACGCACCTACACGCATCTATAGCCCCTTTTGCAGGCACCGCTTACTGTAATTATTTAATGTTTTCTAATAATAAAATTGAATCACTTGAACTGTGCACAGTGTCTTTACTGATACACAATAACATTAGCTCTTGCATGTTTAGTATTCACTCATTTGAGCATAGTACAGTACACAGCCACCACCACTGCCACCCCGCATCTCTCCGTAATCAGCACCCAGTAGTGCGTAGGTACACTACTGCACAGTGATACAATGCGTCTTCTGAGTCCCCAGGACTAAAATGCTCCCTAAATGCCTCACTTATGCGGATGGCTCTCAGCTGTGCCCCCCTGCTACTCCTAGTGGCTGGCTACTAGAAGGCAAACTCTAGCCGCTCAGCCTCCACGTCCCATGAAGGGGGAAATTTCTCTCCCATATTTTCACAGAGGTTATGCAGGATACAGCACACCGTAATGACCGCTGGAATGTTGTCCTCATTCAAGTCTAGCCACCCATACAAACAGCGCCAGTGGCCTTTTAAGCGCCCAAAGGCGCACTCCACAGTCATTCGGCACCGGCTTAACCTGTAATTGAAGCGCTCCTTGCTTGGATCCAAATTTCCAGTATAGGGCTTCATGAGCCAAGGCATCAGTGGGTAGGCTGGGTCTCCTATGATTACTATGAGCATCTCCACATCCCCAACAGTAATTTTATCATCGGGGAAGAAGGTCCCTGCCTGCAACTTCTGGCGCAGGCCCGTGTTATGGAAAATGGGAGCATCATTCACTTTACCCAACCACTCCGCATTTATGTTCGTGAAACGCCCCCTGTGATCCATGAGTGCCTGAAGCACCATGGAGAAGTAGCCCTTCCTATTAATATACTCAGTCGCAAGATGCTCCAGAGCGAGAATAGGGATATGTGTGCCGTCTATTGCCCCTCCACAGTTCGGGAATCCCATGGCCGCAAATCCATCGACTATCTCCCACACGTTGCCCAACATCACTGTCCTCCGGAGCAGAACACGATTAATGGCTCTGCACACTTGTGAAAGGGCTAACCCGACAGTCGACCTGCCGACTCCAAACTGATTTGCAACCGACTGGTAGCAGTCTAGAGTCGCCATTTTCCACAGTGCGATTGCGACACGCTTCTCCACGATGAGGGCGGCTCTCATTTTGGTGTCCTTGCGTCGCAGGGCAGGGGCTAGCTCCTCACACAGTTCCATGAATGTGGCTTTCCACATTCGAAAGTTCTGTAGCCACTGCTCATCATCCCACACCTGCAAAATGATGTGGTCCCACCACTCGGTGCTTGTCTCTCATGACCAGAACCGGTGGTGCACCGTGTGCAGATTCCATCAACAACAGCATCGCATTGCTGAGGTTCTGCATGGCAGTCACCAGTCCAGGGTCACCCAATACTGGTCTGATTCAGAGCTGAACGCATACTGTGCCACCAGCCGAGATGTATCCATTATGCTGAAGGCGACAGTCGAGATCAGAGCTAGATCCATGTTGCTGCAAATGCGCTACTGTTGAAAATGGGTGCGAGTTGCTAGTAGCAACTCTCGTGACGCAAGGGGAACAGAATGCACCGTGGGAACCAAGGCTTTACCCATGGTGCTCAGCAGTACTCTCCTTTTACCCAGGATTCTTAGCGCCAAATCAGGATGGATGGAACTGTGGGATAGGTTCCCGCAATTCAATCGGGTTTCTTGTGAAATCGCGAATTGCAGGGGGGGGGGGCTCTGTTCCGTCACAAGCGGCTCGGTGTGGATGCGATACTGTGCTACAAAAACCACGTGACTTTTAAAGCGCAACGGGCTTGTTGCGCGATTATTCCTGTAGTGTGTACATGGCCACAAACCTCTTACAGCTCCTAAAGCTAATGAGACTGTGCGCATGCCATTCCCACAGAGAATGAGCATGTTCCACCCATTCCCTCTCGCTGCTCCTACATGTGAGCCATCCCAACAGAGCAAGTGAGCATGCTCCCACACCCACCAACCAGGAAATACAAGGGTGAAACTGGGCTTTTTTTACTTGTAATGGCTGCTGCCTCCAGGCCAGAGTGTGGCCATGCCCCAGAACTGAAAGCCTGTCTCTTTTGCTATCAGTGACACACTGTCACTACCCCCTTCCACACATGCCAAGATGGAGGATATAGCTATCTGATTCTAAGGCAGAGGGGTCAACAGCTGTACCCGAGGGAAGAGAAAGGTAAAACAAGAAGTCAGGTGGGGAAAAGCACTGTCAGGAGTAAGGGCAGAGGGAGAATGGAACCCAAAGACAGAGCTCTATGAAATGTCCACAAGTGGCTGGGAGGAGAAAGGGAGGATGAGAGATGCGCTTATGCAGTGTTTAAAGAGAACCAGGATAGGAGAGAGTCGTCAAAGGTAACGGAGGACAAGATTTCAAGAAGGACATGATTTATGCTGTTGAAGGCAGCAGACCGGTTAGGAGGATAACGCTAGATCACTGGTTCATGAGTTACACAGTATTTGTTAATTTATTTAAAGCCCCAACCTCAAGAATCACTTGACTATGTGAGAATCTCAGCTTTCATTTTAGCTAAAGCAAGTTTCTAGTTATCACGCTTACAAAGAGCTGAGAAACACAAACACTAGAGATTCAAGAATCCAGACAATAAAAAAATCCAAAATGTATTATTTTTAAAGTTTCATAATTTTAAGCTCTCAAGTGTTAGTCTGTATATGGCAAAATCATCAAAAGTCCTGTGGCACCTTAAAGATTAACAAATTTCTTTGGGCATAAGCTTTCATGGAATGCAACCCGAAGCAGTCCATGAAAGCTTATGCCCAAAGAAATTTGTTAGTCTTTAAGGTGCCACAGGACTTTTGATGATTTTAAGCCAAGCTTATGATTTTATAAGGCCTAACTCATGATGTTTGGGATCTTCAGAACTGCAGTCAACTTTGAATAACTAGTCATTTTGGGTAAGATTTTAACAACACGTGGTGTGGAAGAAGGTAGGCAACTAATTTCCCTTTTCTGAATTAGCATCATTTAATCGACTTCTTATCCTTGTTCTGTAGTTTAAGATATTTTAGCCAAGATTTGAGAAGAACGAAGGAAGTGCTGTTTGCTACAGTCCCATGTTTGGTCATGTGAATGATCACTGCAAGCTCAGACAACACACAGTAATTTCCAGAAATGATGGACCATATGAGTTAGGAAAATAAATTGTATAGACTTTGTGATCTATAGCTGTCTGACAAGATATGCAAGGCTATTGGTGCATTGCATGTGCCTCTCCTTATTTATAAGGCACTCTGAGATCCACAAAAAGTTGTTCATTATAAAGTATTTATTTTTATTAAAGGCATTATGCACCAAGACAGTCCTGAAGATATTTGAAAACAAAACAAAACAAAAACAAAAAACCTTACTTCTTACTATTCCATGCTCCAAGCAAGCAGCATTCTAAATCCTTTTCCTTTATTTTCAAAACACTGACATAAGGAGAATCTGACCATTTTCTTTATGAAAGAGAGCAGACAGCTTAATAACTTTTTTCTTAATTAATACATAGTTTGTTTGGTGGGCTGTTTTCAGACTGTAGCAAGCCCTTGAGATTAACCTTGATTTTGGATATCTTGTTTACTGGCTTGCAAAGTACTTAAAAAATAAAATAAAATAAAATGAAATAAAAAGATCCCTTAGGTGTCAAGAAACTGTAAGGACAGATCCTTCCTTTTTCCTACTCCTAGGATGAGAGTTGCAACCTACTCGATAATTCCTCTGCTACAAACTTATAAAAATAACTCTATAGCTAACTTCTAATTGAAAGCAAAATAAAAATAAAACATTTTGCTTTGTTCTGAGCACATCAATTTAGCTGACTTTCTGTATTTTTTTTAATTCAAAGTGAACTAGTAAAACTTATTTTTAGACAATTCACATACGAGAGGTATGAACATAAGCTCCTCAATATCATCAGATAATTTCCTAATTCTTACACGTCTAAAACCATTATAAAATGTCATTATTAGTCTTTGTAAAATGTGGTTACAAACTAAAGTTTAATTTAAGAGCAAATAATACTATAACAATACAATCTAACAATACAATCCCACCTTTTTTTGAATTACTTTGTCCATTTTCTTACTTTTAGGCTTCAGTCCAATCTTTTCTGGTAGCCAAGATTTTTCTTTTGACTTGTTTATAATACTTTGAAGAACCATTCTTAAAATATTCTTCATGTGGAGAACAGTAAACAATACTTAACACAAAATAAGAAAATATATACAATAGGTGGTGGATAGCTATAGTCTAAAGAGTTTCTGTGCACTGGCAGCTATGCTGAAAATCTACTTAAATGGATGTCCCTATGGTCTACTGGCATGGGAATACAATTAGTAATGATGAGCAGTGATAAGATGTTCTAATGAAACAAGACAGACCAGGGCTGTGACAGGAACAAGATATGAAGGATCAAGTTTCACCTAATTAAACAAACTTGCAGCAAAAGCATTCTACTGTTTTATCATTGTGTAATACCCATCTTTTCTTGAGATTATAACAAATGATGGTAAAAGATTTAATATTTATATTAAGTCATTTACACACAAAGCTTCTTCCAGTCTTACTAGAAACACTTATATTTTTGTTAAGGTGGCTTAGTTTTCTTAAATAATGTTAAAGATGACTCTAATGTAAGTGTTTAAATCTGCTAACAAAGCAGTTCAGAATGAAACTAGTGATGGGATCGGCAACCCAAAAGACAGGAAGAGCTATTTTAAAAATTCCTTCAGTATGCAAGTATTTTGAGAGCTGCAAAGGGGGTGGTTTCCTGGTCCACCCTCCCCACCCTACTGCCCTGCTCACCTGGCTGCTGCTCCCCCCCCCCCCCCCCATCCCCACTCCGGCACCTTGCCTCACCCCTCCCACACCTCTGGCTCCCTGCTGCCAGGCCAGATTGGGCCTGCTTTGCCTCGCCATCCCCACCTCCCTACTACAGCTTCTCGCCACCGAGCTGGGCTGGGCCTGCCTTGCCCCCCACCACACAGCTCTGTTCCCCTGCCATTGGGCAGGATCAGGCCCACCTCGCCTTGTGCACCCCTGCCCCATCCCGCTGTCTACCACTAAGATGGGCTGAATCGGGCCACCTCACCCCACTCTCCACTGCTGCACTGGACCAGACAAGACTCGCCCCGCAACTCTCCCCAACCCCCCACTCTGGCTCCACACCACCAGGCCAAATCAGGCCCACCTCAACCCCTCTCCCCCATGGCTCTGGCTCCGCACAGCCTGGCCAGATCGGGCCCGCCTTTCTGCCCCCTCCAACTACAGCTCTGTGGAACCCGGCTGGATTTAGCTAGCCTTGCCACTCCCCCTTCCCACCTGGCTCTGCACAGCCCAGCCGGACCGGGCCTGCCCTGCCTTGCCCCCTGCTACAGCTCTACACAGGCTGGCTGGATGGGGCCCACCTCACCCCACTCCCCAGTGCTTCACCTCCCCCCAGCTCCACAGCGCCCAGCCAGATTGGGCTCACTCCCCCTGGCTTCAGCTCCATGCTGCTGGGCCAAATTGGGCCCACCTCGTCCTGTTCCCCGCCGCTGGGCCTGCCTCATCTTGCCCCCACCTGGCTCTGGCTCAGCCACTGGCCCCCCAACTACTTTGGGGGAAGGGCAAGAACACCCCTCCCCAGCCACTCCCCACTCTTAAGTTGATTTTCCCTGCTGCTGCCAGCTCCTCCCCTCATTATCCCTTCCCCCCACAGCCCCTCACCCAGCTCCTGTTTCCCCATTCCCCCCCCCACCTCATCTAGGTAATACTTACCTGGTTTGTCCTGACCTCAGGAAGAGGACCCTAGCCCCAAATGCCTGCCAAGCTGCCAGCGGCCAGAGAGGAGGAAATTTAAATTTCCCTCCTCTTCCTTCTCCCTGCTATGTGTTGCAGTGCAGGGAGATATAAAGGGCCAGGCTGCATTCCACACCTGCGCTCCCCAGGTGGCTCAGGCTGCACCTGCTGGCAGTGAGACCTCATGGCGCTGCAAGAGGCAGCTAAAGAACCACATGCAGCTCTGGAGCCACAGGTTGCCGACCCCAGCACTAGCCTGTTTGCTTAAAACAAAACCTCTCAGATACTAACCTCTAAAAACCCCATAGTATTTCAAACTGTGAAATGCACCACCTCACTAACACCCTGATGGTGTGATTATGTATCATTCATGTTCATCCTTGTAGTGTAACTGTGTATTGTTTAATGCAAAGTCATCATATAAAGTGTTTTTGGAAATCTCATGACATGTAGAACACTATTGTTACAATATCCAAAGGGGTAGCCATGTTAGTCTAGTTCAGCAAAACAAGTAAGGAGTCTAGTGACACTCTTAAAGACTAACAAATTTATTTACTGCATGAACTTTCGTGGGAGAAAATCCCACTTCGTCAGATGCTTGAAGATGGAGAAATACAGATGAATGGGAGGAAAATAAATGCAGGGAAGTGGAAGCCATAGGATCAGATCAGACTGTTACAGAAAATCAATGCAGTTGTTTAGATTCAAACAGTGGCCACAGCACACTGGTTGAAAACTACTGAGTTAGCTAATGGTACAAACAATAACAGAAAGATTATTAACAGTCCATCGAGACCCTCAGCAATTTTCAAGTGGTATGTGGAAAAAAAATTTAAACTACAAAAACAATCAAGGTACCTCATTTTATTTTTATTTACTTTCATCTACGAATAATACAGGAGGAGAATGAAGAAAAAAAGAATAAAAAACGGGTTGTGGGGAGCTGAAGACAATACAGAATGGCCTTTTTCTTGGCTGGGGCCCTGGGGAAATTAAAATGACAGTATTTTGCACCTTCCCAAAAAAATTAAGCTGAGCACAGAAGGTCCCACTAACTCTAAATCTGCTTATCCCTCCCCCCAAAAAATTCAATTTCTAGCTTTGTTGCAACAGAAATTGATTTTTGCTTCAGAAGTGTGGCTCATACAAGTACTTTTGCGAAACTATTGATTAGAGGCACAATGCAACTTGTGTTATGCTCAGCATATGGTATGATGCTGGATAAAAAGCACCCATGTAATAGGCCTTTTTAAAAAACACAGTACAGTATTCGTACTGTAGTTGGGATTCAAGGAATGGGTTCTTTATAGCCAAAGGTTCATTCTTATGAAGGGAATTACAGTGAAGGTATATTGTCCCAATTACTGTATACCTACAGTGAAGGTGTATTATCCCAATTACTGTATACCTACAATGTCTTTCATTGCTCTCTTTCAAACTTTGTTCTATGACCTTGCATACAAATGGGGTCCAATTAACAGGTCTGCAGTTTCCTAAATGATTCCCCCAACCCCACCTTCTTAAAATAGGTATTATATTTGCAATTCTCCAGTCATAAAGTATGACTCCCAAGTTTACAGATTCTTTAAAAATCCTTGCTACTGGGCCTACAATTTCATGCATCATTTCCATTAATATTCTTGGATGGCTATCATCCAGCCCCTTCTCATCTCCCTCCCCCCAATTTTGTCCTATTAAGCTGTTTGAGTTTGGCTTTCACCTCAGATATGGTCATTTCTATTTCCATATCCTTGTTCCTATATAACCCATGCTGCCACTTCCCCCAAGCTCCTCTTTTCCTCAGTTGTTAATAAGGAGAATGCATTTGTTTAATAATCTAGGTATGGCCCAGCACCTAATCTCTACACTGTTTTCAGTACTTAGTTGTTCCTCTTCTTTCCTTGATTTCTCTTTTACTATTGGTTTTAAATTTCATTTGCAAGGCCCAGCTCTGTTTGGCTTTTGGCAATTCTCACTTTATTCCTACACTTCCTGACTTCCAAGAGACAGCTTTCCTTTCTGATTCATCTCTTCTTTCATTCCTTCTAGGCTTTCCGCTTTCTCTTACTGATATGTTTAAGATGCATGTTCATCCACTTTGGTCTACAACCGTTCTCTATAAGTGTCATCCCTTGCTTAGGATACAGGCTCTAGACAGTTTCCATAATTTTGACTTAAAGATTCAACTTCAGGATCAAAGTGTAGAGGAATTAGCCATTTATTGGCCATCCTAACTAAAAGAGATTCACAGGAAACAGTTCATGGACTTCCAATATGTCAAAGACATGAGAAAACCACCAGCACCTGAAGACAAGGAATATTTCAGAACTAACCACTATTTACAAAATCCCAGCTATGATACCTAATTTAATAAAAGATGCAAGACAAATGGGCAAGAATGAAAAAAACATATAGACAACTATTGTGATGGCTTGCACAAGCCCCACACTTGTAAACTAAGGCCCCACCCACCCACACCTGAGGGGCACGATCACAGTGAAGGCTGAGCTCAAAAGGAGCAGCTCAGTTCAGTCTAGATCAGCGGTGGGCAATAAAATTTGCAGGTGGGCCGGTGGGGGCATCAGAGAGCCAGTCCAGAGCAGGACGGGGGCAGGGGGAGAAGAGCTGGTGGGGGGGGCTGGGTAGCAAGGGGGGGTGCACTGAGCCAGTTGGGGGGCAGTGCAGCCTCAGCCCCAGAGTGGCATGGCAACAGCATGGAGGGGGGAATGGAGGGGACGGCATAGCCCAATGTGGACACAGCTTTGTGTAGGTCAATTTAAGCATCCTTAAATCGTTACCATTTACTAGTGTAGACGCACCCTTCCAGACTAAACAAACCCAGCTCTTTCAATCTTCCCTCATAAATCAAGTCTTCCCTTTATCAGTTTTGTTGCTCTTCTCTGGACTTCTTCCCTATTGTCCACATCTTTCATGAAATGAGGCACTCAGAACTGGACACAATACTCCAGTTGAGTCCTACTCAGGGCACAGTAGGACGGATTAATTACTTCTCTTGTCTTACTTACAATACTCCTGTTCATACATCCCAGAATGGTGTTTGCTTTTTTTGCAACAGTGTTACGCTGTTGATTCATATTTAGCTTGTGGTCCACTATGATTCCCTGATTTCTTTCTGCAGTGCTCCTGCCTAGGCAGTCATTGCCCATTTTGTATGTGTGCAATGGATTGTTCTTTCCTAAGTGGAGTACTTTGCATTGTCTTTATTGATTTCAGACCATTTCACCAGTTTATCCAAATTGTTTTGAATTGTGTGATCCTATCCTCCAAAGCACTTGCAACCCCCCCTCCCCCAGCTTGGTATCATCGGCAAACTTTATAAGTGTGCTCTCTATGCCATCATCTAAATCACTGATGAAAATACTGACCAGAATGGGATCCAGAATTGATCCCTGTGGTACCCCGCTCATTATAGCCTTCTAGCACATCTGTGAATCACTGATAACTACTCTTTGGGAGCAGTTATCCAACCATGTATTTTATTTAATTAAATTATATATGTTGTTTTGTGTTGAAATTCCAATTATGATCATAATGCAGCTTGATACCAAATCAGGAGCAAAAAATTTTTCTAGTAAATAAGCAATATAGCTGAAAATATTAAGTTACACTTAAGTAAATTTATACTGTTATAGCATGGCCCCCTCAGCAACAATAAGATGTACCACATCTAACATAAAGGCTCTATTTAGTTACAAATCAATCTGTTGGAATGGCTGTATCTTCCAATGAGAATGCACCTTTCTTTAGAAAATAACTGAAGTATGAATAGAAAAGTTGATTAAAATAGATTACTTAAAATGAAGGCTTTCCACTTGGTAATTTAAATCATGATTTATGTATTTATTTTATCATGATCAAATGATTTAAAAAATCAATGCACCCTACACCATTACTACAGGAAAATTCCACCATTGGAGGACCATAGGAATTACCAACTGAATAGTTAGGCTTCTACTCCACAAAGATATTGCAGAATAAGGAAGAAGAGATTAGGAGGAGGTGAGAAAAAGATGTGCAAGTGGCAAGAAAATCCTTTGATAAAGCCTCTCTAGAGCAATGGTTTTCAAACCACGGATCGGGACCCAATACTGCTGTTACTGCTGCTGAAAGACTGGAATGCATCGCCTAAAGATATAATTGTTGGGTTGTGAGCATAAATGATAAATTATTTTTTTCAACTGCGGCCTGAGGAAAAAAGTTTGAAAACCACTGGTCTAGAGCAATCCTCCTCTTCAGGCGGAAAAAAGGAAGGGAGGGAGAGTGATTTCTTTCTACTTGTCAAATCATGACATTAAGGAATGAAGGATGAAATCCAGTTTCAGCCCATTAGCTGTCAAGTTTACCATTGAATTCCTTGATTCGTTTGACCACTGAGAGTCTAAAGAGACCAATCTAACATGGATTAAATTTTTTCTAAGCTTCTCAATAAAGCTTGTTAAAACAAATACAGGGTAAAGAGCTGCTAACAACAGTGTAGTTCTTGTAATAGATAAAGTATCTCTACCTGCAAATGTGTTTTAGGTAGATAATTCTTCAACAGCTATTTAATGAAGGACAAAGCTTCCATTAATTTGATGTCTAATCATCAAAACAATAAATTAGGGCACTCCTGGAAATCTGGGCTCAAAACTTATTTTGGGGTCACAAGTGAAAGTAAGTTTGGTCCAATTCCATGACCCCAGAATCATCTGCTCACACAATTAGATCATTACACAGACAGAATTTGATATTTGTGGCATTTCTTAAGATGCCCGGAAGTAGAATATCCAAGATGAGATATATCAGAATTGAAGTACAGTCCCAAAGGTATACAAGTATACATACATCTGACATATTCAAGTCAGTGTTATTAATTTGGTCATTTAATTACCCCTCAATTCTTTAGAAAAGAAAAATCAAAATATTCAGAATTTAGACTTAGCAAGTTTTAGTTTTCAAAATAAATATTGCAGTTGCAAGGTATTTTTTTGGATTAAAGAAGACCTCAATACTAAAAGACTTTGAAGTAAGTTTCAGAAACTTAATGAAGAATTTGAATCCAATGCCCTAACAGCTGTTTCAGATAACCACAAGCAACTATAATATTTAAAGCTAGCATCATGTACCAGTCTCCCCTGGTCACTGCATCAAACCCACATGCAAAAGAGTGGAGATAATGTTGTGACAAAAAAGCAAATTTGTTTTTGTTTATTTAACTTTTAAATATAAAACTCTATATCTCCATACTAAAGCTATGAGGAGAAGAGCACATAAAGCTACCTCAGAGAGGTCCAAAGCTGCACATCCTCCTACCCTACAGGTCTCTTAATAACCCTTCTTCACACATGGCTGCTGAAAATGTGTTTAAAGGAAACACAATAGCAAACAAAAACGAGGGTTCAGGAAGAAAAACCCAGTCCACACTGCAGAGGGATAGCCGTGTTTGTCTGTATACAGCAAAAACGAGAGCCCTGGAACATCTTAAAGACTTAACCAATTTCTTTGGACATAAGCTTTTGTGGGCTGCAACCCGCTTCTCATAATCAGCCTGCAACAGCTGAATAGTCCCCGGGCTTGAACCGACTCCCTGTGGATCAGCCGCCCAGTGTCCTCACTCAGCCCCTCACTCCCGGGCTGGCTGTCAGGCGCACCACCCGCCTGTGCGCAGGGCGAAGTGCCGGGGCTATACAGGGACGGGGAGAGAGAGCGCCCCGCCAGGCAGCCGTCGGGGCGTCACGGGGCCCCAGCCCCGCCGGGGAACACGGGACATTCAGCCCCAGCCGGGATGTGCTGACCGGCCCCGCCCCCAGTGGTTGACAGAAGAGACTACAGGGTGGGTTGCGGGGCCCAGCGCTCTCCTCAGCCCCCGCACCTCGCCGGCCGCGAAAGCAGCACGGACCCGCCTACTGGGCGTGAGCGCAGCGGGGACCGGGGCGCCCCAGGCGACGCGGGTCCGGCACTTACCGGCATCATCTCCGGAGCGAGTCCCGAGCCGCCGCCGCTCCCGGCCTCCTCAGCTGCCGCGCGGGCCGCTTTCCCCACCGACGGGTTAAAGCGGAGAGCGCGGCAGCAGCGACAACGGCCGCCTCCCGCTCGCCCCACAGGCCTCGCGCCCCGGCGGCCGCTGCCCGCAGCGGGGAAAGGGACGAGGCGAGGACGACAGAGGCCGGGCGCCCCAGCCCCTCACCTCAGCGCTTCCTGCTCCGCGCGCCCTTCCTTCGCTCCGCTCGGCCTGGCCAGGGGTTAACGACAGCGCCTCCCCATTGGCCGAGAGACGGAGGCGGGGGCCGGACTGGACCATGGAGCACTGAGGGATGGGGGGGGAGAGGCGCGCGCTGGGTCTAGTTAGCTCACGTGACAGCCGCAGCGCAGGCGCGCCGCTGGTGTCCTCCTGCTCCTTGCGAAGCGCTGCCTGCCTCTGTGCGCCCTTCTCACCCACTATTGTCAGGTGTCCTGTGCCCCCAGAGTCCCAGCCCGGCTTCCGTCCTCCGCTGCCGCCTGGAGTTCCCCCTCCCCGCCCTGCGCGAGACCCAGAGTTGTCCTAATGTCCCTTCTCCCCAGAACCAGGGCCGCCGCCGCCTTGCTTCGTGCTTCCGTACAGCAGAGCCTGCGCTGTCCCCCCTCCCCCCATCGCTGGCTGATGTCGCGCCCCTGCAGAGGGGAACTGGCGGCGCTCTGCGGGCCTGGCCGGCCCGTTCCATCTCCCCCCGCTGTTAGCCGTGCTCTGTGGTACTGTTGTATCCCGCCTGTGACCTGGCGCGCTAAGGGCGCCTTGGGGCCGAGGTTCCTGCCCCCGCAGAGCTGGAGGGGAGAAAAGGCCATTTTAAAGGAGTCTGTGCCGCAGCGAGGTAGGCTGACAGGCAGGCTCCCCGCAGACGTCACCCGCTGCTGGAATGTGGGGAATGCGGATTTGCGAGGTGAAGCCCTTCCCCGCCTCCTCCTGCCCTGCTCGGCTCAGAAGCAGGCTGCAGCGACATCCGCAGGAAGGAGCTGGGGGCCTCACTGTTCCTGAAGGTGCCACCCTTCTGCTTGGCGCTCGATCTCTGGAGGTGGCCCCGGAGGAGTGCGGCATGTAAAGTGAAACCTGAAGGACAAAAGCAACCTGAAGCACGAATACCACAAAGGGTGTTTAATTGCTAGCAGAAAAAGACGAGATAAAGTGATATAATAATACCATCATTTCTAACACTGGGATTTCCAAAAGGGTCCTACACTACACTGCTATTGAACCATCGCGAGCTGCTGTCTGAAATTAAGCTATTTGTGAGCAATAAGTACCAAGAATCATTACACCCATGTCCTTGACCAAATTCCTCTTCCCCTATTGTTATACAACGCCGCATAACAATAGGGGAAGAGAAATTTCACTTGGTTTTTATTATTCACAAATAATATCTTAATTTTGAAGGTTTCTTTTTCATGTAGCTTCATGTAGCTTTTAAAATGGTTTTGTTTTGCAAAATTATAAAAATAAGGTTAATATAATATAATGAGACAATCCCAATTAGAAGTCGGAACAGCAAAACAAGTCTATTTCATAACACAAATATTGTTAGGTAAATCATCAGCATTTCTCTTAATCTAGACTGAAAAAGATTAATTACTCATGCTGTTGGATCAACTATGGATAAAAAATCCACTCTTACACTATAGTTAAATATAATTGAAGGTAATTTTTAACATTAAGGAGAGTAGGCTGTTCAAAGGTAAGTTAATGATTTTTAGCTGAGAGAGCCGGCTGGAGATTTGATGACTCTTCTGAACCTTGGAACTATAGTCCAACCCTATAATATTTTGCTTTTGTTTCTTCAGGTAGAAGAGAATGGGCTGCAAATCCTAGACTGGTGGTCATGTGGTAACTTCAACTGCTTATTTGATACTCCATAAATTTATTTTGACCTTTTACTAGTGCACATAGCCTTAGTCAGTTTATAAATATTAAAAATTGCATTGTGTATACCTGTGTCTCAGTACACTTGTTCTCTCCTCTGTTTTGAGTGTTGTAGGCAGAGTTGCCACCGTTTGATTATAACATGTTTTATGAACCTAAATTTATTTTACAAGTACTATGCCAAGTGCTACTAGCAGGTGGTAAGATGTGTAGGATAATGACATTCTTGTAACCAAATTCCACCACCCACACAGGTTTAGGAATAGGAAGGACTGGGACATAAAGAGACAAGTTCATTTTTACTCAGAATTGCTTTATTAACTTGCAGCTAGGCAGAATTGGAATAAAATTGGCTATAAATTACCATAATTATATATTGTAAAGCAATCAAGGATTTAACTAGATTCTTCCTCAGATAAATTCTAACTCTTTTAACAGGTAAAAAATATGAACAATAGCAGCAAATGGAGTTCCCCTACCTCTCCCAGGGTTTATGCTGCAAAATCCTTAGTTTATTTGTGGGTAAAGGACCCTTTTTGAAACTCTTTGCACATCTTTGTTTTTCAAATATATGCCCTCCTCATTATTCAGCATGCTGTTTGGTCAGTAGTTCTCAAACTATGGTCTGCAAATAGCTCATCGGTGGTGATTCCTCCTCCTTGTTCTCAATAATAAAATGAAGTTAAAAATACAATGTACACTTTTAAACTATATTTCCATTCAAATATTTGTTGTGTGTGCTGCTGCAGAAATGCTACATCAATGGTAAGTAAATAGAGAGGAAATGGTCCAGTATTTTGGGTATTCACCTCATAAGTGTGAAACCTGTATTCATGTCCCTTTTCCTATCAAACAGGGGAAATTGAACTGGGGTCTCTCATGCCCTTTGTGATTACCCTAACCACAGGGCTAAATTATATGTAGGCTTCTGGTGCCATTCCCTTCCCTCCTCTGGAGCCGTTTTGTGTAGGGTTAGGCGTGTATTGCTGCAGTTCCTGAAAGAAAAGAAGTAGGTGCCTGACTCTGGAGAGGTTTGCAGCTGTGACTCCCAAGAAGAGATAAGTGCCACCCTCCAACTCAGACTAAGGCCTGGTCTGCACTACACAGTTAGGTCAACGTCGATGTAAGTGCTCTACTACACTGACATAACTCCTCCTCCAAGAGAAGCATAGGACTTACATTGGTTTAGTTATGGCAATGCATTTCACAGCTCCCCTGGAACCATGAAATTGCCAAGAATGCCCAGCTCTGGTCTGGACTCCAAGCTGGGTTGCCACTGAGGTGCCTGGCTTGGGCTGCCACCTGAGCTCCCTACTCGCCACTAAGGGACCTATGTCCCTTGGGATCCACGCTCAGTAGGGACTCCAGTTGTACTGAAGTTCCTGGCTCTTGGCTCTGCCCCTCGACCCCCCGCAGCACTCTCAGGCTCTTGGCTCCCCACTGGGAGCATGGCAACCAACCAGACTCAGGATGAAAATCTCCCCACTGGAAGCAAGAAGTTCCATGTAGCTTCCCCTGGCTCCCATCTGGGAGCAGGAGGAAGAGAAACCCCAGGTGCTGCCCTTCCTCCTTTCCCCGCACATCAGGAGGATAATGTGGACATCAGCCATTGCAGTGATTATAAATTAGTTACTGTGGTGGCTGTAAATTGGTTTGACATAGGTTGATTTAAGATTGTAGTGTAGACATGTACTTACGTGTCTAATTTCCCAAGAGGGGTCGGATTTAGGACACATCCCTCTCCATCACATCTGCAATTAGCTAACTTAAGCAGCTCAGGCTTATCTGGATCCCATTCTCAAACAAAAATTGAAGAGAGCCTATGCACTTAACCTAAGGTTTATAAATTCCTCTGGGGCTAGGAGTGTGATCCATGAAGCAACTTATATGCCTTCAGACTTAGATGTTTAACACCCTGTATGGGCACCACTGTGATCTGCAAAACTCCCACCTGGCTGCTACATACCCTTCAAAGTGCCTAAACTCACTTGTTGGCTAACTTTCCTCAGTAACAGTTCATGAGGGACTTAAATTTTAGACACTGGGCTATTTCACACTGCTGTGTCTCTCTAGGCACCTGGATGCCTAGACGTGGTATACCTTGACTTTAGCAAGGCTTTTGATACAGTTTCCCACAGCATTCTCGTCGGCAAGTTAAGGAAGTATGGGTTGGACGAGTGGACCATAAGGTGGATCGAAAACTGGTTAGATCAACGGGCTCAGCAGGTAGGAATCAATGGCTCGATGTCTGGTTGGCAACCGGTAACGAGTGGAGTGCCCCAGGGGTCGGTCCTGGGGCCGGTTCTATTCAACATCTTCATTAATGATCTTGATGATGGAATAGACTGCGTGCTTAGTAAGTTTGCAGATGACACCAAGTTGGGGGGAATGGTAGATACGCTGGAGGGCAGGGACAGGATCCAGGGAGACTTGGACAAATTGGAACACTGGGCTGAAAGAAACCTCATGAGGTTCAACAAAGACAAGTGCAAAGTCCTGCACTTAGGACGGAAAAATCCCATGCACTGCTACAGGCTGGGGACCGATGGGCTAAGTAGCAGCGCTGTAGAAAAGGACCTGGGGGTTATGGTGGACGGGAAGATGAATATGAGCCAACAGTGTGCCCTTGTTGCCAAAAAGGCCAATGGCATATTAGGCTGCATCAGTAGGAGTATTGCCAGCAGATCGAGGGATGTGATAATTCCCCTCTATTCGACAGTGGTCAGGCCGCATCTGGAATAGTGTGTCCAGTTTTGGGCTCCCCACTACAGAAAGGATGTGGACAAATTAGAAAGAGTCCAGCGGAGGGCAACAAAAATGATTAGGGGGCTGGGGCACATGGCTTATGAGGAGAGACTGAAGGAACTAGGCTTATTTAGTCTACAGAAGAGAAGACTGAGGGGAGATTTGATAGCAACCTTCAACTACTTGAAGGGTTGCTCCAAAGAGGAGGGAGCTAGGCTGTTCTCGAGGGTAACAGAGGACAGAACAAGGAGCAATGGTTTCAAATTACAGCTGGGGAGGTCAAGGTTGGATATTAGGAAAAACTTTCTCACTAGGAGGGTGGTAAAGCATTGGAATGGGCTATCTAGGGAGGTGGTAGAATCTCCATCTTTGGAGATTTTTAAGGCTCGGTTAGACAAAACCCTGGCTGGGGTAATTTAGGGGGAGTGGTCCTGCTTTTTAGCAGGGGGTTGGACTAGATGACCTCATGAGGTCCCTTCCAACCCTGTTATTCTATGCCTATCTCCTGCCTAAGCCTCACAACTAGTCACAAAACAGGGAGGTAGGCATTTGTCCACCTAAGTCACATGCATGTTCCAATCTGGTAGGTGGCCTCCAAGCATATCTACCAGGATAGGTTCCATTCAAAATCTTCCTGGAGGAGGTGGTGGTCTTATAACTTCTGTTCTACAGCTAGGAGCATTTACTGGGTATGTGGGTGACCACGGATCAATTCCTCTCTCTCTCTTAGAGCAGGAAGAAGGCTTTGAATAGAAGAGTCTCCCACACCGATCAGGAAGGTGCTCTTATCACTGAGCTATGGGCATTTAGAGGGTTCCCTCAGTCTGTCCACTGAGAACTGTCAATAAACAGTCATCAGACCAAAGGGAGAGCAAATGCAAGAATAACTCTCTAGTTCAGTGGTTGGGGCTCCTGCGTGGGAGCTGAGACACCCTGCAGCCAATCCCTCTAGTTCTATCATTCTTTAATTATTTGGCCACACTGGAATGGCTTCAGCAGGAGAGACTGAGTGAGCTCCACATCAGAATAGATGAGAGTTTAATGATTAGAGATCTTTCCTGTGATATAGGAGCCCTGTTCAAATTATATCTGGGGGAATTCTGTGCCAAAATTTAAAAATTCTCCACAATATTTTAAAGTTCTGCAAAATTCTAATATTTTATTTGTCATCCCCAAGCGGCTGGGACCATTGTTGTCAATCCTGTACAGCTAGGGGCTCCTGCTGACAGCTGTCAGTGGGACCCGAGCCACCCATGCCAGGTGGGGGCAGGGGTGCAATCATAAATTGTTGAAAAAAATTAAAAATAGGAAATATTAATTTTGGGCAAATTCTGCATTGTGCATTGGTGCAGAATTCCAAGACGTATCAAATTCTTTCTTCCTCTCTGACAGAAGGGGGAATTGAACCAGTGTTTTTCACCTCCCCACCTGAGTTCTCTAACTATTATGCTAAAAGTTATAAAATGGACATTGGCACAACCTCCTCACCCTAAAACAGGTGCTAAACTCAGTCTCACAAGTGGCATAGGCATTTAAGCCCCCTAGCACCAGGCGGTGATGTACAGTGGTACAATACTATTCTAGGTGCCTAGAAGTTAGGCATTGGAATGCCTAAATCCTTTTGTGGCTCACATCTTATGCATGTGGCTTGGCTGCATTCTGTGTGTGGTTGCTCAGGGCATATGGTGGTGTATGAAATAACTCAAAGTCATAGGTGAACGAAGTGAGTCTTGAGAAAAGTTAGAGTGTGGGAGGGGATGTAGGAAGTAATAAGAGCCTCCTTTCCTACCTGGTTTTTATTCATGGATTTGAAAAGGAAAATAAACTACAGGTTGCAGACCACTGGATTAAGTTACATGGCAGTATTATAGGTAACAGGAATAACAAATTGAACAGTGTGTTGCATCATTATTTAATAAAAACAAGGAGTCCTATGGCACTTTTAAAGACTAAAAAATTATCACATGAGCTTTTGTGGGAGAAATTCCCACTTCGTTAGTCTTTAAAAATACCACAGGACTCCTTGTTTGTTTGGCTGACCTAAACTAACACGGCTATCCCTTTGGAACTTGTCATCGTTATTTTAGAATACTTAAAGTCTCGTTAAGGCACAGAGCTATCTTTATAAAAGTAGAAACACTTCCGAGTCAGGTTTATTTTTCTCTCGCTTGATATTCCAGGGTAGGCAACCAATGCCAAGTCACATTCTAATTTAGCCTGTTGCTTTGTCTCTCCTCCCCCCACCCCCCCAAAATTCTATAGTACATAATGGGGTTTGTCAGTACTTGTCATTTTATCTATTGTTGATAATAGTCTGTTCCATCCTGATCTCTACTCATATTCAAGAATTCACCTCTTAATTGCTGCAACTCTTTTTAGCACAAAACACTATACACAAGAGTTTAGAACAGGAAATTAAGACAACTATATCCAGCTGACACTGCAGGAAGGTATACAGAAAGAATATAATTCCCAAACAGAATTCCCCAGTATGCCAATATTAACTGTACAGCTTCTTCAGCAAGTTTCAGGTCCGGAATTTGGTTTTACATCTCACCAGAAAGACCAGCAGCCTTAACAGTACAATACTTCATATGGTGCAGGGGTATTGGCTCTGTACTAGCCTAGAGGGAAGAATGCCACATACAGCATCACCAGTATAATTTCCTGTAGCACAACTTGTTAGCTGTGCAGGAACTCCAGCTATTTGCTATATTCAGATATGGCTGGATGGACATGGATGTTAAACAGTTGAAGATCATACCAGCTTGAGAAGCAGAATAATTAGATGCACAGTAACTTCAAGTCCCCAAGGTGACCATGATTAAAAACTATTAATGGATGTTGTTTCTTTTTTCTGGCTGAACAGATTCTTTCTGGTACCAACAGGCACTTGTTCTGACAGGAGCACTGCTTTAAATAACCACTGGTACACTCCTGTAAACTTTCTTTTTTAATACTAAAAACCTCAGAGTTGGCATGGCCCTGCTGCATGTAATGAGCATTAGGATAATTGATTATAAAAAGAAACCATCTCCTCCGCTGTCGGCCTGCTCCTTTGGCCTAGTTAATTTAGTTGTGTTATAAGAGAAAAAAAGCAATTGTGTTATTACACACTAGATTTTAATACCATTGATCATAATGGAGGCAAAGTTCTATGTTTTGCTGCAGCAGTGATTTTTTTTACCTCTCAACAGGGCAGATGCTGCATTCTTTGTACTGTTTGGATGTTGGCAATGGCCCAACTCACTGCAGGAGGAACAGACTCTAACCATATACATAGCTTGACAGTACTAGGAAGAACTCATATTCAATAACCTGTATATATGCTGTCATGTGAGGCCTGAAAAGGCCAAGCCATCTTGTGAAATACATGACCCAAATTTAACCTTCAAAAGTATATGATAGTGTTACAGGTAGGTTAGGGCTTTGATATGCATGTGTGATTTAGTTGTTCCTTGATGTTTACACCTATATTGTTAAAAGTTAGCAAGGTAAATGAATTGCTTCCCTATCTGTTACTATTGTTCTATTAGAAGAGGTCAAAAGGGAACATTAACATCTAGATGGAGCTTTGATGTACCCATGTAAACTGTCTATTAATGGTGCTAATGCAGCTAATTACCTGTGGTGCCAAGAGTTGAAGGTTTTACTTCAAAGGGCAATATACATTATTATTCTTCACTTAAGAAGGTCTCTGTGAACTGTCATTAAAGCCCACATGAAGAAATGACCTGCAAATGCCCACCTTGCTACAACTATAAAAGGAAGTTGAGAACATAATCCCTTAGTCTCACATCTGTCCAAGCTTCTCAGGGAAAGTTTGGGCCACAGGATTGAAATCCCAGGCAGCAGCGGCTTGGATTCACCCTGCTAATTCTCATGGGAGAATTAGAGCAAACTCTACACTTGGACTATTTGGTCTATATTCCTTTGAACTGGAGTTCCAACAACTAAAGCTGTGAACCAAGGACTTAAACCCATCCAGGTATTGGATATGAGCCTAAGATCTGCAAACTTCAAATTCTACTGGAAACCTGATGTATTGGACTTTCAATCATTGTATGTATATGATTACTTTAACCCTTTAACAGTACTCAATAGTTTGTTTCTTTCCTTGAACAATAAACCTTTAGTTTTAATTACTAAAGGACTGGCTGGCAGCATGGTATTTTGGGTAAGATCCAAACCTATATTGTTCTGTGTAATGTGGCTGACCCTTTGGGGTCAGGGGAAACCTTTCTGGGTAAAGAGCGTGGAGTTTTAAGCAATTTCTCTCCTTACTAGACCCAGTGGCTGTATTGGGGACCGGAGGCTGAAATGCAGTAAAGGTAGCTGAGTATATTTATTGGTGGCTTCTTGATATCCAGTGTGGGGAATCAGAAGCATTGTTTGTGACTGGTGGGGGAGTTTAGCTCCAGGTAATCCATCACTGTTGGGAGAATCTGCTCTCCTTTTTGCAGCTTGCCCTGATCTTTGCATATTCAGATGGTTATTCCAGGAGGCCTGGGTTACATATGCATCTGTATGTCTTTTCCTGCAGTTTTTTATTCAATACAGATTTGGTTCTTTTAACCAGATCCCACAGATTAAGAGAATGAGGTTATCTCCCAGGGATAAAAGATCCAATTCCATGCCAGTTGAAGTCAGCAGAAGCCATTTAACTGGATAAAACACAAAATTATTACAAAGTAATATCAATATCAATTAGTACTTCACTATGGATCTCATATCCTGATTTCCATCAGAATTGTACTGCTGCCCCTTTTTGATTTCTTCTCTATGTATTGGGCACCAGCTGTGTGGGAGGTGCTTTATAAACAGATACAATGACTTTTACCTGGAGAGCTTATGGTTTAGTAAGCAGACAACGCAGTAGGAAAACAATGAAAAGATAGGATTAAATGGTGAAATTAAGCACATCTTGTTAGTTTAAGAGGTTCAGATTTTCAGATTTGTTTATGAGTACATGGTTTTCAGTAAATTAAGGAGGTGAAGTGGGTGAATATCAATTTCTGGTCAGAAAAAAGGTCTCAGGGAAGACAGTCACAAAGGGAACATCACTTATGTGGATTAGGGTTCATAGGGCAGCAGGCAGAGAGGGAAGTAGAGAATTAAGACTGGTCTATAGTAGAAAACTAGTAAAACAATGAGTCCTATGGTACTTTTAAAGACTAACGTGCATGAACTTCCGTGGGTGAAGAACCACTTCATCAGATGCCAGAAAGTACAGAAAACTTACATAAAAAAAAACAAATCTGTGACGGAAAGAAATCCTGTGATTACATTTCACTGCATCAGGTCAGATTACTTCAGCAAATCAGTCAAATTGTACAGATTCAAATACAATGTATCAGAAAGTGGTGAGGTTGAGAGAGATGAGAATCACTGTTAGTAATGAAAAACAAAGGAGTCCTGTGGTCTATTTAAAGTTTAATGATTGACCCAACTATGTTGCTCATGGGATAAATAAATCTGTTAGTCTTTAAAAATGCCTTATCATCACTGTAGTAATTTTAAAGATGTTGGGAGAAGGAAGACACCACTTTCAACCAACTTGCCTGAAGGAGCACAATAAATCTGCAGCAGAACAAGGATTAGAATGCAGAAGTTTCTATGATGTATGATGTAGTTTCTATTTGAGGATTAATTTGTAATTTCCTGCTGTTTCCTCCACCTGCCAAATTCTTAGTCAAAAGATTCAGTGCTTAGGGGAGGCTCTCCAATCTTAGTACTCTTTTCTTCATAGTAGATTTACAGATTTCTGTGCCTGAAACAATAGATTCCACATGTTGCTTTCATTTTTTTGAAAACTTCATTCCAGCAGGCAGTTTCCCTATGTGTCTTAGTGAGTGAATTTATCAAGCCACTTGATTATTCAAATGCAAATATGTATCACATATGGAGAAGTCATGGTTGTCAGAGGGAAATTAACCCAGAACTTTCAACATTAAGAAGAGGATTTTTTAATAAGTGCAAAGATACTTTAACTGTGAATAAGTAACAAGGTATTGCAATTGCTGGGGCCAGCTACTAAAGGGAGACAATTATATCACCACTTACCCAACCCATATCCATTTTAAAATGTTACATTAATCAAAATTCTTATTTTATGAGTAGCACAGGCAGAGCAAAGAAATGAAAATGCAGCTCTGCATTTGTCTATTGAAATCCCTTGAACCTGCACAAGTACAATCAGAACATACTCCTGACATATAAGCACAGAAGGGTGCTGAGTTTGTATTAATTCCCACTGGGAGATGGTACCTACCTGCGCTTTGTTCATTTGATAGTCTCCCCCTCAGACTCTGAGGTTCAGCAGAAAGATCCCCCTCAGACTCCTAGGTTCAGCAGAAAGAACAGAAGCAGTCGGGGGCAACACCTCCCTTACCTAACTAGTTCTAGATGCTCAGTGCAACAAGATGACATCCCTGTAGCACCCCATGGGCACCACATATTAGATCTCCTAGAGTGCCTACAAGTGAGAATAATGCAGAGTAAGCCCAAATTAATTTTATAATCCTGTTCAGTGTAAAATCTTGTAATTGTTCTTAAAAGGGGAAAAACATCTGAACTGTGATAATTCACCAGTTCTATTAAATGTTTTCTATTCTGAACAGAACCAGTTTGCTACAAGTTAACTTCTGAGGTTTTTTGAATAGTCAAAACAAAGGGTGGAAAATTAAGCGGAAGTTTAAGAGGCCTTTTCTGTGATATTATTTAACAGTATGGCTTTTATTGTCTAATTTTTCTGCAGAATTATCAAAAAGGAATTTTTCAATCTAAAAATTGGATTTTTTTAAAAAAGTTGCATCCTAACTTTGATCCCTTTAGTTTAAGGATGGACTCTTTTTCAATCAGAGGTTGCAAAGTAGCAATTAATATTCAAATAATTTTCAGAACAGGCAAATTTATTTTTGTTCATAGTTTGTCACATTTTAAAAAGAAATGGGAAATTTTGAAGATCAAGATATTTTGACAAAAATATTTTTTAAAAGTCCATAATTCCACAAGAATATTTGGTTTTAAGTTCCGATCTGTTCTATTATTGATTTGTTTAGTTATAGCAACATATAATTTATTCCAATGTGCTCTTTTGATATAGCTTGGATAACAGGAAAGTTGTCTTTTGAAAACGTATAGAACTAAAAGATGGTGACAATATTTTATACTTGAATTACAGTATTAAAATACACTCCAGAGAACTTCTTGTTCAACACATTTATTCCTCCTATGTAGTACAATACATATATACAGCTGCAAAACTGGACATTGCTTATGCGGTTTAATTAACTTCCCTAATAATGGCAGCTTGCTTCATTTACACCAGAGATGACAAGTCATGGAATACATATTCAAAGAGCCATTTAATGATGGGCAGGAGCAGAGGATTCTGAAACAAACACACAATTTAGATTGTTCAAAAAGTAAAGCAATACAAATTAATTCAAGACAGATACAGTTAAGTATCCACTGCTATGAATATCCAAAAAGTAAATTAATAGATACGTCAAAGTATTTGAAAATTCTCCATATATCTAGATTTGCAGCCTGGTATTTTAATATTTATGTTACCCATATCTAACAAAAAAACCAAAATCAACAAAAAAACAAACACCTATTTCATGGGGAAAAAAGTTACCTCTAAATTCAAGATAAATTTATGTGAGTTAGGCGTTACTGCCTTCTAGCATAATGGGATCTATTTCATTTAAACTGTAAAGGTCAGATAAAATGTTTTTATGTACAAAATGGATCCTGTGTGAAGCAAGTGAACTCTCTATCTTTGTAGTCAGAACTGAAATAGGACAATTGCATTAGCGAATGAGAAATAATGCTCATTCTTACAACACGTTAGTTAAAATGAACTGACTTTTGAGAGTTTGTTGAACTTACTTTCTTCATAGCTTATTCTGTAGGCAGTTATACATGGTAACCTGGTTAGATTTTTTAAAAAATCTCTATAAAATAGTTAACACTGAATAGCTTTTAGAACTTTTAAAAAAAGTTCTTCTCTTGAACAACCTCTATTGTTCTTTCACAGAGATTATCTTTGTTTATTACACAAAGGGAAAAGACTGAATGGTTGTAAATACTTTGACAATGATATAGTAAAGAGAACCATAAAAAATCTGAATTCCCTTTAGTTCTAGTTTCCAATATTCATAATTAAAAACAAACTGATTTAATTTAAAATTAATATTTTGGTATATTTGCTTTAAATCTTATTCATGATTAAAATATACAGCACATAGTTGAACACAAATACTTACTGTCTGCCACTGCCTTTTTACCTAGGAAAAAAAAATTGAATTGCACAAAATTTAGTTTTGTATTTTCCACTTTCATTTTCAAGTTTTAATATGCTGGAAGACCAGTATGCAACCAAACTTGGACCCTAAATTATGCTATACATACAAGGTCCCTTAATTTGCAGTGATGATTGGGAATGTACAAGTTTTGGAAAGTTAAGCATATTGCAAAGTATACTTGGAAATAGTTATCAAAACAACATGTTAAAAATCAGTATATGCTATGTTATACTTTTATAAATGTAATGTTATAAGATCTCATTACAACATGCTGTTAAATCTTTGAGATACAAGGTGTGTTTCTGGAAGAATTATGGGGATAATAAATTAAGGCTATAATGCTTTTTTAAAAAATACATTTATCCACATTAAGACTTCTGACTGCAAGTTCACAAGTTATTCAGAGGAGACATTTGCACATCTGTACAATCATATGCTGTACACTTAGAACCATTTTTCTAGATTTTCCAGTAGTGACATATGATTGCTTTGGGCCATATTGTCAGTGTATGTGGCCATAGAACCATTTTCTTAGTGCAAAGGTATAGAGCAGTGGTTCCCAACCTTTTTGGTTTGAGGGTCACATATATTTTTACAACCCCGAAGAGCCACCAGTCTTCACCAGCAGTCGTCTCCCACTACTCCCTCCACTGAAGCCAGAGGGGAAAGAGTTCTGCAAGGAGGCTGCATCCTCGCTGATCTCCCATCTCCCTGGCAGCAGCAGGGAAAGTGCACATATCCTGTAGCCCTGATGCACTTCACTTGGGTATCTATCCAGTGGCTCTCTTCTGCAGCAGGGGGATGGAAGATCAGTGCTCCCCCTCCATGTGCCTCTAGCAGGGACCACAGGACCTAGGCAGAGTGCTTTGGTTTCTGCCAGAAAGCTCATCTCCCATCCCCGGGGCTGCAGCCAGGAGTCTCCACCAGTCTTTTAGTCTTGTGGAAATATTCTCCACCTGAATCCTTAGGTAGCAGTTCCCTTCTACAACTAGTGGAAGGGGAGGCATGGGCCACTTTGAAAGATCCCTGGGCCACAGGTTGGGAACTACTGGTCTACAGACAGAAGCGCAAAACCTGCTACACTCCGCCTCCTTTAAGAATGGAGCTGTGGTCAGCTGCCCCCTATGCCCTGCCAATCCTTGTCTGCACTTTCTAGCTCTTCATGGCTATTGGCAATTGACCTAAGCGCAGTCTTTAGACAGCCAGCACAGTATGAACCAGACTCAAAATTAGGAAGTGCAAAGGTGAGCTTAACACGAATTTTGTAGTCCCCTCCTATGTGGTGCTGGGTGCATTTTGGCTAGACCCCAGGATCTGGCATATTAAAGGTATGCATTTTTACATGACGACTCAGAGTGATTTGCAAAACTGGAGTTTTCCCATAAAAATTGCTCCAAGAGCACCAAATTACCACTTGTTCAAAATATCTGATATGATACTGGATATGAATACCCCGACCCAAAATACATCACATTCATTAGTACACATCAAGGACAAATGGTCCTCCAAAAGTTCCTCTGGTTTTCAGATTTAAAAATAAAAGTCAAGCCACTAAATCTGCCTTTATTGTTAAAAAATTCCCAATTTTAACCTTTAAAACTGTTGACATTCAAGAGTAAACTTTGACTTAATTCAGGTATATGTTAAAATCTTTTGCCTGAACATTAATGGTAGTTTGAAGTGTAATTTTTTTTTAAAAAAAATTCCTTTATCAGCAAATGCCTAGTGTAGATGCAGTGTTGTATAATGTATTTCACTTTGCAAAACCAGTACACACTATAATGGCAAAAGCATTTTCTTTTTTGCTGATAAACTGTGTCTATATATAGGCATACCAGTACATCTTTTCTACTATAGATCTGGCCTTAAAAAGGTGAAAAAGCAATTGCTGATCATTTTAAATAAATATTTTGGGATTTCCAGACAACTAATTCAACACTTTAATCTACAACAAGGGTTTCAAAGAAAGTATAAGAAAGCTAGGATAGAAACAAAATTAACTTACCACCATAGGAGAGTTTGAAATAGAAATAGCCAGTTAAGGCTACCCCAACCCATATTTCCTGGTAAGCCTTAGTAACGTAAATCCTTATGCCACTCCATGTCCTAGTAAAAGACTGCAACATCTGAAAGTTATTAAAAAAATTGTTTTTGTTTTCATATGACTAAAGCAAATACTTGTTGTCTCTTGAGTCAGGACAAAATAAATAAGGAACTTTGTAGTTAAAGGAAACATTTAATTGTATCCTGAATTTAGTTTCATTTCCTATGTTTTTATTTTAAAATGTATTGTTTTAATTGGATGCTTGTAAGTGATGCACACCCACCCACCCAACATCCCTCCCAGGTCCGAGAACTGACATTCTTTATTGTCAAACTAAAAAATGTTATTAAACGGAATCAAGGTCAAGAGTACATAGGGACAACAAAGTCAAAAAGCAGTACAACTATGTAGTAATTTTCCCAAAACCAACCATTACAAATCCATAAAATTCTACGTTCAGGTTCCAAGAGGCTGCCGAATGCTATCAGAATAAAATAAATGATGAGTAAAATATCACAGAACCTTTAAGGAGCAGCAAGAGCTGGGTCAATGTACTAATAAGAATTCTTGATACATGTCCAGTCATACTCAGACCACTCACAACTTACTGCAACCAATGGAATTGTTGCGTACATATTATACCCAGGCCTTGTACACACTACAAAGTTATCGCACGATAACAGGCACAGCGTCCAAACACAAATTCATGTTGTTGCACGGTAACAGCCATCTTACTGCGCAACATGTAAACCACCAAAACGAGGGTGGTAGCGGCTACCGCGGAACAGCTATTCCGCGATAGTTCGTGTGTGTACGGTTGCCGCACAAATATGAAGCCTCCAGAAATATCCCAGAATTCCAATTCCATCCCTTCTGCGCTCTGTGGCTGTGACGTGACTGTACCCACCCTCCCATCATTCCCGGGAATTTTTGAATTGTTCACTCTTCCTGTTTGCTCGGAGTGGAGTGCAGCTGTGTTCTCCAAGAGCAATAGCAGCTCAACGCAGCAAACGTGCTCCAGTCTGGACCACAGCTGAGGTGCTTGATCTCATAGGCATCTGGGGAGAGTCCGCTGTGCAGGCACAGTTATGTGGCAGCCGGCGGAATTTTGATATTTTTGGCCAGATTTCTCGGGCCATGGCAGAGAAGGGGTACGAGAGAGACACTCTTCAGTGCAGGTCGAAGGTGAAGGAGTTGCGGATTACATACCACAGAGCCAGAGCGGCAAACCAGCGCTCTGGCTCAGCGCCGGCTACATGCCGATTTTACAAGGAGCTGGAAGCAATCCTGAGCGGGTATCTCACAACCACGCCAAAAGCTCCTGTGGACACGTCAGCTCCCCCCCCCACCACGAAAAGGATACCGGAGCAGACGGTGACGAGCAATTCGTTGACGACGAAGTGGAGGTGGAGGATGACATAGAGGGTGAAAGTGTGGCAGCTGACATAGGGAGCCAGGAGCTGTTCTCCACGCCACCCAACACGTGCTGCCCAGATTCCTTCTCCATGCTGTCTTCGGAGGCAGCAGAGGGGAGCTCTGGTATGTTTCATCAGAAGTGGCTTCTGTGCTTGCTGGATAAGCTTTGCGGGCAAATGAAGAGCAGGCGGGAGATGGGCGTTTTGAGTTTCATCGTTTTTTCTTTTTTGGATGGCGGAGGGGTCTACCCCGCATTACACGAGCAGTGCATCAACGCATGCTGTAATTGTCAAGAAATCCTCTCTGCTGGGCTCACTGAAGGTGTCCTCGATGCACTTCCAGAGCGTCCTATTTAAATTCGATGGGAGAGCAACTGTTTCCCCTCCCCCATAGAGGGATACTCTCCCTTGCCAGCTGCAAAGCATAGCAGCGGGAACCATGGCTGCGCACAAGACTGCTGCATACGGTCCTGGCTTAAAACCAGTAACATGCAGGATATGCATTTTGGCTTGCAAAGGCACTCGAAGCAGCAAGATATCGGCTTCCATGGCAGTGCCATATGTGAACTAATCGCCCAAAGCACAGCAAATAGTTCACGGAGCTGTGTGTCTTGTCTCGGCAACCCGAACATCCCTTTGCAAAAGCCCTTTCAGTCCCCGGCAATGACCTGTCCCGTGGGCACTGAGGAATGTGGCGGCAGAGCATATTACTGGCTCCTTAACCAAAGTGAGAACAATAGCACTACTTATGATGTTTCATTTTTCCTTAGAAACGACCTTCGCCGGTTGGTGGTCTGCGCCAGCTGACCGGCTGAGACAGATAAGGAGGAGGCCTCGCAGGAGCAAGGAGGATATCTTCCAGGAGCTGATGCAGTCCAACGAGGCATCAGCAAAGGAGACTAGACAATGGAGGCAGGAGTGCCGGCAGGAGCGCAAAGAAAACAATTTGAAGAGGCAGAAGCAGAAGGATGCCCTCATAAGCATCCTACAGGAGCAGACCCAACTGCTGAAGACCATGGTTGGTCTGCAGACCCAGCTGCTCCAGGCTTGCCCCCCCTGCAACCACAGCAACACTTTCTGTCCCGCATGCCCCATTCTCTCTCAAAGCAGTTCTTTGAAGCCCAGGGACCCTCCTGGTACAGTGTTACATCCACTCCTGCACCAAACCATGGCATTGAGCCATGCACCTACACGCATCTATAGCCCCTTTTGCAGGCACTGCTTACTGTAAATATTTAACGTTTTATAATAATAAAATTGAATCACTTGAACTGTGCAGTGTCTTTATTGATACACAAAATTAGCTGTTGCATGTTTAGTATTCACTCATTCGAGCATAGTACAGTACACGCCTATCGGCACCGACCCTCCTCCCCCCCAATCAGCACCCAGTAGTGCATGGGAACACTACTGCACAGTGATGCAATGCGTCCCGAGTCCCCATGACTAAAATGCTCCCTGAGTGCCTCCCTTATGTGGACGGATCTCAGTTGTGCCCCCTGATACTCCTAGTGGCGGGCTGCTGGAAGGCAAACTCTAACCGCTCAGCCTCCACGTCCCATGAAGGGGGATATTTCTCTCCCCTATTTTCACAGAGGTTATGCACCACACAGCAATGACGGCTGGAATGTTGTCCTCATTCAAGTCCAGCCTCCCGTACAAACAGCACCAGCGGCCTTTTAAGCGCCCAAAGGCGCACTCTACAGTCATTCGGCACCGGCTTAACCAGTAATTGAAGCGCTCCTTGCTGGGATCCAAATTTCCAGTATAGGGCTTCATGAGCCAAGGCATCAGTGGGTAGGCTGGGTCTCCTACGATGACTATGGGCATCTCCACATCCCCAACAGTAATTTTATCATCGGGGAAGAAAGTCCCTGCCTGAAACTCCCGGTACAGGCCTGTATTACGGAAAATGCGAGCATCGTGCACCTTACCCGACCACCCCGCATTTATGTTCGTGAAACGCCCTCGTGATCCACGAGTGCCTGAAGCACCATGGAGAAGTAGCCCTTCCTATTAATATACTCAGTCGCAAGATGCTCCAGAGCGAGAATAGGGATGTGTGTGCGCCGTCTATTGCCCCTCCACTGTTCGGGAATCCCCTGGCTGCGAATCCATCGACGATCTCCTGCACACTGCCCAACATCACTGTCCTCCGGAGCAGAACACAATTAATGGCTCTGCACACTTGTCAAAGTGCTAACCCAACGGTCGACCGGCTGACTCCAAACTGATTCGCGACCGAGCGAATCTGGAGTCGCCATTTTCCACAGCGCGATTGCGACACGCTGCTCCACGATGAGGGCGGCCCTCATTTTGGTGTCCTTGCGTCACAGGGCAGGGGCTAGCTCCTCACACAGTTCCATGAATGTGGCTTTCCGCATTCGAAAGTTCCGTAGCCACTGTTTATCATCCCACACCTGCAAAACGATGCGGTCCCACCAATCGGTGCTTGTCTCTCATGACCAGAACCGGTGGTGCACCATGTGCAGAAGCTCTGTGAAGGAGCTCAGGAATGCGGTGCTGTTGTTCTGCATGGCAGTCACCAGCCCAGGGTCATCCGAATCCTGGTCTGATTCAGAGCTGAACGCATACTGTGCCACCAGCCGAGATGTATTCATTATGCTGAAGGCGACTGTCAAGATCAGAGCTGGATCCATGTTGCTGCAAAAAGGAGTTCCGGGAAGCCATGCGCTACTGTTGAAAATGGGCGCGAGTTGCTAGTAGCAACTCTCGTGACACAAGGGGAGCAGAATGCACCATGGGAAACCAAGACTTTACTCATGGTGCTCAGCGCTACTCTCCTTCTACCCAAGATTTTTAGCGCCAAATCAGGATGGATGGAACTGTGGGATAGGTTCCCACAATTCAATTGTGTTTCTTGTGAAATCGCGAATTGCGGGGGGGGGGCTCTGTTCCTTCACAAGCGGCTCAGTGTGGACACGATACTGCGCTACAAAAACCACGTGACTTTTAAAGCGCAACGGGCTTGTTGCATGATCATTCCTGTAGTGTGTACATGGCCTCACAGTGGGGATTCAGAGTTACCTCTGATAACACAACAGCACCATTTAACAGTAACCTGATCTCATCAGTAGGCTATGTCGTCAATTAGGTACAACAGTTGCTTAACATCTTATTTACAACTTAGTTTCTTCAGTTATTATCTATATACCGATTCTAATTAATTTTAACTACACAAAGTTTGAACAGTCTTGTTATTTTAAGGAGGTCAGATTCATTTGGAACAATGAGAAGACTATCAAACTAAGTGTATTATATATCATTTTAAACTGTGTTCTAACAAATTAATTGGAGCAGTGGCAGAAAATTCTTTCCATTCTGCAGCAGTGTTTGCAACATAGAGTCCTAATCACTGGAAACTGGATTAAGACCAAATATTTCACACAGGCCATTTAATATCCTTCATATGTCACTATGGCCCTGTCTCCACAGGGTGAACAAGTGTGTTCTTAACTCAAATTAGCTAAGGAGGTAAAATACTTGTGAAGACAAGGCCCTAAAAGTGAGAAAGCTCTTACTTATATCCCTATTTTCCAATATTGTTATATCTGGGTTACAAGACTTTTTGAAGGCTGGAAGGAAGTCATTTTCAAATGAGAATATAAAGATCCTCCTCCTTTCCTTACACCAAACCAAAGAGAAAATGCAAAGGAGTTTAAATTTATTTAGAAATAGTTGAGAGGGGAGACAGAGTAAGAATATGGTCCAAAACATGGATGCCCAACTCTGTACTACTGAGCTTTATTTAATTACATTTAGTTTTAAGAGTCTCTAAAATGTCTTCTTCCAACATGGTGCTTTCCCCTTTCCTTAGACAGGCAGAATGCATAGTTTTATGAAGCTACTACAAATACCAGGGTACAGACAGACAAATTCAGAAGGGATTATAGTTAACACCATTACTCCAAGTACACTACCTTTGAGACATGCCCAAGAATCAAGTAACTTAATCATTTTTATACTTATGTCCACAGAATTGATATTTAAAAATAGTTGTGAAAAACGTTGAGGGTTTGTTTGTTTTTTTAAAATGTAACTTCTTCCCAGCCTCCAAGAGACATGGAAGCATACAAGATCACCACACTGTATAATACTTTACATTTCAGTCCTATCACTGGCAGTTAAGGAGAATAATTTTTCTCCCTCCTCCTTGCGTCAACCTTTTAGGTACTTGAAAACTGTCATGTCCCCTCTCAGTCTCCTCTTTTCCAGACTAAACGAACCCAGCTCTTTCAATCTTCCCTAAAGCATTTCATAAACTATACATACAGTGCAATTAAACCAACCACATGTGGATAGATGAGAGCAGCTAGCACACAGCAAAACTTAAGAGACATTAGGTTAAAGTCCCACTCAAATATTTGCTAATAATATATAGGAGGCTTTTCCCTGGCAAGTGAGTGGGGAGGGAGTTGGGGGAAGGAGAACGGCGGTGAGAATGTTGTTTTTGAAGCAGGGACCACCTTTCTTTTTGTTATGTTTGTGTACGGTGCCTAACAAAACAATGTCCTGATCCATTATTAGTACTCCTATGGACTATGCTAATATAATTAGTCAATATGCAGATTCTTTAAAATGCCACTTAACCATTACTGTTTTGAAAACGAAGCTTCTGAATACAGAGAAATCCACTGCTGTCTCCCTTGGACTGTTGAGAGACAACTCTGTAACGCCTGTTACCTTTCATAGTTGTCCTGATATGAAATAGAGTGAAAAAAAACGAATGTTGTGTTTTCACTGCTGCTACCCAGAGCCACATGAAAGACTTCCTAACCTAATTGCATCTGCTTAGAACAAAGGTTAGGAGACAATGTGGACTAACAGACACAGATTCTTACCAAATCAACAAGAGTCCCTGATGTAAAAGAAGAAAAGGAAAATGTGGATAAAGTTTTTTTTCAAACAGCCACATAAAGTAAGGAACTCAACTTCAAATCTGTATCACAGCCATTAACAACAAACTAAAATGAAATCCCCACTAAATAAACATACTAAAAAACCCCAGCATCCTTTAAAACAGCTCCGGGGAGTCGGGGCTACGGGGACCCCACAAGATACTGACCCATCTGTTATAGAAGTTTCCAACTACTAGGTGCCCAGTACAGCAACCGAGCCCGGCGTGTCGGCCGAGAAGTGCTTTGAGATCAAAGTATCTCCGCAGAGGACGGCAGGCCTTTGCTTTAAAGGACTCACCGCGGAGACGCGCCCCCCCGTGAAGTGCCTGCTAGCCTGTACACCACCTCGGAGGGGAACCTGCATCCCCCGGAGGGAACCCCAAAGCTGGGAGCTGCCGAGCAGCGGAGGAATAGGAACGGGGAGGCTCGATGATCCGAATCTCCGCCCCCCCCGCACTGTCAGGTCGCAGTCCGCCCACCCTAGACTCCCTCCTCAGGCACCCGTTACCCCCCCTGCGTCCCAGCGGGCATCGCCCCGTGCGGCCTACACAGGCCACGCTGTGCGCTTAGGCAGCCATGCCCGGCTCGGGCGAGAGGAAGTCCAGCGGGAACCGGAACGCCGCAGCCGCCCTCGTAGCAGAGGCGGGGGAACGCGCCCCCCTGAAGCTTTGCCCACGGGCCGGGCCGGGCCGGGCCGAACCCACCTTGGAACCACTGACAATCCCCGTCTGGCTCAGCGCGCGGGCGGCGAAGGACACGGAACGGATCAGCGGACTGCTAAATTGATTGGCGGTCGCTGGCGCCGCGCGGGACGCTGGGAAAAAAAACACCATCGAGCGCAGCGGCGGCTAGAACGTCTCCGGCAAGGCCCCGCCCCCTGCTCCGCTAATCCACGGGAGGGAGGAGCGCGCGGGAGGGAGCGCGAGCTGTACGCTCCACCTTCCCCGCATTGTTCGCGGATCACATCATGGACCCCGCTACAACGCGTGGCCCTGCGGCCTCTGCTGGCGGAGCGTCTCACTGCCCTTCCCCCACCGCCAAACAGTCCCCTCAGGGTCCTGCCTCCCACAGCGCAGCCTCAGCTCTTCCTCTCCACAGACAATAGCTGCTCGACGCCTCCGCAGAGGACCCCCTTAGTCCGTCTCCTTTAGCACCTCTGCTGGGCAGAACTCACTCAGCCGCGGGCCCGTCCCAGGAGAAGCCCGCTCAGTCGCCTGCCCCTTGCCAAACGGCCGGCTGGATGCCCTGCCATTCCCACGGCAGCCGCTACCACAGAAGGGCCCGCTCAGCGCCATGCCAGCCCCTGACCGCTCACACTCGTGGGCCCTTGGCCTTCCCCCATAGCCCTTTCCTGGAGGAAGCACGCTCAGCTGTTCCTTCAGCTCAATGCAGCAGCACTCTCCCTGCACCGCTCCGCTGGAGAGGAGCCCCCGCAGCCCCTCCCGTGTGCAGGACCCCCAATCAGGCCACGTGTCTTGTCCTAGAAGCAATGAGGGGTTTGCCCGGCGGTGCGATCCATGCGAATTAAGGGATGCGTGTAACTAAGGGGTGTCTCGTGTGTAGATGAGGGAGGGATTTGCAGGCTGAGATTTAGAGAAGAGGGGAGGAAGCTGGGGGGGCGCTTATCCCGGGCACTGCGGGAGGACATCGGAGGGAGCCGGGAGAGGAGAGACGTGGAACGACCCTTCCCGCGGCAGCAGCGCAAGGGGAGCGGCCGGTCGGAAGCCAGCTGGTAGACAGCATGTGGGCTCCGTCCGTCCTCGCCTCACGCGCAGCACGTGGCTGGAAGAGGGCGGGCCCAGCGCTGGGCGGGGCCAATCGACCGCGCCGGTTGCACGTGGCTGTGCCAGGGCCCTAGGAGGCTCCGGTGCCCCTTCCACCCGTCGTGCAGGAGTCCCCCTCCCCGACATTGAGGTCGGCCTCTCCCGGTCCCGCTATGCTACGGAAGCTGACCTTGGACCAGATCAGTGACTGGTTCACCGTCGGTAAGGTCGTCACCAACGTCGAATTGCTGGGAGGCGAACCTCAGGCCACCGCTCCCCCTCCGCGCCGGCCCGCAGCCGGGAAGCCGCCCGCTGTCGGGTGAGTGTCAGAGCCGCCGCCAGGCCGGGATTATCTCCCTGCCTTTGGCATGTGTGCGGCGGTACCCCAGCTGGGGCCCCACTGCCGCGGCTCTAACCTGGGGCCAGGGCAAGTTGATCGTGGGGAGCCGCCTGGGGTTAGCAGCGCAATAGAAAGCTCTCCGTACCGCATACAGGATCCTCCCTATGGCTCCCCCTCCTGGCCATGCACAGGGAAGAGGAGGGTCTGGCCCGTCTGTGGGGCTAGAAGTGGGAAAGCCCTGTCACCCCACAGGGAATGTGGCACCTGGGTTTGCGTTTGTTTGCGGGGTGCACTGTACAGGTGCCTAGGGAGGGTCTTTTTATTTCCACTCCAGCAATATGATGTAGTGATCCATAGCATCAGAGGCAGGGACAATGTAGAGATTGTGGCTACAGTGCGAGCTTTACTGGCCAGTTTTTTGTTTATCTGGTTGCAGACGAGGCCCTTATTGCTGCAGTATCTGAGGGTCTGAAGGGCCTGATTCTGTCTTGTTAACTTGGGATGAGCTGGGAGTATTACCACTGAAGTCAAAACTATCATGCACCAAGTTAGGCACATGGTTTAGTAATTTGGGAAAAGCAGCTTATCTGCATGATCTGGGGGGCTAAGACAGAGTGGGGTTCTTATTATTTACCATTGTTTCCAAAGGTGATGTTATCTTAGTATGTCAGGTTTGCCAGAACAGGTTTCTTCCCCACAGGCCACGGTGTATGTTTAATTTTGGAGGTGGGTAGCAGATTGGTAGCACTGATTTTTTTTTTTTTTTTTTTTTTTTTTTTTTTAGTTATTTAGCAGTTCAGTATGGTTCTGATTATCCTAAACTGATACCTGAAACTGCATTTCCCAGTCTTTTCTTTTTCTCATGTACAGTTCATGTTGTGGGACAAAGAAGGGAAGGGATTCAGAAAACATGGATCTTTGAATAACAGAATAGATAACAAACCTACTGCCCCATCTGTGGTGGAGGCTACCCAGCAACTGAAGGATTGTGCACTGCAGGGAGCCCTCTACAGCCCTGATGTCATGGGAGTAATTGAGCAGGGCTGGGGCTCTCTGTGTTCCCACAACGGGCCGGCCACCACTGATCCCTGCAGGCTCGGGATTCATGGAAGGGTTTGGACTTGGCAGGACAGTGCAGAGTTCTGGCTGGGGGTCTCTGCTCTGGTCCTCCAGGACTGCAGCCTCTCCCCTGCACATTGTGTTTGCAGTAATCGAGAGAGCAGGAGCAGGAGGCACCATCTGCAGCTGGGCTGTTATGGAGTGAACTAAACATAGCAGGGCTATGACAGCAGAGCTGCTGGACTCTCTCTTTGCTCCTGTTCCTGCACTTGACCAAACTCCTGATATTCTGAATAAAATTTGTATCCCCCATGGTATTTTGGATAATTGGGAGTATGCTATACTCATAAATCTGCTCTGCTGATGATCATATTGTTTGAGGCTAGGCTTCTTCGGGTGCTCGTGTTAGTTACATACTACAGCAGAGTGATGGTTTGACCACCAAGTGATTGATTTTCAGCCTTGCTACCCTTACTTAACAAGGAATTTGTTTCAGAGCTCTTTTGCCATTTTCTAATAAAGGTAAGGTAGAAAGATACCACTGTTAAGTGTACTCCCATAGCAGAGATTTAAAGCACATGACCAAAATTTTCATGGTATCTTAAAACAAACAAACAAACAAACAAAACCAAAAAACCCTTTGTGTTTTGGAACTACACCAGAGAATATCGGCTTTGGACAGCTTACTATAGCATGTCGGAATCCAATTTAAACATTCCATTATTTTTCACTTTCTCTTGCAGAGTGAGTGCTCAAAGTATAATTTAATTGTTTGGGATATTGGACAATTGAAAAAATTTCCATCAGAAGATTAATCCTCACTCTTAGCTCTCAGGAATCACAGGATATGCCCCTTTCGTTTCTTTCCACCAAAGTTTCCCTGTTCTCACAGTTACGTGCACCTCTTGATGAAACTCTTTTTCTGCAGACCTGAGTGCTGTGTGATGTTGAGGGTTGAGTGATTGATCAGGAGGGAATGTTCACTCCCTTTCTTTGCACCTGCTTGGATATGCTTACAAGTTTCAAGAGTCTTGTTGTGGGGCTGATGTCACTTTGAGCTGTAAACTCATTGGGGATACCACCCTCTCTGCCCCCATCCTCTTCTCCAACAAGTCTACACAGCCTATGGCAGTGAGTTTCAGAACGTGGGTCAGTAAACTCGGGCTCATGCTGTGGTGCTAGGAACAGCTGTGTAGACATTGCAGCTCAATCTCTCAAACTCAGGTGCAGCCTGAGCTGCAGTATGTATGCAGCTGTTTTTATTGCTGAAGCATGAGCCTGCATACATGAGACTCGCTGCTGGTTGTGGTTTAGACACATTCTCCAAGCCTTAGGATTATCATGTAGGTTCACTACTGTTTCCCAATATTTGTCATAGATTCTGAAATGAGTTTACTAAGGATCCTAAGGCTCAGGAGGTAAGGGGAGCTCTGCCCCTATAGTTCAGGAAAAATAATCCATGTTCAAGGTATAAGCAGAGGGCTTCTTAAATCTCTAAAGAAAACAACCTCTTTTAAATTTTTGTGACTGCCTTGCAAAACACTAAATGAAGGAAAGGCAGAAGATAGTCACCTTCACCTCATAAGTATATATTTTCTGGTTACATTTTCATATTTGGAATGTTCTTTGGATTTCCAAGCTTTAGTGTATTAAAAATTCAAATGTGATTTTCCTGTAAATTTTAAAAAAAAGCTTAGTTTTGTCTGCTGAACTTTAACGCCTTTATAACTTTTTAAAAAAAAAAAATCTGGAAACCTGTAGGTGACTATCTCTTAAAACTTACCATTTATCCTTTCTCTGTCTGTTGAGGAACTCTACCAAAGTGTTTCCCTGCTATGCTGTAATAGAAGAAAAAACAGAAGAAAATAATGCCTTTGTGAATGAGTTGGGTCAATTTTTCTTTTTTAATGGTATAACACTAATAAAAAGAGAGCAAATTGTGAGAGAGAAGCTTTCTGTGTAACAAAAGTGTGCAGAAATCTTTCTGTGATGTTGCCCTGTCACAGTTGCAATAAAAGTGGGTTCTGGCGTCATTTTCATTGATTTTCTGCTCTAATTGTGCCAGTTGTGGCCACAGTTACTACATGTCAGTTGAGTCTAATACAATGTAAATATGACCCTATGTTAATGGCTTAAAGCAACAACTAAAATATTAATTTTTTATATTTTCTTTAATTTCAATTGCTTAAGTAATGATATATCCTCTGGAACAGAATTTCAGACTTATTCACTATTCGAGAAAGCTGATTCTGTAAGATACCCAATGAATGAAAGTTAAATCTTAATCAGGATTGCAGGATCACTTTTTCCAAGGAAAGCAAGGGGGTAAAGTAAAACCACTTTTATTTTGAAATTACAAGATGTCTCTTTATTTCTTCAAGGAGAGAGAACCAACCACTAAAGCTAATTAATTATCCAGATTTTCTCCATTTAAGAAGCTTTTCAGTATTGCAGCATATGCAGAGTACAGTTCAGAAAACTAACCATAAACAGTACGATCTTATAACTTTTGATTATTTTCTCTTTACATATTTTTGTTGAACTTGTGAAATAGTTTTCATCCTCAGAATGTATCCTCAGTTATGTTGAATAAATTAATTAGTATTTTAAAGCATACCTAACACACTGTATAAGCTTTCTTTAGAAGAATGTTTTTTAAAAGTATGTAGAATACTGGACAGAAGTCCCTGCTAAGACTTTGCACAGTGATTGAATTTCAAAATAAGGAGAATGGTATAGCTTGTTACAGTATATATTATAGGTACAGTACAAACAGGATGCTTTCAGTGTTTTTGGAAAGATCTACAATTACGTTTTTGGTTAAAAAGGTGTCCTTAAACACAACATCCTTGGAATAGTTATAGTAAAAAGAGGGTAAAGATTCAAGATAAAGTTTGTAAAATGTATAGAGACTATAATTAGGGATATAAAATTCTGAGCTTGCAGCAAAAGGGAGTATGCCATATTTCTTATTCCTTAATGTTTTTACACCTCTGGAGTGGGACATTACCAAGGGAATTCAGATAACTGTCCAAGGACATAACTTAAGTTGATGGATAGTAATATGGAAGATTCCAGATTCGGTGGGAGAAAGTTGGAAACATGCTCTGTGTATTTTTATCAACATAACTGGAAACTGTAGGAATTTCATCTTTGTCCGATTTGTTAGAACTGTTGCTAGGCACTGTGAAATGTACAGAGCAATTTGTATTCCATACATCTACCAGTTGGTCTTGTGGGCTTTCCTTCTCGGAAGTAGTTAGAAAATCTTTTAGAACTTGCTTGAATATGTAGACTATTTCCCAAGGCAAGACATCATTTTCTGCCAAAACTTCACGAAATCTAGAAACAAGAAAAATTTAAAACTAATTTGTCAGTACTGAAAAGTATTCCACCTTTTTTTCCCCTTCTCTTCCTTTTTGGGGGAAAGAAAACTTTCTGGCCTCACTTTGCCCTCCATCTTCCAAAAAAAGAAGAGAAAAATAAAAAAGCTCTTACAATGCATTTGAATGTAGTACAGCTGGTAAGATCAGTGAAAGCTCTTTTAAAAAAATAAAATTATGACATCTGGGTAAATTGATTTAAACTGACTTTGCCCTCAAGTGTTTTCCGGGCTTTAGAGAGAGTATAGGTTTGCTCTATTCTTCCTACAAAGGTCTGGAAAAAAATATATAAAAATACGTCATTTGGGAAATTTATATATAAAATGTCATATGAAAAAGGTTAATTATTAACATGTTTAAATGTTGAGACGCATTTAATTTCAGTCCTTTTAAAATGTGAGAAGACTGGAGGCTTGTATGTAACATGTTGATGTGTTAATACTTTAACTCGAACCTCTCATCAGGTAAAGGATGAGTGATGTCCAAATATTATAGACATCTCTGGTGTGATCGTTTAAAGTACAAAAATAAAAGGCATTATAGAAGACCGTTAGTGTTCTGTGTTATGAAATCAGAGTTTTATTTCTAGAAAAGTTACAGGATGCTATAAAAATAAGTCTCCATTTAAATTCCTAATTCTTGTTACTCTGGGGGAAAAAGGTAGCCACATTTTAACATCTCTGAACTGGAATGTTGAACTAGAATAAGGGGAAATTAATTGATCCCTAGAAGGTGACAGTTACAAAAAGAGGAAGAGAAATTATTACCTGCTAAGAACAGTTCCAGTTTGGCAAGGTTGAATTTGTGAACAAAGGATTTCAAGTTGCCTTTGTTCTGGAGCTGGGATTGTGCCTTGAGGATTTTGGTAGTTCTTCAGCCAGTTGTACTCCACACCATTTTTCTGAACTTTCTGTTCACTTTCAATCTCTTGTACTAATCTTTCACGCTCTTTCAGGTGCCATTTCAATTCCCTCAGCAAGGTCTTCGTCACTACTTCTGAGCCAGGATATTGTGCGGGTTTGTAGGAATCATTTTTTGACCATTTCATCCAACCAAAAAGTGGCATTTTTTAGCTAGGAGAAGATTGAAGGTTATAGTGCTTTGTATGGTAAACTGTGGTGTTTATTTTTCATTAAAAAGATAAATGGAAAATTTAGAATTCTTTATGTAGTGCATTTGATACAGTTATGCATATGCTTAATATTAAAGTATTTTGCAATAAACTTTAAGAAGTAACTGATCCAAACCTCCAAGCCCAAATTAAATCTGACATTTTACTCTTTTCACAAAGATTGAAAGAGATTACTATTGGAGCGGTTAATCTCTTGGATTGGTTTATCTGCACCATTAAATCATATTAAAATTTACTAGACTTTAAAATTGAATTGTCACCTTAAGTAGAAAATACTATTTGATAAATTATCATTCTGAGATGATTTTAGTATGTGATATTCAAAATGATAAACTTTCCATTAAAGCAATTTTTAACCAGTTCTTGGTCAATTTTTCGAGATAGGTAGTAAATCTGCATTTCATTCTTTAAAATTCCATACCTATTTTGTATTTTAAATAGATTTTCTTATTTACTTGTTAGCATCTGGAAAACTATAATAGAAATAGATTAAATTACATTTTTTTATGTTGCTGTGACTTGTAGCCACATTTATTACAAAACAGTACAATAATTTGGGTACTATACCTTTGATGCACTTGTTTGTGAACAAGATGTTGCAGTTGAGTTTGCTTGAATTGATGATCTCTAATTATTCCAGCATACCCTGTCTCCAGGCTGTAGCCACTATTCAAAGAAAAAGAGTTTTCCTCATTTACAAACTTAAACTGTGCTTGGACGAATCACTGCCGGGACTGAGCATGAGATTTTGATTCCTTCTTCTTTTAAGATTGTTGAATTCATCTTATAAAGTAGAGAGAAATCCTATTGACCGAGCATGGACAACCAATTACTTTCCACAGAGTCCATTAAGGTCTCCTACCTTTGAATTGAGTTCTGCCTATGGCACCAATTTAAAAAAAGATGGCAGCGATTTCAGATGCTTGTTGCTAAATACATCCAAAGGTATTGATGGTAGTCAGATGAATAATGATAACTGAAGCAACTACAGATGTGCTCCTAGCTAAAGTTAAGACTGTCGCATGCTGTGATGCTTGGCTGTGCATAGCCGTAGGTCACAATTTGGTGCTGTATTTTTATGCCTTCGGAGCTCTAAAAATAACTGTTCCTTTTATTGTCTGTCTAAACTTCCAGGCCATTTAAATACTCAAGATTTTTCTTCTTCTGTTACTATGGGTAATAGATCAGGCTGTTTTTGTTTACAGTTATAAAAGTGTAACAATAATCATTTTCTGGTGAGATGGTGTGAAAGCTCATCTTAACTGAGCAGTGACAGTAAAGAGCAACTGACAAGGTAGTTGCTCGGCGATTTTTAGACTACTGTAATCAGTTTCCTGATGAATTTCATCTCATGGTATTAAAACTCTTTTTAGGTAAAGTGGTTAGGTACTATCATTTTTAATTACCATTTTAAATGTAGTTAAAGAAGCAACTTTGGAACACCTGCGGTATCTCACGTGAAAGCTATTAATCTAATCATAATGGATAAAGGATTAGAACAATGGCGTAAATGTAAATGAAACTCAGACTGAAGTAAAAATAGAATTTTAAGTCTTACCATACACTTTTTTCCTTCCTTAACTGAATGTGAGTCTCTTGTTTTTTTCCTTGTTGATTATATTGGGAAATATCCACTTCAAGATTCATTTTCAGGGATGATATTGTGCATGTTAAAGGTCGCTGAAGCAGCCATTTTCCGTTCCAGTTATCAGGTCTCTTCCTATTAATCTAAACAGCAGGCATGATATATAAAATGCCTTCTGTTCTGCTCTCTGTATTGTTTGTTTTAGTGACTCTCTCTTTTGCTGTAAGTATTGTTCTCTCCTACTTTTGCCTCTCAATTGTTTTGTTGAACTGTTGGGAGAACAGGGGTTGTGTAAATCTGTTCTGAATGTCAGGCAACATAAAGGATGACGTGTATGGCTGTTATTAAAGCTGATATTACTTATACATTGGAAAAATTCAGATGTCAGTATTAATCATCTTCAACTGGAAGGTTTTCACATTGCATTGTATTTGGTCCTATGAAAAAGGAAAAGAGCTGGGTTTATAACGACAGAACTGTCGTCACAAATTTTTGGATGAAATTAAAATGTTTCGTGCCACCTCTCTTCCAGTCCAGTTAGTGTGTCACCACTTTTTTTCAAAAAGTATATCCAATGGTATTGTGTCAGAGAGTAAACTGTTGTACAATACATGGATAATGTAAACTTTAAAAAGCAGAAAGGTAAATACTGGAAGGTACACAACACAATGAGCAATCTTTAAAGATACAGCTACAATGCCTTTCTTGTATTTTGTGGCCATAAAATTGAAAATGCTGTTTAACATTCCGTTGGCACAAGACAATGAAACTCAGCATCCATACTATATACGCGTTCATGTAAACTGCAGATCCCTGTACAGGTAGGAAGTAGGGATGATTTGAAGCAGAGCAGTAGTTAATCTAGTCTGATATCCAGTGGCCAATGCTTCATGGAAAGTAGTAATTTCTCCCTCAAATATACCTATATATTTGCAATACCCTAGCAGAAAGTGGAAGTTTCTATTTGGTCTAATTGGCAAATTGGCTTGTGTCCTGAAGTATTAAGTAATCACAGTTGCTAGTATTACTTACATAAACAAGTTCTTTTAAAAAAAAAAAAATTATTATGCTGTTCGCCTCAGTGATATCCTTCAGGTAGTTCCATAGTTAAATTACACATGGAACAAAAATCTATGCTCTTTCTCCTTTTTTTCCTTCCTCAATTAGATCTAGGGAAAACATTTCAAAAGCATCTAAATCACACTTTCAGAAGTGATTTAGGCACTTAGGGTCCTGTGTCTCATTGCTTTTTAAGACTTGGGCTTCTAAGTCAGTTCTGATAATTTTACCCCTTGTCCTTTAACCCCCTACTAATCCCAGGGTTGTTTTTTTTTTGTAGTTTGTTAGTGCAGTCTGTTATGGGGCCCTGAATGATAGTGGTCAGGACTCTTTATGGTTTATGGTGGAAGTGATGGGTTCTCAAAGGTGGACTTCATGGCATCTGGCTAAGACCCTGGTCATGACATTTGGCTGACAATGTCAAATTGATTGCTATTCCATTCTGTGGCTGCAGGCTTTCCTGGAACAAATATGACCTACTAAGTGAGCAATTCCAGTTCCTGTGATTTGAGCATAAATTCAACCCACTTGAATCTTCCCACCAAATTTCAATAATACAACACAAATTGGAGTATTTATGGTTATTACTTGCTTAGGAAGGATAGAAAGATAAACGGGAAGGGAAATGGCACTCTATAAAAATGACTTAATTTGTTTGAGTCACTGACAACTCAAAAACAAATGATCTTGAATACTTATGGAACAGTACTCTAACAGGTGAAGTAAAAAGTAAAGGTACCAGCTAGTTTCTGCTACATACCACCAAACCACACTAGAGGAGAGGAAGATTGTCATCTTAAATATTTGTTTATAATGTGTGTTTGGTGGGGTGACGGGAAGCTGCTGCTGTTATGGGGCACTTCAGTTTGAGTGACATATTTTAGAGGTGTCATCATACTGCTAGTACTAAAATATCCTTGGAATTTCTAAATATTATAGGTGACAATTTTCTTATGCAAAAATTATTGCATCCAACAAGGGGCAATTCTACAATGGACCTCATCTTGACAAATAGAGGAATTTGATCACAGAATTGAAAATTAGTGATAGGTTAGTTGCAAGTACTATGATTTGATCACATTTATCATGTGCAAAATGAAGAGAGTCTAGACCATTAATATATATATATACACATTGTGCTTTAAAAGGGCCACTTTTACAAAGCTAAAGACAATTAAATAAGCTGGGAGTCAGAATTTAAACAGAAAAACATGAATGATAATTGGGAACAGCTTAAGAACATATTGTTATATGTCCAAAAAAGCACAATTGAGAGAAAAGGCCACACTCATTTAAAAACCCAATCTTGTTTAGAGGGGAGGTAAAAGCATCTATAAATTATCTATATCTATAAATGAACAAATGGAAGAAAGAAAAACTGGTAGTAAAGAATATAAATCAGAAGCTAGGAATTTTGTAGAAAATCGGTAAGGAAAGCAAAGCAAGGAGAAATCTATGGCCAGGAAAATTAAGTCCAATAAGAAGGAATATTTTAAAAAGCAATCCCAGCAATGATATTGGCTCATTACTAGACGGACATGATAGAATTGTCAATAATGATGCAGAAAAGTTGAGTGTTCCTTAAATATTTCTGTTTTGCATTTTTTTGGAGTGGGAGAAAGATGTAGTCGTATCAGATAATGAAATTCTTTTTATTCCCTGAATAACTCAGATGTTAAACAGCAGCTAGCAAAGCTAGACGCTTTTAAATCAGTAGGTTTGTTTATCTTGCACCCAGGAGTTTTACAGGAGTGAGCCAACAAGCCCTCTGAAACTATATTCCTTGGAACACTAAGAAAGATCCAGAGGACTGGAAGAAAGCTAATATTATCCTAATCCCCTTTGTTAAATATTGGCACAATCTGGGCAGTTATAAACTTGTTAGCCTGATATGGATACTGTGCAAAATTATGGAATGGCTGATTTTGGTTAATAAAGAAGGGTAATTAATCCCAATCAACAGAGTTTTATGGAAAATGGATGTTTTGTCAAACAAATGTGTTATATCAGAAAAGTTCAGTTCATAGAAGTGATTGTATAGTATTGTATTGTAATTTTCTTAGCTTTTGACTCCAAATTTTATGATACTTTGATTAAAAATTTAGAATGATAGAAAATGTACATGGTGCACATTTAATGGATTAAACTGGCCAACTGAGGGGTATCAAAATGTAACTGTCAATGGGGAATCTTCAAGTGGCTGTTCCTGCTGGGGTCACCCATGGATTGGTTCTTTACCTTTACACTACTATTACTACTAAAGTGATTGAAAGGAAAAATAATTACTGATTAAGTTTGCAGATAACACATAGGTTGAGGGGAGTGGTAAATAATGAAGAGGACAGTTACTCATACAGAGCATTCTAGATTGTATGTTTGGTAAACTGAGCAAAAGCAAACAATATGTGTTTTAATATGGCCAAATGTTAATGTATATGTCTAGAAACAAAGAATACAGGTCATATTTACAGTATGGAGCATACTGTCCTGGGGAGCATTGACTCTGAGAAATACTTAGGGGTTATGGTGAGTAATCAGCTTAACATGTGATCCCAGAGTAACTCTGTGGCCAAAAGGGCTAGTGTGATTTTGGGATGTATAAAACGGGAGATGGTCAAGGAGGTGTAGGGAGGTTATATTACCACTGTATCTGGCAGCGATGTGACTGCCACTAGAATATTGTGTCTAGATTTTCCTTGAATTAATTTTTGTTTGAACTAGATTAGAACTTTTTCGAAAACATCCAGTCTTGATTTAAAAATGGTCATTGATGGAGAATCCACCACAACCCTTGGTAAATTACTCCCAATAGTTAATTACATGATTGTAGCCTTTAGATGTTACTATAATACTACTAATAAAGTTTTACAGAGATTCCAAAGGCATATCCCAGACATAAAGGCAATGGCAGGTGCTGTAAGGAGAGTAGTCGTTGCTGCTGTCTGTCCTGGCCGGCCTTTGTGGTTTAGAGCCACTGTGGTGGTATAGGGGTGTCCGAGCCATACACTGGGAGGGCAGTGCTTCACATGATGGCCCAGGATTGTACCTCCCTGCCTGGAGCAGGGAATGAGGTATTGCAGGAGTGAGTGAGGGAGCAAGAGGGGTGGTTTGGGGCTTGACACAGCCATTCATCACTGGCATGTGGTAACCTGTGGAGCTGTTAATAGAGCCCTGCAAATCAGCAGATATCCTCTTTATGGGTAGTTTTTGCGGATCGGGGATTGGATGCAGATACAGAGTTTTAATCCATGCAGGGCTCTATCAGTAAGGGGATCCTTCAGTGTTATAGCCAGAAAGTGTTCTATTTCTGATAACCAGGAGACAAGTGGGGTGATAGTGCCAGCCATAAACCACCACCATCTCTTGGCCTTTTAACAAAGGTCTTAGCTGATGGAAGTTCTGTGTGGTTTCATTGGCATCCATAAGTCCTTTGATTTAGAATTTATGTTTTCATGTCACAGTTGCACAGTCGTCCTTTTTTATCTTGGAACAAGTAGTGCAAATCATTGAAACGATTCTGGGCTCCAGATAGGTAGTAAGGATATGTTTCTCCAGACAAGTTTGAGAATTATCTGAAATTCTATCTAAAACGCTGTTCTGAGCTTTGTAAAACTGATAATGTCTTGTTTTTTGCTTTTAATTTTTAGCCTCATGACCACCGGTCTCTTGGCTAAATCATAGTTGAGACAAGGTTGACTGAGCATGGTTTCTTCTCGACGATGTAGATTGACAAGCCAATGTGCCTCCTATGATTTTGCTTTCCTTGTGATGGGTGAAGTCAGGATGTACTTGAAATGGGATTCCTTCCAATACAGCCCAGTCTATAGTGTTAGTAATGGATGCCTCAGTATTATAAACAAAGATCTCTAGACACTAACCTTTATGTGGCTGTTTTGGAATTGAGTGCAGTCTGCCTGGCCTGCAAAGCATTCCTTTGAGTTGTTATACCAATTTAGCAACCTGTTACTTTTCTTTTTCGGTGGCTGCTACTTTGTTCTCTAAGGTTTAGTTGTTGGGTTTTTTTTTCCTTCCATTTTATGAAAGTTTCTAGCCTTCATGGTTGTGAAGAACTTGGAAAGATTAACAGTATGTAGTTACTATGTGAGTGTCTGCAGAGATTCTGAAATAATGACTTGAGAGGGGGAAACTGCCCTGTCCATATGTAAGAAGGATTAATTTGTGTGCTGAGTTATGATAATTTAAATGTAAACACTTGAATGGTTTTGGCTATTAAGGCATGTAAGTAAGGAAGGGGACAATCATATGAATATTATACATATCATACAACTTCCTGTGACAGCTCATTTTAGTATACTGTGTGAGTGGTTCTTTGGGAGGTACTGCAGCTCTTCCAAATTGTTATGCGGAACTGAAAAACCAGACAAGAGGAGCTGGAGCCCCAAAATCTTCACCACCGGGAAGCCAATTCCTCAGAGCTTCACAAGATATCCCAAGTTTTCTCTGACTGCAAAAGTCAACCATCCCCCAGATCTCTCATTAACAGCGGGTGTGTAGTCTGGTTTTGTGATGAATGTGTGAGAGCCATGTGACTTTTTCTCTGGTTTTAGTGGGAACTACTTACTCTTCCTTGTCCTGGATGCTATCTGTGGAGTTGGCCTGCTATGGAAAGTCTTAAATAACCACTGTTATGGTAAAAAGTCATTATTTTTTCAAACTCTGAGATTAAATTGCTTTCTCTGAAACCAAAAGTTTTCTTTTGCATTCTTCAACATGAGAATTTTAGGTAGAGTTTGGTTTTCAGTGTTTAGTCTTCAACTGAAACTCAGAGTACTGCTAGTGGGCTTCTTTTGATTAGTATCTTATGAAGAAAAGGAAATGTGAGTAACTCGCATTAGAGACAACTGTGCAGTCATTTCATATTTTTAAAATATCAAGCTTTTTATTCTGAGAAAATGCTATTTCTTTTAAATCTTGGGAAATCCATTAAGTTGCAGAGCCTTAGGGAGTTAAGAGCATAAGATTCCATTGACTCTTAAAAATCCTTACCTTAGTTCAGCTTTTATTTCATATAAACTCGGTGTTTGATGACTCCGCTGTCCTAATTCAATCCTATTGTAATGCTATCACTTTTTAAAAAAAAATTAATGTAAATAGAAAGTCCTGAAGCTGAATTTCTAAAAACATTCTGCATGCCTTACAGGATTAAGTTTTAGGGCTTTTGACTGAACATATATTTCCTTTTAAGTTAGCATATCTTGGTAGTTAAAACTACAGACAAACTATTGAATGCCAACTGCCAGTAAAAGGAAAGTCACTTTTATTGTGACCTTCAGCAAACCCCCGTTGAAGGTTATTCTCTGTTATATCAAATGTTCAGTTATGTAAAGTGACACATTTTATTTTAGCAAAGAGGCCACAAAACAGTTAACTCTGTGTATTACCCTACAATTGTACAGTAGAAGTATTGCTCCCTACACTACAATTTCTTTGGAGCTTCGGGTTTCTGTCTTTTTCCCCCAGGTTTCTGGGGCCGGGGGAGTGGAGGGGGGAGGAAGCTATACTACAGGAAGAGAAGGGGAAGAGCATTCTTAGACAGCAGTAGTCTCCAAACTGTTGGGTGCACCCACTTAATGGGATGTAGAGGAAAATTTGGGGGTGCAGTGGGGTCAGGTCATAGCCTCAATGGGGTGTGGAGAGGGAGCACCACCCATCCCCACTCTGTCCCATGCTGCTGCAGCCCTGCTCCCACTGCGAGCCCCCAGTCTGTGAACTTCACAGGGGTGAGGACAGCTTTCATTACAAGTTGGAGGAGCACGACAGAAAAAATTTGGGGCTCACTGTAGAATGGGATAGCAGCAACATAGTTCAGAGCAATTCTTTTTTTAGCTGTAACATGGTCACATTAGTTCTGAAGCATAATTCTTAGTCCCAAACTGACAGCGATGTGATGGTGAATGATGGATATTAACAAGGGAAAAATAAATGTACCAAAAACATGACAGTCGTATGTTTTTGTAAAACTCACCAAAGAACACAGTGTTTGCAATCATTCATGGACTATTCTGATTAAGCTAATGAACACTACCCAAATTAGGGTGCTTTTACATTCTTTTTAAAGTGAAATGTAGTGGCAGATCTGAAATTGGAACAGTTGCAGATATTTTTTTTCCCTTCTCCCAGAGCAGAATTGTATTAAATAGAAAATTATGCAGGGGGTGCGTAGGGGGTAGGTGTTTTTGCTTCTTTCCCGGTAAGCAGTATCTTCCTTAAAAGGACAGTTCCTAAACAATTTTGGCTTGCTATTGCTATTAATTTTCTCTTCATAGGTGGTCAAGCACTTGCTGGGGTAATCAAAGTTATTTTTCAAGGAACATCATTATATATACAGATTTGTATTTAACAGAGATGTTAATTTTTAAAATACTAACGCCTAAAATGCACTTTATTCAGTATATACATATATTTTAGTGTTTCTTTAAATGAGACATTTCCTTTATTTGAGCCTCTCATATATAATATAATGCAATATTGGCTGAGCTTTGTCATTTTTTTCCATTATGAAAACTGTTCAGAAAAGTCTATTTTGTCAAAGAATGTTCCAATTTAAATTTTACTGAGTGTTTTCCTTTTATGTTTGCCTAGTTGACCTATTTGAGGTCATTTCATAGCTTCAAGTAAAGGGAGACCTTTCTCTGGCTGAATTTATTTAAAGGAAGGCGCCCTGAGTGCACTGAGAGCATTTACAGCTGAATGTGCCAACAACTCTGGTGTTAAACTGTGTTTCCCTTCCAGTAATACTTCTGAAATGATAGTTGTATTTTGCTCATTTAACATTTTTTTTTGTATTGTCTGGATTTGTAACACCAGCAGGAAGGTGCCAATAAGTTACCTAAAGACACTTGATGTGAAAATATAAAATTCGTAACAGCCCAGCAAAAATGACAGTAGTTAAATCGTATAGCAAAGGAAATATAAGGAAAAGTATTCCACCTTCCCTAAATATTTCCCCTTAAACAATATCCAAGTGCCTTCATGGAGTGCACCCTGCAGGCCAAAGCTCTGTTTGGTACACTGCAGTTAGACACCTGCAGCTGGCCCCTGACTTGGGCATGGTGGGCTTGGGCTAAGGGTCTATTTAACTGCTGTGTAGCTGTTTGGGCTGGGACTGCAGCCTGACCTTTGTGATCTTCCCACTTCAGATTGCCCTAGAGCCCAGGTTCTAGCTCGAGTTTGAACATCCACGCTGCTGTTGAACAGCCCCTTAGCCTGAGCCCTGTGAGCCCAAGCCAGCTGATGTGAATCAACTGTGGGTGTCTCTTTGCAGTGTAGCTTACCCTTTGAGTCCAAGGAAGTTCCAGCTCAGGCTCCTCTACTGATCTCAAGTGTTTCTAAAAATAGGGAAGTCACAGACTCTTTACTGCTTTATAGATAAATATCAGTATGATGTTCTAACACAGACAGTTAGGGCAAATCATTGAGCATTTGTTAGTCTTTAAAAGTGCCACAGGACTCTCTTTTTCTGCAGTAGACTAACATGGCTACCTTGCTGAAAGGTAGTGGGGTCGTCACGGTTGCCAACCTTGCATTTTAGTTTTTACCAACATGAAGATCTGAAATTGATTTTTTTTTATTGACATGGTAAACTTTTTACTGACATCACTAAAAATACGATATGCGATATAATAATGTCACAAAGTATGTATTTACTCGTGATAGTCTCTACACAGGAATTTGGAATTATCCAATTTTTTTAAACTGCAGTTAATTGATCAATCGGGTTCTTTGGGTATGTTAAATAATAGAAATGATAAAGTCGTGATCAGTGTAGTTTTATGATATAAGAAGTGATTCTGAACCATGACAATCAATGTCAAAATATACGTTTTATTTCTACCCGACCTTACTGACATTTTAATTTATTTATGGATTTACTGAGTGGTAAAATTGTACTTTTTTTTTTTTTTTTAAACTGTCAGTAAATTTACTGTCGGTTTACAACCCTGGGGACTCTCAACTCAAAAGCTCTTGGTAATTTTAGTCTTTGGGAGCTGGTGTCAGGGAATAAATCAATGGAGACATGGCTGTCCAACAAATAGATGGCTGGCACAAACAATTCAATGCAAGTGTGCTCTCACTTAAAGCTATATTTTATTTAGTCCCATGTCCACAATAGGTTAGTAAAACACCTCACCTGCATTACTCATTACCCTAATTATTGAAGTTTGGAATGGCTCTTGAGTGATATAGCATTAACCTTCTGATGGCCAATCTTCTTTCTGCTGATGGGAACCCTAAGATGCATCCATGAAATTTCCCCCCATTATTTCTCCTCGTTAGTAGACAATAACACATTAAAAAACAAAACAAAAAATCCCCACTTGTTCGGCAAGCAATTTCAAAGGCCAGGCAAGAGTTTTCCACAGGCCTAGTCTATACTGTGGGGCAAAAGGCTCCCTTCCTTCCTGGCTCAATCATGCTAAGGTTTCAGAAGGCCTCATTTTAGCTGCTTTCAGCAGTAAGCATAACAGTTAGTATTTCAGCTGTAGGCTGTAGTTCAGGCATCTTACTGGGCTCTAAGCTCCCAAATATCTGCTCCTAAAGGGGTATTAACATTCCCTATCATTAAGATTGCTCACCCTTTCCTAGTATAAGATGCTGTTTTCTGTTGTCTGTAATTGCCAAACTTTAACTGCTGGGGCTGAAATTTTCTATGCTGGATGTCTGCATTATGATAAAATTGTTTTTTAATTTCACCCAAAACAATTAATCTGTTTCAGAGAACAAGGCTAGGGACAAATATGATAGCTTGACACATTAAAAACATTCTGGCAACCTTTTTTTTTCTTTCTTTCTTTCTTCAGTGTTTTGTCAGAAGAGGAACTTGAAATTTGCCTGAGTCATGAATGTGTGTCTTGCTATGGCTGTGAATCCAGCCAAATTTGCCAAGTTAGAAGCCTTTGAAAAATCCAGTTAACACACTAAAGTTTTAACTAAAATCTCTGAGTACTCCATCCTCTCTGAGCATGTTTGAGCTTCTAATAGCTCCTAGTACTGACCAGACTCTGCATTTATCATCTCTACAGAATAACTCAGCATGCTGCAGCCCAGTTCTATAGGTGGGATCAGAACTTTCGACCGTGTCAATCATAAAGCCCTGTGGAAGGCGCAGACCAGATTTAGTGTCCTCCAAAATTTATTAAGATCCTATGGCTTTTTTTATAATCATATGACTACTACTGTTCTTTGTATTGGCTTGGAGACAAATCCTTTTGTCATCAAAACTGGAGTTAAGGAAGATTTTGTTACTACCCCAATCCTATTCTCCGTCTGTTTAACTGTCTTTCTGGTCCTTCTTGAGGACTGTCTCCCCACTGAAGTTGACATTTAATATAGAATGGCTGGAAGGCTTTTTAATCTTTGAAGTCTCCTCTCAAAGTCTAAAATCCTCAGGGTGTGCTTTATTTATCTTCATTATGCTGGTGACTAGGGTCTCCTTGCACATACTGAGAATGACCTTCAGTCCACAGTGGAGGTTTTTTTTAAAAAAAAAACCTTCACAAACCTACCAAAGCCTGGAACTTTCATTTAATATAGAGAAGACTGAAGAGTGTGATCACTCTGCCCCAGGTTTCGTCCATGATCCACCACAAATTACTGTCAAGGACAGAATTTGCAGACAGTCAAACATTGCTGCTGCCTCAGTAACCAACTCTCTTAAAATGCAAAAATTGAGAGTGAGATTCAGCACAGGATCTAGGGCGCAAAGGCTTCCTTTGGGAAATTTCTTCAGTGCATTTTCATGGATCATAACCTTTGGAGGACATCAAGATCCAGTTCTATAAGGTAGTTGTCATCTCTGCACTCCTTTATGGATGTGAAACCTGAGTGACCTAACACCATCTTAAGAGTTTGAAGAGGTATCACCAACAACACCTCAGAAAGATCCTTCACATCAAGTGGGAAGATCGTAGCTCTCATACCAGCATCCTCATTGAAGCTAACGTCACCTGTAATGAAGCAACGATCCTTATGCACCAACAATGCTGGGCTGGACACTGTGTATTGGTGTCAGATTTTCATCTCCCAAAACAAGTTCTCTACTCTCAGCTTATCTATGATCAGAGATCTCGTGATGGTCAGAAAGCTTTAAAGAAAACTTATGTGGACATCATAAGCAGGGAGGAGCAAGTCACCAGTCAACTTCAATGGCATCATGTCCTCCATCAGGCTTCAAGAAGAAGCGTCTTGCCCTTGAAGCTGGGGGCGGGGGAGGGGAGAAGAAAGCTCTCTCTACCAGCTGGGAGCTGATCCGCTAGGAAATGTCTGTACCTATTGTGGGCAGATCTGTAGTTCTAGCAATGGACTCCTGAGTCATCTCAGGATTCATATGTAAATCTGTGGTAGAGATCATCCTGGTGTTGAAGGATTGTTGATGACCTTTATGGGCTGAGAAAGACTTTCTCTGTAAGGCGTGTTCCCAGTTGCTATGGGCTCATATGGGGATGGGTACTGGAACTGAGAGCAGTGGGATCCTGTCTGTTTTGTGCTCTCAATGACCTCATCTGCTGGCAGCCATGAAGGGTGGAGGAGGAAGCTGTCTGATTCAAATGTAGAGGAAACAAAATCTTGGATCACAGGGAAGGAAAAGGAGTCTGATGAGAATTGGCCTGAAGCGTGGGGGAGAAACTGGCTAGGTGGGCAAATAGACTGGGACTAGGGAGAAGGAGAGAGGTGAGAGGAGAGGGAGAGAGGTGGGGAGACAGTGAATCCAGAGTGGGATGCTAGATGGAGAGACACTAGGCGAAGGACTAGTTGTGTGGAGAGATTGGGATGAGAAGCCATGAAGAGTAGAGAATGAGACTGGGCCAAGAAATTAGGGTGGGGAAGCCACAGGACTGGGCCAGGTACAAGCTTGGAGATGGTAGATCAGAAGGGGGTCAGGTTTGGGGAAAATGGGCCTAATAGTTTGTGCCAATTAAAGCACACTCTCCTCCAGAGCCTGGAATAGATTTTTCCAAGTCTCACCATTCCTGTTGTCAGAAAATATCTATGGAAACCCACCAGCAAGATGTTTCCTTTCCCTTAGTGCTGGTGCACATAGAGGATAACAATATACAATCAGTTACTTCATTAGCTTAAGTGACAGAGCCCTGTATGATGAATTTAGATGTTCCAACTCTGCCGATGACCAATATCGGTGTCAAAATGATGCCGTATGATGAAATTTCTGTTTTTCTCAGTTGGCTTTTAAAACCTAGGAAATGTAAATATTAATGTTCTTTTAACATGGGTTTGCCTGTCTAAAGTGAAGAATTTAAAATGTCAGAATTGAGGTTTCCTTTGCTGCTTTAATTCTACCTCCTTTTGTTTATGTATTATAATACAGTCTTTAATTACATGATCATTGTATATTTTGCACCCATAAGATCCCAGTCTTACTCAGTACACAGAATGGTCCTGCTTTGAGGATGAATCAGGGTCATATAGTGGAGGAGGCTGTTGTCCGTAGGATTTCTGTCTCATTTGTTACAGAAGATGGTGGGCCTGTGCCTGCCGATAGCTTAAGGCCCTCCCTCTCAACTGAGGGGGAGGAACCTTTTGGACCCAAGTATACTCCTATGCCCACAGCTTGATGGTGGCACTGCCAACTAATATCACTGGTGGGCAATGGAACAAGAATGGAGTACAAGCTGGTCCACCAGTTACCTTCCCTCCTCAAGTGGCAGTAGATCGAACTCTGAAGGTATGTAATTAATGAGGCAAGGGATTACAGACAAAGAAAGGATGGTTTTGTGATTAAGGCAATTGACTACACCCTGGAGTACTGAATTCCATTCCTGTCTCTGCCACCGAGTTCCTGTGTGATGAGAGGCAAGTCATTTCAACCAAATCTTTCATGTGTGGTCGCTATGCATTTCTCATCCAGGTGCCTCACTTGAGATCCTGGGTTCTGATTTACAGAAGTTCTGAGCACTCATAGCTGCAACTGAAGTCAGTGATACTCTGAAAAATCAAGTCTTAGGTGCCTCAGATTGGGAACCGGAAATTAATTGATACTTTCAACCTTAATCTCTTTGTGCCTCAGTTCCCCATATGGATAATACTACCCTGTCCCCTCACATAAGTGTTGTGAAAATAAATTAACATTTGTGAAGCACTCTGATACTTTAATTAGGACTGCAGTGGAAAAGCCTATGAGGAAATTATTAGGTCTGTCTTCAGAGCTAGGTTTTAATAGCATGCAGCAAATGAGGCATGGGACTGCCAGTTGAATAGCGATGAGAAAACAGTACTGTGTTAGCTGTTTGTTAAATGAGCACTGCCCATTCAGTATTCCTGAGTGAAGCAAGGGCCCCTGTTGGAAAAAATAGCATGTAGTCATGTAATTAAATACTGTATCATAATGCATATACACAATAGAGCCGAACTGAGATTGTGCAAACAACCTGAATTCTGGCATTTCCTAAATTTTGCGTGCTTGACTTTGCAAGGTTCATATTCTTTCAATAAAGTTTTTCTGTGTAATATAGTTGCAATGAAATAACCTGCTTAAGAAGCAGGCTGACACATTCCGCGTCTGTTCTAGTTTCAGATTAGATTGAAGGTACAGTTTCCAGCAAACAATTAATTTTTTTGAGTTAAGTTGATTTAAAAAAATTAATTGCATTTTAATTGCACTGTTAATACCAAATTACATTTATAATAAAATATTTTGTTTTCTACTTTTTCAAATATATTGATTTCAATTATAACACAATACAAAGTGTACAGTGCTCATTGTTGTATTTATTTTTATTACAAATCTATAAAGAAAAAAAATAGTATTTTTCAACTTACCTCATACATATACTGTAATGCAATCTTTTTATCATGAAAGTTGAACTTGCATATGTAGAATTATGTAAACTCAAAAAATAAATATAAAGCTTTAGAGCCAACCAGTCCACTCACTCCTGCTCTTGTTTCTTAGTGATTGGCTGAACAAATTTGTTTACATTTATGGGAAATAATGCTGCTTGCTTCTTAAATTCATTGTCACCTGAAATTGAGCACAGGTGTTCACATGGCAATGTTGTACCTGGTGTTGCAAGATATTCACGTAGCAGATATGCTAAACATTCATATGCCCTTTCATGTTTCAGCCACCACTGCAGAGGAGATTGTTGTTTACGAGAAGCTGGGAATGGGTAACGGGATGGATCACTTGATGATTTACCTGTTCTGTTCATTCCTTCAGAAGTACCTGGCATTGTCCATCCATTCTTGAATGACTGGATACTGGGCTGGATGGACCATTGGTCTGACACGGAATGGCCGTTCTTATGTTCCTACATAGATAAAATCCTGTGGAACTTCACATGATTGTACTCTCAGGATAGAGGAGGAATTGCCTTATCGCTACCCTCAGATATCTTTGAGGGACAGGAAATAAGCTGCTTGAGAGCAGTGTCAGCCTGCTGCGGTTTGCATTTTTATCAACATGTCTTATTCAGTGGTATCAATGATAGCTAATCTAATAATACCAGCATCATGTGTATTTGATCACTCTTGACTAGGAGGAGATAATTAATCAGCTAGTGTAGTACCACAATACTTAGGTTGTTAAGAGTGGAAGCAATTTGAGATCTTTTCATAGCCAGGAACACATAATTAAACTACTATATATCATCTTTATGGATGAATATATTTTTGGTTTATATAGTTTACTGTGTGAGAGGTCCCACTGTTCTACTTGATTGCTTGGGTCAGGGAAATGAATTAAATTAGATATTCCTCCAGCAAGGCATTTCTATGAGAATGTCAATGGAATATGATTTGAACAAGCAATAGACTGAGATTAGCAATGGACTATGCAGTTAGAAACAGTAGTGAGTGCCAAGCATTTGCAAGAGTATCGAATTGCTGTAACATAGTTTTTAATTATGTGTTGTGGTATTTTTGGGTGGTAGAGGAGAGACTGAAAGGGTAAACTGGAAAGTGAGCAGAATGACTGAAACTGATGACAAACTTATTATTTTGAAATTCAAGGAAGCAAGCGGCCATTATTAGAAAGGAATTCTCACTCCAACATTAAGCCAAACTGTTTACTTTTTATTATTCAAACTCTTAAATTCATTATTGTACATCTGTCACTCTTATTTTTGAGGGATTCTATAAAGCAACTTGTTCATATTGTTTATTAAGTGTTGTGTAGTACAGAATACTTTATGAATTGACAGGATCCAGAGGCTGTGTTTTCTGATTCTCAGACATAACTAATACAACTTTGAAAATTTCAAGTAAGGCCATTATCTAATACTAAGAAATAGTTTTATTCCTCTGCCTTGCACAAAAAACCCAAATCAAACAAAAATAAAACCCCACCTCTTTTTAGTATCAATTTCATTAAAGCAGCAAATATGATCAAATTTACGCATCTTGCTTATTCCATCTTTAGAGAATAATGCAAGGTAGATATTAAAAACCATTTAGTGTTCTGTTCAATCCTTTTCTGGCAGAACTATCTGATTGTTTTGTTGTTTGTTTTTTGTCCAAAAGAAATTTTAATTTCTGTCTTCATGGAAAAATTAAGCACCAAAAGACTCATGTTTTTTTCATTATTGGTTGCTCCGGGCTCTGAAATACAGAGCATAAAGAGGTTCAGCAAATGTGGTGCCATTCTCATGGTAGCATTGAAGTGCCAAGGACAACATTGTTGCTTGGGGTGGTGCCTTCTGTATGATGTAGAGGCCCTGAAGATATTGAGTAATCCTGTTATCCCCAGGGATTTGTTTGCCCTTTCCTTGAGGCTAGGAAGTGTACATTAACTTATTTTCATTTTTCTTCAGGGTACAAACCAAAGAGAGGGCTGGAACTGAATATATTGAAAAATACAGACAACAGGAGGTGCAAGAGTTGGACAGATTTGGCAATGTTCGTTTTTTCTGTGGACCAGGTGAACAATGAATGCTTTTCCCCCACTCCAGATCCTAACATTTTAAAATAAAATAAAAAAGCTCAAATACAAGCTCTGTAGAACATTATGTGTGCATTTGTTCTATTTTGTTACCAAGTAAAGAGATGAGGGGGGTGGGCGTGCATTGATGCATACAGGTGCAATGCATTTTAATAAGGTTATATATACTTAATTTAGGATTGCAGTATACATATATTGAATTGTGTGATAGGATTTCCCCATATATACTTGGAGGTGGTTGGTGCTTAAAAAAGAATCTAATTGTAAATCCCATTTAGACAAAGGTAAATCCAAAGTAGACAAAAGTGTATTAAATATTCCAATCACCTGTGACAATAAATGATGATGGGGAAAGATATGACTGGGTGACCGACTGAACTACTTCAAAGTAAACGGCCAACCGATGTAACTTAAGCGCTGTGGTGAGCTATCATGCCCAGCCAACAAAAGGACTATGGGACTGGAAACGAATGACCCAAAATTGGTGTGTTGTAAATTAAGCTGAATTGGTTAATAAAATGAAAGAAAGGGTTATTGTGCCCATATTTGTCTTTTGGGGTCCTTAAAAAATAGTAGTTGTTGGGGAGAGATGCAGGTGGACTGGCTGGGAGGCAAACTGGAAAGAATTAGCTTCACCATCATCGCTGCCACTCCCACTGTGGGACCCTGGGATTCACCATTACGCTCTTGGGCCTTCACTATCATGAGCCTGAGCCCTCGTCTATACTTGCCGTGCTTTTCAGCAGCAGTCGATGGGAGAAACACAAGGTATGTAAAATACCGTGCGTATCTCCCACTGACTTCTTAACTGCTTGCTCTCTACACATTACACTAAGCCGACTAGAAATGGCCTCTGGTTGGTGTAGTGTTACTACGGTTACGGAGCCGATGTTACAGCTCCGGTTCCGTGTTCCATTGAGCGCGTCTACACAGGTGCCTCATTTGAACCTGGAGGATCGCGCTGATGGTGGCGATTTTGCTGCCGTCAATATAGACGTGCCCTGAGAGATGTACAGGGCAGAGAGAGGGACACAGATGACATTGTCGCCGCTGCTGATTTTGACTAAATTCTGAACACCACCTGGAATATGAATCTTTGTCCACCTCCCTGCTTTGCTTCCCTTACCCACCATATTTCTTCTTTCATATCGTTTTACCATCTCTTTAATCAGAGACTGACTCAGTCAGAGAAGACTGCTTCCTTTGGTGAAAGCCTTGTGACTAGAGAGCAGCTAAAAGCAATTCCCTAAATAGCCCTGACACTGGTAAACGCGTCAGGTTTGGAGTGGCAGATAAGTTGTGTGTTGTGCGTATTTCTCTGGCAGTGATGTTGCCAGTCGGAGTCAGCACCAGAGACAGAAGCTGCATTTTCTGTCATTGCTGTTCTTTTCTTTTTCCTTTTGTGTATGTTTGTTTTCTAGTATCAGGGTTGGACTTTAACCAAGCTCCAGACTATCTCAGCTGACTTTTCTGACCCTCCTCCCCCACACCATCTTTAATACTATCTAAAAAACTGTCCAGCAAAGATTTTATTTTCCTCTTAAAATCTCTACAGCTAAAGTTAAAGGGAAGAAGGAATGTTGTTAAAATAAAGCCCGTTTCAATAATTATGTTTCAAACACTGTTTTTCCTTTTTTGTGTCTTTAATAAAAGTTTTAAAAAATAGGTTTGCCATAGGACTAAGTAGTTTGAGGTCTTTGCTCTAAAAACCTCAAATCAGGTTTAGTGTTGTACTGTGACTCAGTCTCATTAACATTTTTTTACTATCTGGGCCCAATTAATCTAAATTAACACAATGAGTTGTTTTATAGTTACTAATACAGAAATTAACTCTTCTTGATTTTATTTTGTTTCAGTGACCAATCTAATTGACCATTGTTTGTTTTGTCCATTTTCCCTATATTGCAATCATACACTGACCTCACCTTTCTCTAGGTGCTGTTCCCCAGTGTTTGAATCCCAACACTTATTCTGATTTGCTGTTATAGCCTAATCTGATCCTCTGCATTTAATTTCCTCCCATTCTGTAAGTTCCCCATCTTCAAAGCATC
>ML685781.1:4380049-4396808 GCA_007922175.1 Pelusios castaneus
CCTGCAGGGGGCGCCCTTCACGCCCGCCGCGACGCGGGCCTGTCACACCTATCTACAGGTCTCCCAACAAACCTCTTCTGATAATAGACTTCCAGTTGGTGCAAAGCATTTTTCCTGCATGGGAGCAAAAGGGTTACTTATACCTTTGATCAGATGAGGTCACTGGACACTTTCTAGAGTGGATATCCTGTGGCAGGGTGTAAGAATTTCAGGAACAGCTTTCTCATTCCTGGTCTCAGCAATCCATGGAAAGGCCACAGCATGAGCGAAATCATCCTTTGTCTACTTCAGGTTGCAGCATTACAACACTCCACATCGTATTTCTAGCCTCAACCAATTGGGGGAAAGAAGACCAGGGCCTTGTCTGAAGAATTAAGTTACTAATAAAGGTGTATCTTTAAAGTATTCCTATCTTACCTCCCTCAGACAACTTTTATATTTTGCATTAGGTGCCTGTGGTTTTTATTTTTCCTAATTTTTGCCATTTGATCTTATAACATGCTCCTAGGGTCTCTCCAGGACTATGGTAGAAATATTATTGGCTTCGGGGAAGAAGGAAACTTAACTGTTCCTGAGCAATAGTTCTTATTCAAGTAATGTCCTTATGGGTGCTTCATTGTAGGTGTATTTGCATACCTGGGTCTCTGATTGTAGATTTTAGGTAGCAGGATCCATTGGACCTACACATGTGCTTTTCCTCCCTCATAATCTGCCTCGAGGCTATCTAACACTGTGCATGTTAACCGTCCTCAGCTCCTTCTCAACAGCTCTTGGCCTGAGCACTTGAGTTTCATTACCTCATGTTACAGGTTGATAGTGTTTTAGTTTTATAGTTTCTTATAGCGTTTATTTTTTTTTATAGCATTTCTACAGTTTCCATGTTTAATTTACTAACAAAGTTTTTCTTTCTCTCTGTTCTCCCCCTTTCCTTTCTGGGGATTTCCCCAAGTTTTCATTATGTTGCTCCTGTAGGGGGGTGGACAGTCTGCTGTGTCTAGTGCTTTGGAGAAGCTCACATACCACAAAAGCAATGAGAGTCCTATGGCACCTTAAAAACTAACAAATTTCTTTGGGCATAAGCTTTCCTGGGCTGCAGCCCACTTCATCTGATGACATGGGTTGCAGCCCAGGAAAGCTTATGCCTGAAGAAATTTGTTAGTCTTTAAGGTGCCACAGGACTTCTGTTGTTTTTGCTATATACAGACTAACACGGCTACCCCGCTGGAACTTATCACATCCCACAGAAGTGTACCTTTGGCCAGCAATTGAAGGGTGGATCTTGAAGCAACTGGGAGTTAAAGTTGAAACTCTTCCTCATGGAAGGTGCTCTTAAACCAGTGTCAGACCCTGGAGCCTTCAATTTCTAGGAGGGAGGGCTGAGGAGAAAGTCTTCTGGCTCGCCTTGCAAAGCCTCTTAAAAAGAGGATTGTAAGCCCTCAACTGAGCTCCTGACCAGCCAGAAGAGATCTCTGATGCAATTAATCACCTCAGCACCAGTGGCTCCGAAACACAGTACCCAAAAGACAAAGACAACCTTAACACTGCCATTTTCCAACTTCTGAATTACTGACTTTGGATCCTTAATTTTTAAGTTTTTGTGTGTGTGTGTGTGTAATTTATATATAATCTAACTTGTTTTGGATGTCCCCTTTTAAAAGATAATCCTGCTTTGTATCCTGGATGCACTGCCATTAAAATCCTATTGTAAGGGAAGCATGGATTATAGCACAAAGAAGAATAGGGAAATTTATCGTTTTTTACCTGAAAGTTTCCTATCTTCAAATCATAGAGTCTACAAATCTAGTCCACTCTGTAGACAATGGATCATCCAGAATGGAGAAGGAAACTGACATCCAAGAATTTGGGTTTGTTGTTGTTATGTGAAATTTCCAATATTTTTCAACGTGTAGGAGAAATTATTGTTGTTTTCCTGTTTCATTGAGCTGTGGACATTATAATTTGAAGAAAGGAAACTTTCAGGTAAGCCCTCATAAAGTTTCCTATTGTGCCTCTTCATTAAGAAATTTGAAGTGTTATCCGCCAAGGTTAACTTCATCTCCCTGTTGTTCAATATATATGTGGAGTCTTTTATGATTATTAAAGCCATTACTAGTGTTGACCCTGGCTGTATTAAAGACCTGTTTGTTGAGCCTGGAGTTAGCACAGTAATCTGTCAATAGTCCGCTTACTGCTTATAAGGATGCCGCCATTGCGGTTAAATTTGCAATGTACTGTGCTTTTGCTGTGTTAAGCCCTATAGTGCAGAACTTATGCCATCTTTTTCCATCCCTTCCTACTCTTTAAAAGTACCGTAAAGCTTCTTTTAATAGCTTGTCCTTTAAAGCTACAATATCTATATTTATTACCTTCTACTCTAAATCCTTTCTTCGCTTTTGGAATTGGACTTCTGTGCTTGTATGCTTTTGTATTTTAAAAGGGTGCTGTTTTTTATTGTATAGTATTAAATGTAATAAAATGATTACATACAAATATCTTAATAGCTTAAAAGCAACATTATATTAACAACGATGGTTTAAATAGGGACAGAAGCATTTCCCTAACAGCTTGAGACTTTTTCCAGTGTTGGGCAAATCACAGAGGTACTGATGTTTTAATAGTGACATCTTTGACTATGCCAGAGGGCAGCCAGTTATCCTTTGCATCATGTCATTGTGACAGAATTCTATATATGAATTTTCCTGGGGAATATCTTTAGAATTCTGTCCAAAAGGGTTGCGGGAGGTGGGGGGTGGAGGCGGCTGGCTGTTTAGTTAGTTAGTTTTAGAAAAGGACAAAGTTAATATTCTTTAAAGACAGTTGTTTTGATACTAAGTTCTGTCTTGTCCGTATTTGTTGGTGCCAGCTGAACCAGTATGCAAGTTATCTGGAGCTATTGCTCTCTGGATGTTCTATGGAATGTAGGCCTCTTTATGTCCTTTCCACGTTATGGGAAGGATTGTTTGAGGCGGGTGGGTTCTGTTGACAGTGAAGACTATTCTAAGCATGCCTAACAAAAATCTTTCAATGCTGCTGCTTGTATAATTTATTTGTACTGTTAAACACTGTATCCTGATATGTCCCAGTATAATACAGTTATGTTACAAATGTATAGGAAGAGTTTATAATCTGCCTCAGAGTTTATAATCTGTGTTCTATAAAAAAAAAAATCAGAATAATTATTCCTCAGAAGTGCAACTACACTGAGAAAAATGTTTATTTTAAAAAAGTAAAATCAGCTGTGAATAGTCTTCCCATATTTCAACATGTCATTTAAAAAAGAAACTACAACACAAAACCAAAGTAACTTTAAAGTCTAATTTTTACTCTTTGCCTGTGCATGCAAGTAAATTTTATGACTTAAGGTGAAATCCTGACTTGTCTGAAGTCAGTGAGGCCTTAGCACTGATTTCAGTAGGGACGGTTTGCACCCATAATGCCTAAATGCAGTTTTATAAAATTATTTTCTTTAGAGCTGTGTCCTTGGTTTTTTCCACCTGTTCTGAAGCTAACATTTACTATGTGTGTGCCTTAGAGTAGGACTGGATTTTCATTTTATGCACCCCCAGGCACAGAATCTTCAACCTCTCCCCACCTACAGCTGTCCTTAGTGGTTTCTGTATGTGGTGGATGACAGGCGGAGAGAGGTCTTGCTGAGCCAGTTCCATGTAGGGGAGGGGCTGAGATGACCAGCTAGGCCAGCTATGGGCAGGGGTAATATGCTGACCCCTTAGCACAGGCCCAGGGGCAGAGCCTCAAGGGGAAGAATAGGAGCAGGGCAGCAGGGTCCCAGCAGGGGGTGGGGCCAAGGTTATGGCACTCATGCGGGGCCACCAAATTGACCAAGACCCGTAAGCACAGGCCCAATTGGCCCATGCAATAATCTGCCGCTATTTAGCTGCTCTTAGAATGCTGGTGTCTGTAGGCCTGTGCCTATTGTGCCTAATTGGAAATCTGGCCTTGCCGTGGCATCCAAAGATTTTGTGTTACTTGTTCCATATTTTCCCCACAGTAGCTGTGTCACTAAATGAATTTGGAAAATCTCTTAACTTGGTGTCCCTGCCGCAAGACTGGAATTTACTTAGCAGAAAAATTAATTATCAGATATTAGGTATAGCGTTTACTATCAAACTTTCATGTCCAGATATGACTTTATTTTGCAGTTCAAGGAAAAGGATTTCATTATGAGCATTGGGAGAGAAAGGGAAATAAATGGTGCAATGGTGTAGTTGAGGGTCTTTCCATTTAGCTAACTGTTTGTTTGGAATAGTTGGATAAATAGGTAGTTGCTCTGAAAACTAGGATATGATTGCTTGGAACTGGGATGGAAGTAATAGATCTGAGGACTGTGCAGGATCTTTGGTTTGCTGGGGAGAAGAGGAAAGGAAAAAGGTTACTGCAGAGAGTAGTTCCAAGAGCATTTAAGATGAGAGAGTAGTGTGTGCGCATACTAGTGCACAGAAACAATGAGGGAAACTAATGCTTTCTAGAGTAACTACCAAAAAATCCCAAGAGTTGCACATATGGAGAAAAGATCTCTTCAGTTTGTTAGCAGAATTACTGAGTATTAGTAAGCAAATACATGACTTAGACCTTGAATAATGTCCTTTGAAGAAGTGAATGTATTCATTATCTCACATTTCTGCTCTTGTAACTACAGGAACTTGACTTGGATCCTTTTACTTTCTTCGCAGCTACTCCATCACCATTTCCATGTGAATCTCACGGTGTGCCTTGTATCCCAATAACTAATTACAAGTACCCTGATTTGCCTGTCACCAGATGTAAGGATGAGGTAAACTATAGTTATTGGCTTAATTGAACTTTTGATGTTAATGGATTAAAACTGCAAATCTACACAGATGGTATTTTTCAGAAGGAAAATTCTACTGTTCTTTAAATTCATCTCAAATTAAATGTATAGTTTCATTAAAAGGCCCTGTTTGCGGTACAAGGCCAATTTTTACTGCATTTGTTCATAATCAAAACATTTCAGTTACATTCAGTAAAAGACATGAGACTTAAAGTGCTTCAGCAAAAAGTCGTTAAAGCCAGACTGTAGTGTGAGTTTGAATTTATATGCAAATTTGACACCCTCAGGTTGGGTCTGAACAGGATTTGGGGCTGGTGCTCTCATTACCAAAGTTGATAACTTTCCAAACTTCTCATATATTGTTCCACACTGTTTAAATCAAAACAACTTGTTTGGTTTGCTGAAAAAGACTCAATGACCTTGTGACTCTGTCTATCTACACCTAGCGACTACAGTTTCCATTTCATTCTTAGATGTTATTCATGTATATATGTGTACATCACAATTTGTTACCTTAAATGAGGTTTAAAAAAACCCCAAACAAGTAAATAAGGAAATTGTTAAACATGATTTAAAATTCTATATACTGAAATATTTTATGGTTTTAAATGCATTCTTAACAAATTTTAATTTCAGGTAGTTTCTTTGATAGAAAGCAATTCAGTTGTAATTGTACGTGGAGCAACTGGTAGTGGTAAAAGTACACAACTTCCACAGTATATTTTGGATTACTACGCTCGGCGTTCTACCTACTGCAACATTGTTGTTACCCAGCCTCGAAAAATTGGTGCCAGCAGCATTGCAAGATGGATTAGTCGAGAGCGGTCTTGGACGTTAGGTGGATTTGTTGGCTATCAGGTACAGTAGTATTTCAAATTATATGATGTGCATGATGATTTAGAAATGAGGGAAATTAATTCTTTTTTATATCTTCCTTTAGTGTGTTGGCTGCCCCAGTGTTAATGACTTTTAAAGCAGAACTATGGCAGAAAAAAACTATGGGTTTTTTTGCTGTATTTGGTTATTAAATGAAACAAATATTCACTTTTTTAAAAAAAAGTTGCACAAGTTAAATTCTCCCTCAGGGAATACAAAAGTTAGATTCCAACAGAGATTTTAAATTGTCCACGTTATCTAGTTAGTACGTTTTTATGGCATATAGATTTTGCAATATAAATGGTATTAAAGCACATACTTAGTTTGAGAACTATTGTTCAGGTCTCCCCTAGCTGTGATTTCTTATCTTGACCCCGCTCTGTCAGTTTTTTGCCATCACCTGTCACAGTGTTTTTGCGTCATGGCAAGAAACTGGCTTGTGGGTATGGATTGCGGAAAACTGGCTGGGTTTGTGGGGAGAAGGCCACTTGATATGTGATGGAATAGTGCTTCCTTCCTTTCCCATGCACTTGCTTCTCTTGCTGCAGAACACTGCAAACATCAGGACCTGTGAGACCAAAACAGTTGGCTCCTTACCACCTTGAAGTGGTGCATTTCACTGGAGCAGAGCATGGTTCAGGAAGGAGGAAAAAGTGTGAGTGAAGGAGGATGAAGCAAAGAGTTTTTCCCCCTCCTTTCCTTTCCCCTGGCTTGTTCTTTCTGTGTCCTAGCAACTGTTCTGTTCCAGTGGTTGTTATTTTCGCTTCTCCTCCTTTTCTGCATGACACCTTGAGGGGGGAAAAATGTAGATCAGGTGGCTTTCCTCTAAGTATTTGTTCATTCAGCCCCACTTGTCTTGTGAAATAGCTTTTTCCCCCCTTTCTCTTGTAGAAGAAGAATTCAGTCATTGCTGCTACCTCTCCAAATACAACTCACTCTGCAATCCATTTCCCTATTTATATTATCTGACCACAATCTCATAATCCTCTTTAGAGGGAATATTTTAGATTGGAGGCAGTAGCCTGAAGGGTTAGGTACTCAGTGAAGAGCACTACTAAAATCCCTACAGTAGATGCTGAACACATTGTTGATGCTTAATAAATTGTCAAAGTACAAGCTTTCCTCCCTCCTAACTCCATGTTCCATTTTTTTTCTGTTTCTGCACTGTGGTCTTAGATTCACCTTGTTCTTAAGGAAGTTCAATACTTGCTACAAATTCACTTGGTTTTCATGGCTCTTTTTCTACCTCATGACTTTTCACTGGGGGTGTCCTTTCTCCCTTGTTCTGTCACTTTCTTCAATGGGAACTTTATTTGGCTTTTCTGTTCCTTTGAACTCTTTAGATAACATCATCCATCTGCTTGGCTTTACCATGTCTATGTTATTAACTTTCAGATCTACCTTCCCCTTCTGTCCAAACTTGCATCTGACTTTTGTCTCTAACATCTCTTCACAGAAGTCTTGGTACTTCTCAACATGTCAAATGCTTAACTTATCTTTTCTCCTAAATCTGCCCTCCCTATTCTTTCTCACTTATTGTAACAGCTTCATCATCTGTTCTGCTCCAGTTGGTTACAACTTAGGTGTCACCTTCAACTCCTTACACACACACACACACACACACATTATCACCAGATCTTTCTATTTCTTACCCCTCACAATCTCCAAAGTGTCCATTCTCATTTCTGAATGTTTGATAATGTTCTGACATCAGTTTGAGAGCAGAGGATTCTGGGCCTATGAAGCTGGTCATGAAGAAACATTGCTGGCAGAAAGGAACAGGGTTTCATTAGGTCTTGTGTGGTGAATATTTTCAAGCACATACTATACTTATTTTCAGTCTGCATTTCCCTCTCCCCACCCACTAAGAAAAAGTGCAGTTAGTCCTCGCTTAAGACTTAGGCTATGTACACACGATAAACTTGTCCCACAATAAGCTATTGCGGGACAAGGAAAGCGCTATAAAGATAGTGCTTTTGTGTGTACATACGTGCTGCTTCTATCGCAAAGGAGCATTCACCCGTGTGAATGCTCCTTTGCGATAGAAGAGCAGTGCATGGTGGGCACCTGTCCCACCATGCACTGCCCACAGCCAGCCCCCTAGTCCAGCTGCAGGGCTTCGGGTGGTGGCGGGGGCTGCGTTGCCAGCCCCCGCTGTCACCCGAACCCCTGGACTGAGCTAGGGGGCTGCAGGGCTTCGGGTGGTGGCGGGAGCTGCCGCACTTGCCCCTGCCGCCACCCGAACCCCCAGACAGAGCTAGGGGGCTGGCCCAAACAGCTGGTTTGGGCCAGCCCCCTAGCTCAGTCCAGGGGAGCCCCCGAACCTGGCAGCTCCCATAATAGTCAATTTCACTGCTCTGTTAGAGCAGTGAAATTGACATATATATCAATCTCATTGCTCAGCCAGAGCGGTGAAATTGACGTATTTGACAGCTCCAATGTCCCAGGGTGCCCTCGATTGGCACTCTGGGACATTTCCGGAGGCTGTCTACCACGCAAAAAGCGTACACACGAGCATTGTTCCGCAGTAATGCTTACCACTCTCATTTGAGTGGTTTTACTGTTGCGCGGCAAGAGGGTGTTGCCGCGCAACAAGGAAAATGATTGTGTGTACGCAGTCAGCTTTATTGCGCGGTAAGGAGCCTTTTCGCGCAATAAAGTGATCGTGTGTACATAGCCTATGTCCCATTTTGTATTTGAGCTCTCTTTGCTGTAGCCTTTGTCAGAAAATTTGGTTAGATTCCCAGGCCAGAAGGAACAGTGTGCTCCTGTAATCTGGCCTCCTGTATAACGTAAGCCATTGAACTTCCCCAAAATAATTCCTAGACCATATCATTTAGAACAGGTGTGGACAAACTTTTTGTACTGAGGGCTACATCCACTGTATGGCAGGCCACATGTTGGGGGGAGAAAGTGGGGGAAAGGGTGGGGGTTGGAGGGAGATCAGCCATCCCTCCCAGCCTCACCCTTTCTCCCATTCTTCTCCTACCCTATTACACTTAACATGTGAATAAATAAATATAGATAAACATAAAACCTACTCAATGTCCACTTTTCTTTTTCTTGCACTACCCTCTTCTCTGCACTCTTTTTTGTACTCTCCTTGCATTGTCCACTCTTTTGCGCTTTTTTTGGTACCATACGGAGAATGGGTGGATCCGGGAGGGAGAAGATGGATGCCCTGGCCTCTGTGGGGGAGTGGCCACTGCACTCCAGCCAGGATGCCACTCCGCCCTGGGGGTAATGGCCACCTGCACTCCTCCCAGAACACCAGCGGGCTGCCCGTGGGAGGATGGGGTGAAGCTGGGAGGAGAGAGGGGGTGGCCAGTGCACTCTGGCCAAGACCCTGCTGGGTTCATGTGTTGGGAGAGGGGTGGGACCTCCCAGCCGGAAGGGGAAAGCGGCTGCAGCTGCCAGCGGCTGCCAGCGAAGCCCAGCTGGTGGGCTGGATGAAAGACTCGAGCTGTAGGCGGTCCACGGGCCATCGTGTGCCCACCTGTTTTAGAAAAACATACTTAGTTATCTCTATAGTGGAAAGGTTTGAGTTTTCACATAAGAGCAAAAAAGCTGAAGGAATTTTGTTCAATCATAGAAAGGAAAAAAGAGAAATTCACTTTTGGTCAGAGAGCAAGTATGGGAAATACTCACTCCCAAAGCTGGAAATTCCAAATATTTATGTAAAAATGAGCTTATAATTGAAAATTGTTCTGTAACTTTAAGTGGAAAGTCCTCGAGCTCAGTTATAATTTGGTAGAGCAAATATTTAATTGCAGTTTTTTGCTTCTAGACCGGATCCTTTACCTACCATGCTGAGAATCTGAACTGAAAATTATAATATTGCTACTTGGTTCGGTGTGGGAGGAAAAGGTTTAAAGTCATAAAAGGGTTTCATGTGTCCTGTTGTCCTCAGGAGATATTTTATTTATATTTTTACTAGGATTTGTGTGGACTGAGCACAACCCAAAGAAATAGAAAATAAGAAGGATGCCTTTGCCCTGAAAAACTATAGTTGAGGTCTCATAGCACCCAAAATAGTTAAGGTTGTAAAACTTTTTAAGCCATGCACCCCTTGTGACATTCCTCTCTGCAAACTGTACTTTCAAATCTCTGTGTTCCCCACTCCTGGAGCCTGTCTTACTGTTCTTTGCTGTGTGAACTTCTACTCCTGAGCACGTCACACAGCCTCCTGCAACGAAGTTGCTCCCAACACAGCAAGTGCCTCTAGCCAGTCACTCAGGAGATTATGCAATGGTGTGACCCCAGCCAGGATTCCCAGATGCAGTCCTGGGAACTGCATCTTACAGTGTTGCCCACTGAACACTGTAAGCTCATATGTTCATCAGTTTATCAAAGACATCGATATGCACCAGCCTTGTCACCTCAAACGGAGTCTCTAACACACCTTAAACCAAATGCACTGCTTTAGATAAAACACTCCTTTATTAAGTACAAAAAGATTTTAAGTAATTATAAATCAGAGGAAAACAAGTCAGATTTGATCAAGAGAAAGCAAAAGGCAAATCGCATTCTAAACTAAGCTTAATGCTTTCAGCAAGTTTACAGACCCAGATGATTTTCACCGTAGACTGGCTGGTCTGCCTCTAAGAGGCCCTTCCCCTGTGATCAGTGCTTTAATTCCTTGATGGTGTTTGTAGATGGAGGTAGAAGAGAGAAAGAGATTGCGTAATGTCTCTTCATTTTAGAATGTTCCTTCTCTGCTCTGGGGCTTGATCCCCACCCTCCCTTCAGAGTCCGGTGACAAATAGTGTCTATGTATGGGTTCATCCATGTCTTGAGTCAGTGACAAGTTTCAGAGGGGTAGCCTTGTTAATCTAGTTCAGCAAAACAAACAAGGAGTCCTGTGACACTTTTAAAGACTAACAGTGAGCAATAGACTAACATGGCTACCCCTTTGCAACATTCCCATATTGTGGTTGCTTTATAGAGGCTCAGGCTGATCCTTTCTTCCTGAAAGAGCTAGGTTTGTTTTATGTATCCCTTAGTGCAGTGCAAATTGCTCCTCAGTTCTGTAGAGTTTTGCCTGGATCGGTCTCAAGCCATGAGACGCAACTTTGGGAACATTACATAGCAAAGCCCCAGAACCATGCATGTGCTGTTGGAAGAAACATATTACTATGACAGTGTTCAGAAAGCCATTCCAAAAACATCTTGCATGACATACTTTGCATTATCAATACACAAGTTACATAATGAAGGTGATCCTGGGAGGTGTGTCACATTCCTCCTTTTAACTGTCTAGAACTTTTATCTCTTTGGAATTTTGCTTTCTGTATTTGGTCCCTGCCTGAAGATGGTTCTTCTCTGGCCTGCTTAATGTTTTCTTTAGTTTTGAGCAGAACTCCTTTGGCTGTTTGAATGAAGATGAGAACAGCAAATATTTTTCTCTCCAACTTTAAAATCTGCTAAAGAACACTTTCAGGTTGGGGGTACAGCAAGAACAGCAGAAGTTTTAAACTTTCCTCAAATTGTCCCTGATTATATAAATTCATGTTTGTGGCTCAGAGATTTGCTTTTGAAGAGCTACTGTTCTATTCCACTTTAGTTAATTGGTTTTGAGCCCTAAAGTTGTGATGCATGGGAAGGATACTTCAGTAGTTGCTTTCACAAGCTTAAATGGAGTATCATAACTGATTTATACAGCATTTCTAACTGGTATTTCAGGTACCCATGCCTAGGAAGAACCACACATCTGTGCATTTTGTTTACAATTTTGAACCGTCCAGTAGTATGTCATGTATGAAACATGTTTGGAGTAATGAAATGTTTCCCCCAAATTTAGGTTGGGTTAGAGAAAGTAGCAACAAAGGACACAAGATTAATTTACATGACAACTGGAGTGCTCCTTCAGAAAATAGTTGGGGCCAAAAGCCTTGCAGAGTTTACACATATCTTCGTAGATGAAGTAAGTTGATGGTAAATTAACCTCAGCTTGAAGGGAAAAACTGCTTTTATCATATTTATTTTGATTTAGAGAAGTAAAGTTTAGTTGTGAAGTTTCCTTTGACACGTTTATGAAGAACCTAATAATGTCCGCTTTTGATGTCCACACTTCAAAAAGGATGTTGGAAAAATTGGAAACATTCAGAAAAGTGTGATTGGAATTTGAAAAAAAAAAATCATGCCTTTATAAGGGAGAGACTTAAGGTGCTCACGTTCATCCAGGAGATGTGATATAGGCCCTCACCTCTGGAGTGCTCCCTGGCAGCCTGCTACGGCTCTGCAATTACATCTCTGCAACAGTTTACGTAGTGGGCTTCAGTTACTTCATTGGAACATGTGTGTATTGAATAGCATCCCTTCAGGGTTCTAGCTTTTTTTAAACCAAAGGCAGAACGCTCTACAAATAGGCCTACACTCCAGCATCTTTAGCTGGAGGAAGAAAGGGGCTAAATTAGCCTTAGGCCTGGTCTACATTGCGGGGCTAAGTTGATGGAAGATACACAGTCTGCGTGCCTCAGAATGCGCATCTCCCGTTGACTTAGTTACTTTGACGTACCGCACTGTCTTCACTTGGCTGCATTGACGAGCAGTGCTCTCCCATCAACGCAGAGCTCACCGCTTGGAGGGGTGGAGTTACTGCAACGAAGGGAGAGCAATTCCAGAATCAGTTGAGCAGATTTATATTGGCCGCTCAATCAATCTGATGCTCTTGGTGTAAAAAGCCTAATGAGATCCAGGGGTTGGAAGCTGAAGCTTGATAAAATAAGACTAGAAATAAGGTGCAATTTTTTTTTTACTGAATAATTTAACGTTTGGAACAGTTTACATGGGAATATGGTAAATTTTTCATCAGTCAAAGTCTTTAAATCAAGACTGGACATCTTTGTAATATAGCTGTTAAAGTTCAGATTGAAGTTAATGGACTTGATGCAGAAATATTACTCTACAGACTCTACATCTGATCTGTGCTCCTCATTCTAATTCAGGAGGTGCCGTCCCTTCCTTCCCTCCCAACCTTGAGCCAGTGCCAGCAGCCCCTCCACTGGAGAAAAAGAAAAGTGCCGCCACCTGCAAATGCAGTGGCAGCCACGGCTGGAGGACGGCTCAAAAGGCATGCTGCAGAAAGCAGCCTCCTGGAGCAGCTCCTCTTGGTGGTGTGAGGTCCCCAGGTACACTGCAGAAAAAAGCCGCCTGCAATGGCTCCTTCCCAGGCATACCACCAAAAGGATCCATCCCCACGCACACCACTGAAAGGAGCTTCCCGGGGCAGCTTTCAGGAGCAGGACCGGCAATTTTGGCGGTGCCTTAGAAGACACTGTGTGCTGCTCCAGATGGGTTCATGTGCCACTCTTGGCATGTGTACTGCGGGTTGCATACCCTGTTCTAGCTATATCAGTCTGTTCGAGTCCCTGCTTTTGGCTCTCCTGCATTCTTTGAGGTAGGATGGCCAGGACAGAACACAAGATTATAGGTGTGGGTTCCACTGATTATATAATGGCATTTTTAGTATCTTTAATATTATTTTCCATCCCATTCCTTACGCATCCTAATATTTTGCCTGTTTTGACTGGTGCTGTACATTGAGCAGAAAGGTCTTCATTGAACTTCAGTAGTGATATCCAGGTCTCTTTCCTGAGCTGATACAGTTATGTAGAACTCATTAAGGTATAACACTGGTTCATTTTATTCCACCAACAGGCATTACTTTATATTTGTCTATACTGAATAAGTAATGCCACTGGATAGTCCTCTACCTCTAAGGGTAGTCTAGTCTGATGCCAGCCCTGTTTGACAGTAATAATTCAGGCGTTGTTGTCCAACCTAGTGGCTAATGCTGATAATTAGCTTTCCACAGATACCACTCCCCTCCCCCAAAGTTAATTGTTTATAATCCCAGATCTTTAACAGGAATTTCTAGATTGCCAAAACTGCTATGTTGAGTTATAAAGCGTGTTGATTTTGATGCTTTACAGATGCTTAAAAAAAAGACACTTCCTGGCATGAAAATTCCAAAGGAGGAGCCGTGTTAGTCTATTGTAGAAAGACAACAGAGTCTTGTGGCACTTTTAAAGACTGTCTTTAAAAGTGCCACAAGACTCTGTTGTCTGGCATGAAAATCTTAGTCTAAATTAGGAAACTAGACTGTGACATCAACCAGTAAAAGAGGGGTTGGACAAAGGAAGAATGGGGATTAAAAGAAATATACCTGAGTTGTCATATGTATTATTTCTTTCTCTAGGTGCACGAACGTACTGAAGAAATGGATTTCTTGCTGTTGGTAGTTCGTAAACTACTGCGTACAAATTCACGATTTGTGAAGGCGAGTTTGAATTCTTTACACTCTCCTTTTATAGAATAAGGTTCGTGAGACCGGCTTTACTCCTTTTTTGTTCTGCATTGAGCGTAGTGTTTGAAGAGCTAATATGAAAATAGTGACTCATTTTAGGTTAAAATATTATATAATACCTGGGTCCTAGTATAGTAGGCTAACTGGCATTCTTTGACCAGTATAATGCATTGTAAGGGGCTCCCCCCCCTTAATGTTCAGATGCATTAATTTCTAAGATGTGCCTAGGGCTACAAAATGTATAAGATGAATATATGACTGGAATGAAATATCTGATATTGAGGGTTGTGCTTCTGCTTGATTAAATATGGTGTGCTACACAATAATGCATTTGTTATGCACATTTTTAATGGAACAAAAATCTTGAGAAAATAACAAATATAAATACTATTTTACAGTATATGCACTAATCTACTAATACAACATTATGGTTGGGATATTCTGTGCGCATATTAATTAGGAAATAAATGTTAGCTTCCTTCTTTGTACAAATGCAGCATGCAAAGTTGTAGTGTGGAACTGTTCAATCAGGTCTTTGCTGTTTAAGTCTTGAAAGTGAGCTGAGTAAATTGCACAGTTGAGGTAATGACACACAGGATAGGGGAGCTCTGCCAACGCAAAACTTTGAAGTGCAGCTCAGTGTCGGTTCTAGAAAATTGGAGTTCATGATGGATGTATGAATGCTCCAGAGAACCACCCTGGCACCCTACCCCTGAGGCATGGTATGCCTCTTAAGTAGTGTGGTGCTGCAAGGGCAATATAGATGGAGAACTCTAGTAACTAGTAAGTAACAATCATATCTATCTACAGGTCTTATTAAATGTTTTCATTAATAATCTAGATGGGAAATGAAGATGTTAGTGTAATTCTGAGTTACTGTCTTGGGAGAAGTTGCAAACGTGTAGTAGAACAGAGAACTAATGTAAAGGGACCCTGAGAGATTAGAATTATAAGCAGAAAGTGACTGTGTGACTCAATTTGCATTTTTCCAAACTCAGACAGTTGGGAAAATATAAGACAAGTTCAGTGAGAGTAGATATCTGAAAAATAGCAGTGCTGCTGAAGAGGTAGGAGGAATACTGGATGGCAAATCAGATGAATTTGAAATGAGAGTTGGAAGTCAACTCAATTTTGAGCTGCAGCGGCACCATGTCACAAAGCGGGACGTGGTCGTACTCTCACTAGCTTTGGGTGACAGCCACTGCCTACATTCACTCTCAGCATTATGCTCCAAGAAAGATATTGCCAAATTGGAAGGAGGTTGGGGAATAGCAGCAAAAATTATTGGTTTGTGTGTGTACGTGTACACAGACTGTCATTTATGGCCCGTTAGGGTAACTGTTAAAAAGGCTGTTCGATCATGAATTAAAAAGATGCCCGCCTGTGGCTTTTAAATTGAAGTGTATAAAATCAGCCTTCAGGCTAGAAAGCACTACATTCTCAACTGGCTGCTCCTGCTTTCCATGCAACCCCAGAAACATCTGATGTGAGCTGGCAGTTCTATGAGCAGCTACTGCACCATTCTTGCTTCAACAGCTCCCAGGCCAACTGCATCTGAGGGGTGGGGGGAATAGTTCTGGTACTCTGTTTCTGTCCTATAAAAACCCTCATAGTGAGTGTCTCTGATCCTGCCCAAGGGTAAGGGAACACCTAGCAAACGATAGTTTCTGCTCACTCTAGCAGCTCAGCACATCCTAGAAGGGGAGAAAAAGAAGCTGAGAACTAAGAACTAAATGCAGTTTCCTGATTCTTTGTGCTGGCCCGAGTTGGAGTAACTTACATGCTAATTCAAGCCATCTGTATGCCTGCTAAGGATAGTTAGAGGATTGTGCACTACAGTCACTTCCTTGGCTTGTCCCCAGTAAGCTTTGTCCCCCAGGCACTGTGGGCAGAAAAGTGTAGGTGGCCCTATATCTCTTTCATTTAAATTTCTCTATGAATTCACAAAATATCTACCATATGCTTTTCTTCTGCCAAGGATTGGGTAGGAATCATAAGCTAAGGAGGGGTTAAATATTAAATTAGGTTTTCATTCTTAGCAAGGACTTCATTTACTCTTTTGAATGTTGATGTAGCATGACGTGGTTTACTGCTAATATTTAACTAAGTTAAACAAATTCCTTTTAACAGGTAATCCTGATGTCTGCTACAATCAACTGTAAAGAATTTGCAGACTACTTCGCTGTTCCGATTCGTAACAAACTAAACCCAGCCTATGTGTTTGAGGTGGAAGGCAAACCCTATGCCATTGAAGAATACTATCTTAATGATTTGAAGCACATTAGTCATATCAGGGTATAGTAAACAATAGTCTGTTTCCTTTATTGTAACAAGATAGCCTTTGGAATGTAGTCTTAAAAAACACGATGCCCCTATGTTCTAGATAAGTTATTAAAGTGACTCTGGAAGACTGGATACTAATTACAGTGGTACGGGGTTAGACTTTACCAGCAATCATGAAGCAGAATGAAAAAAACTTGTGAACTATAGGTAGTATATAACCCCCCCAACTCCACCCACTTCCTCTGTTCTTGTCTTTCTGCATTCTGGTGCATGGAGTGGTGAATACCTGAGTCCTTTATGCCCTTCAAATTTGCCTCCTTCCTTTTTTTATGCTGTAAGGGCAAAAAGCAAAGGTTTATGTTCAGTAGTGTACTTTTTCTGTAGCAGGTCTCCCTTAGTCTGTCATACGTTATGCTCTGTCCCTATAGTTACTGTTGGTGTGATCTTCACCTGCACTCCTTCGGTCTGATTTGCATCATAAT
>ML685781.1:4396818-4454145 GCA_007922175.1 Pelusios castaneus
GGGTAAAAACTTGGTTTGGAATTTTTTGATTGGTTGATTTGTTTGTTACAGGGTTATTTTTGGTACAATGTGGGGAGAGAACATTTAGATAGTTGGAGGGTCAAACTGAGAGGGGAAACCTCTCTATTCCTTCATGTGGCAGTGCTGTTTCTTTAGCAAAGGAAAACTCGGCAGGACTGTGCAACTTCACCTTCTGGGTGTTGTAAAGAGAGGGATGAGCTGTCATTCCTCCAGAATCCCTTCAATCTTAAAGTTGGGACTCAAGGAGAACTACCTGCAATGTAAAGGGACATAGGAATTGCTGGGTTGGATCAGACCTGAGATCCATTTTGTTTCGTATCTTGCCTGATAGTGGCCAAGACTAGATGCTTCAGAAGAAAATGTCAGAACCCCACTGTAGGCAGATATCGGATAATCCCCTCCCCGTCTTCCCCACCTCCCCATTTCATTCATATTAGTGTTTCATCCAAATCTCTGAGAGGTAGAAATGGGCTTAAATGTTGAGGATTGAAGTTCAGTATCCCTTACGAAATATTTGTTGTTACTAACAATGATAACTCTCAGTGGTTTTGATATTTGTACCAATTTCCAATCTTTCTTTGAATGTAACTTAATTCTTGGCCTCAGTGACTTTCTGTGGCAATGAGTTCCAGAGTCCAATGGCACATTGTGTGAAAAAATATTTCCTTTTATCAGTTTTGTTTCCCATCTTTTTGATTTAATGCAATGTCCCCTTGTGACAGCCGTCAGGGCACCCAGGGCTGTTGGTCACTCAGCGTGAGGGAGTCTTGTGTGCACTCACTTGTGCATCACCAGCCCATTCGCCATTTAGACATTCCCTTCTGAGGTAATCTGCAAAGCAATGTAAAGCTGGTATAACAGCTAAGTGCACCCTAGTCCGTCTGAAGTGTTCAGCCCCTTATCCACTGACCAATCCACATCGGCACTGTTTCTGATTCCCCCCATGGCTCCTTTTTCAACTCCCTGGACCACAGCATCCTCTTCTCAATTTAGCTCTCTGGATAAGTCGTCATCTGTGTTTCCCCTTTCCAGGATGTTGGAGATGGTATCTCTGTCCAGCAATCCAGCCACTTTCCCAATGGTAGGGGAAGGGAGTCCAGGACCCTCCCACTACTCCAGGTACCAACACAGGGACCCTGTATAAACACCCTCCTTCTGCACCTCTGTAACCTCTGTCAATGTTGCACTGTTTCCTTAGGCCACTTCCCCACGGTTCCTCCATCGTCTTCACCCTCACTCGGGTGGTCATTCCCAAGAGCCAGCCACTACTATGTCCAAGGGACTTACCATTCTCAGCCCTACAGGGATGCAGCTCTTATTTCCTGGGTTCCCAGCAACGACCGACCTACTCTGTCCTTCAAGCTCCCTTTTATGCATATCTGGCCATTGATATCATTGTGAAATTTCATGTGAGGCGTCACAGACATATTTGGGAGATTTGTTCCTGACATTTGAGTCATGGCATGAGTCACCAGCAGAGAAGAAAAACAGTTGTTCTGTCAGAAGAGTTAACAAAGAGATGTGATATCAACAGGAAAGTAGCACACAGAAAAACAAGCCGTGGGTAGTTATATAGTTGTTTAATGTTGGTCTCTAGAATGCATGACTGTTACGCCTTCCTTTTATATGTAGCCATTAATTTTTTAGGTCAATTAGTTCACCTTTATCCATTACTTTACTGACTTGTTCAAAAAATTCTAAGATTAATGAGACACCATTTTTCTTTGTGGAAACTGCTGGTTTGGACCATATCACATCATGACCTTCTAAAATATTTTATTCTTTTCTTAAATTATCATTTTAATCAATTTGCCAGGTACAGATATAACACCTCAGAATGCCCCTAAAGACTTCTTAAAATAAAAGGACTACATTAGCTGCCCTCCAGTTCTTTTGAACAGGGGCTTAATTTACATATTATTTTAATAAGTGCATATTATCATCAGCTCACCTCTTGATACTTACACTCCTTCAGAACTGCTGAATGTGTGCACTGTCTGGGCCTGGTGATGTACCGATTCATAAATTCCCAGTTTGCTCTGTCACGCTTCTTCCAATACCTTCAGTCTCTCATAATGCATCCTTTTTCGTTACCAGAGAAGAGCAAGTTCAAAGTAGTATCTCTGTAGCATCCTCGGCAGCAAAGACTGTTGCAAAGAAGTCACATAACTTTTCAACAATGTCCTTATTTTCCTTCATCTCTCCATTTTTAAATTCTGGTTATCCAGCAGCTCTGTTGATCCTTTCATAGACTTTCTGCTTTTGATTTACTTTTAATTTTACACCTTTAGCTATTTGCTGTTAAAACCCATTTTGACACTTCTAATTTCCTTCTTCTACTTGTTGTAGAATGTCAGAGAAGGGACATTAGTTGCCATTCCTGGCTTAAGAGGCTATTTTTATTCTCTTCTGGAAAGAAAAGGACAAAGACCTATTATTTTTCAATTGAATGTTGTTAGTTTTGCAAATGCATATACCTGGGAGTTATGGTGGACGGGAAGATGAATATGAGCCAACAGTGTGCCCTTGTTGCCAAAAAGGCCAATGGCATATTAGGCTGCATCAGTAGGAGTATTGTCAGCAGATCGAGGGATGTGATAATTCCCCTCTATTCGACACTGGTCAGGCCGCATCTGGAGTACTGTGTCCAGTTTTGGGCTCCCCACTACAGAAAGGATGTGGACAAATTAGAAAGAGTCCAGCGGAGGGCAACAAAAATGATTAGGGGGCTGGGGCACATGACTTATGAGGAGAGAATGAAGGAACTAGGCTTATTTAGTCTGCAGAGGGGAGATTTGATAGCAACCTTCAACTACTTGAAGGGTTGCTCCAAAGAGGAGGGAGCTAGGCTGTTCTCGAGGGTAACAGAGGACAGAACAAGGAGCAATGGTTTCAAATTACAGCTGGGGAGGTCAAGGTTGGATATTAGGAAAAACTTTCTCACTAGGAGGGTGGTGAAGCATTGGAATGGGCTATCTAGGGAGGTGGTAGAATCTTCATCTTTGGAGATTTTTAAGGCTCGGTTAGACAAAACTCTGGCTGGGATAATTTAGGGGGAGTGGTCCTGCTTTTTAGCAGGGGGTTGGACTAGATGACCTCGTGAGGTCCCTTCCAACCCTATTATTCTATGATTCTATGATATAGGTCTCCCTCTTAAATCCATGGGGGAAATATTCCTGAAATTGCTTTCTAGTGGCATACTTACTTGCCATCATATTTGCTTCCAAGATAGAGCAAATTAAATTTCTTGGGCTCTTTTCCCTTTATTCTTTTCTTTGCCTTCCTTCTTGGGTTGTGCTTCATCTTTCCCTAGGTTTTGGTTGGCTATAGCTTCAGAAATGCTAAATAATTTCTTTCAAAAGCTGTAGTGAAAGCACAGCCCACAATAAAATTACTATTATCTGGTGAGAATGTTGTGTGTTCAAAATGATGAAACCTCATCCTTGCACCATAAGCATTGGTGCCCTTAGGATATGATGGTACTTTCGGATTAAAGTGTTGAGATGCTTCTTGCATTTGCAAGGTGATTTGGTGATTTTTCACATATTTGTATCTGTAACTATCAGCTGATCATGTCTCTAGCTCAGTGATTTCCAACCTTTTTCACTCGAGGGCCACAGATACCCTTTTTACAACTCTGAAGGTCCACCAGTCCCTACCAGCAGGCACCTCATCCCTGCAGCCAAGATGGAAGAATTCAACTAGGAGGCTGTCTTCTCACTGATCTCCCATCTCCCTGGCTGCAGGAGGGAAACCGCATGCGTCTTGTAGTCTCGTGTGCTCCACGTGGCTCCCTAGGCAGTGGTTCCTTTCTGCAGCCAGGAGGGACAGAAGATCAGTACTCCCATCCCTCTGGCACAGCAGGGACCCCAGCGCCTAGGGACCCAGGCAGAGCATTTCACTATGCTCCCTGCTACAGACAGGGGGAGCGGAGTGCTGATCTCTCATCCCCTTTGCCAGTGGGAAGGCTCCTGCACAGGTCTTTTAGCTCTGTGAAAATGCACTCTGCCTGGGTCCTTAGGCAGCAGCTTCCTTGTGCAGCCAGCAGGAGGGGGAGCCATGGCCCACTTTGAAAGCCCCCTTGTGCCACAGCTTGGGAACACTGCTCTAGCTAATTGATTCTGCAGACTTCACTATAGGTAAATGCTCCTCGGTAGTAATTCTGAATTTTCTAGGTCCTGCCTGTAATAGCTGTTGCTGAAGGGGATGGGAAAAGGAAGGAAGATTATTTACTCATCTTGTTTATTGTAATATTTTATTTTATCCCTCTTCTCTCCCATCAGATTGTTGATTGAAATATTTTTAAGTTTTCATCTATTTTCCTGCTTCGGCAGCTTTCTCGTGGAGAAAATGGGTGGGCTAGGGTTTATCATACCATCTGTGCTGGAAATTTTTGCTTCCTGCTTTCTAATGGATGGAGGTATCCTGCTGTCTATGAAGTACTTTGTGGGTAGGGTGTGAGAAGGAAAGACTAAGGAAAACAAGTATCTGTGAGTAATTACATCATTTAAAAGCCAGAAGGTTTCACAGTATGCTTATTAGTAAGAAGACTTAATTGTCACAAACTCACCCCTTGCTGGGTTTGAATGAACATAGTTGCAGTGATGCACTCTTTGAAACTAATCCATATTAGACATGCAAGAGTGATATTTTCTTTTGTGTATTGCTGTCCCAGTGAATGAAACAATATGTTATGGAAAGCAGTGAGGGAGGGCAAGTTAACTAGAAACTCAATGCTGTTTTATTCCATCATGTTTTGTTCACTGGGATAGCAATACACAAAAGAAAACCATGGCTTTTGTAATGATTGGCTCTTGTAAGAGACTGAGAGATCCACATTTATAAATAATTCCTTACTTTGGTCCGGATTGTGGCCCATCCTGCATGCACTTACCACAGGTAGCAGCAAAGAAAAGAGAGCAAGCCTTGTGGAGCACTGTGTTACCAACTCCAGGCATGTAGATGAAGAAGAGGAACATTATGAGCAAGAGTCTTGGGTTCCACTCGTGACATGGGGCCCACACAGCTAGAGTGGTGCACAAAGTGGCATATGCTACACAGCCCAAAAGCTGGTAGAGAGTACTGTCTATGCAGAGCAGGGAGAAACTGGAAGACAGTGTTGATTGAATCACATTCTGCTTCTCAGTCCGCTCCTGAGGCTGCACAGCACCTTATTCATAGTGTTTATGATAAAGCCACAATTGACTCAGTTTAGAATTTTCTGTGTAGTGAACACATTTGGAATTTGATCTGGAGCAGTTTTTGCTTCTGTCGGTTGGCTGAGTTACAGCCAAAAATGTATCTCTTCAGGATATACAGCGACTTTTTATTTCAAATTTATAAATCCATAAAGGGATTAGTAAAACCACTCCATATGTCTTGCACAAAGATTAAACTGGCAGCCTATCATTTGACTTCCTCCAAAAAGCAGCTTTAATTCATGGCAAGATTTGTTGATTTGTAACAGATTTTTATTCTGGAGAGGGATTTTTTTGCTTTATGATCTTACACAGAACCCATAATGTAACTAAAGAAATGACAGACTAATTACCCATATAGACCTTATCCAAGCAGGTCTGTGGTGGGTTTTTTGTGTTGTTTTTTATAAAAGGATTGTGTTCCATGTGGAAAAATATTAAATCTTACCAACATTTTTGCCTTTTGATTATTTAAAGGTGTTACAGTAGTGTACAAGTGAGAGGGTAATCTATTCCAGGAGTTGTCAAGCAAAAGGCAAGGGCTTTATTATGTTTTTAGAGGTCCCAGCAAAGGAAACTATTTAGATTTAAAAAAAAAAAATCAAGACAGTTTTTCTAATTGTTAAAAATACTTGCATGTCATGCTTTGTCTCTTGACTGTTGTGGGACAACCATTTTTAGAAGGCTTCTAATCTAACTAAGAATTACTGCTGCATGATATTCAACCAGCTGGAAGTTTCATAGTGTGATATCAGAGTTTAAGACTAGTAGGTGGGCCCCACATCATTTAGTGGGACCTCCTGTACATTAGAGGCCAAAGGTACATCCAGCACCCACACACTAAACTGACAACTAAAGATAGAGCAAAGCATTGCAGCCCTCAGGAAACTGAAGTATAATGTGCTAAATGGAAAGAATAGAAGGAAAGTTGGTGCATCCGTGCCTGAGGCTTCTGCAATAACAGGATTGATTGAGATGTTGCCAGATGAGCCTAGCAAGTGACTGCACCCCATGCAGAGGAAGATCGACAACCCCCAAGGTTACTGTCAATCTGACCTGGGGGAAGATGCCTTTCTGACCGTACCATAGTGATCACACCCTGAGTATGTGAGCAAGAAACAGCTAGACAAGCACCTGAGAGAGAGAAAATGCTCTATGCCACCTCAGAGCCTTGGCTTACCACATTCAGTGTCTGCCTTACAGCTATATCCATCTCTGGTGTACACGGTATTCCAAATAAGGTCTTTACCTGTGCCTTGTGTACCATGGAATTAATACTCCTCTATTCCTATTGTTAATGTATAGTTTAATGCATTCTAGAATTGTATTTGCCTTTTCCACAACCGCATTATATTGTTCCCGCATAATCATTTTGTGATCAACAAACACATCAGATCTCTTTCCTCCTCTGTCAGTTTAACCTGAAGAACCCCTCAGGTTATAGTAGAAAGGGCGTTGATGTGGGAGAAGGATAATTAATCATAAAAGGTTACTATTAAACATTTCTGGTACAGAAGTAACATCAAGGATAACAAACTTCAGTAGCCACTTGTCCTCCCATATCCATTTGCATTCAGGTATGTATTTTTCTAACTTGTTGCATCACCTGTTAATAGATTTTAAATTCTTAAGGTACATCTCATTTGTTTTGTAAAGGCATTTGCACACATCACCACCATCATCACAAATCCTGAAGGGACTTGGCCTGCTTGCAGATTAAGTGCCAGCCAAATCGATCTGTAGCAAGATCCCTCAGGTGATCTGGCTGGTTATTCAGTTTGTGTCCATCTTCAGCAATCTTATCACACCACTGATCACCAGACATCTAGTGGCATTCCTTGGTAAAACCTTGTAATCTGTTGACCTTCCTATTAATATCCCATTCCAGAAATCAAGGGAAACTGAACTGGTGTTGATGGAGGTGATTGCTGGGTTCAGCTGTGAATATTCTCGGTTACTGATCTTGTCTTGCCACTTAATATAGAGCAGCTGATGAAAATAACACAAGTCAAAAATGTCAATTTGCCATTCTTCAACTTTCCTCATCACCCGTGTTTCACTGCTGTACCAGAGTTGGTGTAACTATTGTATTGTAGATCTGCAGCTTCATACCAAGTTTGATGTCTCTATGCTGCCAGTGAGGCCACTGAAGGGCCTGGAACACGGAAACAGCCACTCCTAGACAGGTGTCAACACCTTTTGAGCATCCTCCAGCATTTTCTGTGATACTTAAGAGGTAGTTGGCAGTTGCCACTTTCTCAGTATCCCTTTCGGACAAGTTGCAATCTGAAGTTGATGGTAATGGCTGCTAAACAGACCAACACTGTGCTTCTTTCCTGACCGGATCAACCATCGGTATTGGCATTTCACCACGCTGAACCAAGATCTTGTCATTGGCATATGCAAGATCTCGAAGCAGACCAGTATTCAGCCTTAAGGTAAAGATTTGGTTAACAGTGGAATGAAATCTAAAGCCACACTGAATATCCCAACCTTTGCCACAAAGTGCATCCTTGATTCAAGACACTAACTCAGAAGCCAAGAGCGTCTCTGGGTCTGAGAACAACGTACTGTATCTGTAGTTGCTACATTCAGACTTAGCGCCCTTTTGAACAGAGGTCCTGTCCAGTCACAGGGATAATATTAGTGGCGCAGGTGATCTGGAAGATCCTATGCAGCCATGATACAACAATACTAATGCCTGTGTTCATCAATACTAGGGTAAAGTTACAAATCCCTGGTGCCTTCAGACTTCAAATTTTGAAGCGTGAGCCACTTGCTTGAAGGAAGGTGTGCCTGCTGGAATTTAGTGCTCCATTTCAGATGGAAGAGAGACTGCAGATGAAACAGTGAGGAGAGGGGGTTTTTGTTTCGGTTTGGTTTTTTTAAATGATCTTCCTATTCATGCAACTGATCTTTTGTAGGCTCTACCTGATGCTGCCATCCCAATTTTTTACAGATAAGCTAGTGCTGTCTCTGCTCACAAACACTGCAACATTGACCAGAGAGGCCACAGTGGCAACATATTCTAAAACTGGCTTCCTGAGTTGACTACCAGGATTCATTCCATATCTTTCTTACACAATGACTTGATGACATTGCAGAGTGGAACCTGTTTGGCCTTTGTTTTACTCTTGACAAAGGTGTCTTTAAAAACGCGAATTGTAACCCTTTTTTTTTTTTCTTAACTCCAGCTGCAGTGAGAGTCTGTGTCCTCACTGAGCCATAGATATTTGATGGGCTGAGGCTCCAGCCCTTACTTGCAATAATGCTGTTCCTCATCAGATGACCGAAGAAGTGAGAGCATTAGTTGTTTGATGCTTTGGCAACCTTAATCAGCTCAGAATGGAAAGCTGCCTGAGAGGTCAGCTCTAATAAGAGCTTTTGATTGACTTGGACTAATTAGCAGGCTGTCGTTGACATCGAAGGTGCACTTTTGTTAGCAAAAGCCAATGGTCTGTGTCAATTTAAGCACCTCTGCGAAGTCATACATACAAGACTATTGACTTCCAGTGATTAACGAGGACATGGTCAATAACAGTCCTAGTGAAACGATCTGGGTTGTACCAGACCTGCTGTGAATCTTTGGGCAATGGAAAAGCAATGATATTAGATATAAATTGAGATTATTCTGAAGTCTGCATTTTGGTATAAGGCTTTGTCGAAACAGTTGTAAGGAAACTTGCACTCGCCTCTCCTGTGAAACACCTATTGCATTAATTTATAGTGGTGTGGTGTGATAGGGTGTATCAACCCCTCCAGCCAGAGGGGGAGCCCTGAGCTTCCACGACAGCCAGAAGGACCCCTCACCCGTAAACAGACTGTGCTCTCTTTTGCAGGAAGCCTGGGTTAAAAGCCCTGAAGAGGCTCCAGCAAAAGGTGGGACAGCAAGGGAGGTAGATTGACTGACTCCCAGAACCCACCGGGAGTATTGAGCCAGAAGCTACATACGAGAGAAAGTGAATCATCTTCCTGTACAGGGAGAGATCAGCAGACTATCAAACCAACCTGCCTGGCTCAACTGAGCAGGGATCCCAGCCCTGCACAGGGGCTGTTGAACCAAGACAGAAGTGACAACGCGGCCTAGAGAAGACCTGGGCCCCACCGAGAAGGGCCATGGGGCCAGTGATCCCCGTCAGGGGAACCAAACACCCCTTTCATAGGACAAACCGCAGGCTTGGCCCATCACACATGGGATGAGATGAAATTAGGAAATACTATAGATTAATACTTTGTTTGAGTTAAGAAGGAAAGACAGTTTCTGGATCTCAGTACGTGATAGCTTAGACCTTACTACAGGGATAGCCATTCTAAAAATAACTAGAATGTCCCATCGAGCGATACACAATGGACAAGAACAAACAAGGAGTCCAGTGGCACTTTTAAAGACTAACAAGTAAATCTGTTAGTCTTTTAAAGTGGCACAGGACTCCTTGTTTGTTTTGCTGACCTAGACTAACTAACCTTTAGAACAGTGGAGAAAGTGGATGAATTAAAAAAACAAAAACATATAGACTATTTGGTTCTATTACAGTTTCTACTATATCCTAGGATAAAACCTATAGAAAAAAGAAAGGACCAGACATTTTGTAAGAGGGTGAGAAGAGAGAGATTTAATTAACTAAATTAGTCATATGTCTATTTCTCTTGGATACAGTGACTACCAAAGAAACTAATAGATTCCTGCAGCCATCCAAGTTCTGCATCAGATGCATCAGAAAAGCCTGCAAGAAACATATTATTACAATGTCCTGTCAGCATTCATATATTTAGCAGTGACATGTTGGCTCAAATGGACAGCATGGAGATTATGTAATTTCTGATGTCTGAAAGATTCTTGATAAGTGGCAACAAAAAGATACCTGGGAAGTTCATGGAGAAGTCTATATCTATCAAGTTGCATTTATCAAAATTGTGGCTACTTATAGTATAGGTCAGTTGCTACACCTTTCTACCTAAAGATTATGAACAGAGCGGCAGATATTTAAAATGGATGAACTTGAAGGTGGGGCATTTTGTTTTCTGTTTTTAGCATCTTGATTACTCTATCGCACATAGCCTTTCAGCTTTAATTATCAAGACTTCATTTTTTTCTTACTATTCTGTTCTGTTTTCCTCTTGGCTACAACCATTCTTTGCTTCGTAGGGAGGAACAAACATGATGGTACAGGCAGTTTTATTTGTACCTTAGGGCCACTCAAAAGCATACACAAAATCTGTTGATTTTTATATAGACAGCAGGAGAAAAATAGAAAAGGAATTGCAAAGCTGTAGTTTACTTGTCTCATTGCACAGCTTTGTGAAAAATATAGGCTTGGAAATTATCTTTAGATAGTGGGTGTTTTAAGAGGGTGGGAAAGAATGGACTTATGTGGAGAATGGAACTGGAAGCATTGATTACCAAATAAAAATGAAAATCGGATATTTTGAAACATCAACATGATGTAAGGTAACATTATTTCCATACCAGATCAGAGGTCCATCTATTACATTATTGTATGTCTAACAATGACAACTACCAGATATGAAAGAGAAATTGCCAGGTGCTTTTGAAAAGGCCACCCATTTAGGTGTCTGAGGCTCCTACTATTTTTGCAAGTTTTTGGTCTGTGTGTGTAACATATGCAGTAGTAATATTTATGGAATGAAAGTGTCAATAATGCTAAAGCGATTCTCATTGGAAGTGACACAATTTACGATTTTAATAAATACAACTTTAGGTCCTGATGTTACACTTCTTCAAGTTAGTCCCATAAATTACTGCCTTTATCAGCACATCATTTAATTCATTATAAATATTAATCTAAAATTGCAGTAGCATAAAACTTCAAATTAATTTTACAAAGCCTCAACCTGATTTAAAAGCAATAATTTTTAAAAAGATTACTTAAATCCTATCTAACATCACCATGGTTTAGATCAGTCTACACTGGTTTCTTTAAACCCATCTGTCACTTGTTTGTGTATGCACAGAAGTCTAAGACTTTATATTCCTTCTTTTAAAAAAAAACGTAATGCAACAGTGGTGGTTCTTATTATTTGGATAATGTTGAATCCTTTTTTGAACCCCTCTAAGCTCTTGATTTGAATGATGCTTTGACAGTGAGTTCCACAGATAGTTTTGTGTGCATTTTTGGTTTTTTAAAATATATATGCATCTACCTATTTCCTTTAATTGTATTTAATTTAGACACCTTTTCCAATTTATTAAAAGTTCCTTGTTCTTGTACCATGGGAGAGTAAATAGACATGCCCAATTTATCATGTTTATATTGTTTAGTATACTGTGTACCTGTATCCTGTCCATACTTTTAATAGCTCTTATGCTTTGGATAGGCGCACGTTGCTGGATCTAATGTATACATCCTCCTCTTCTATCACTTTTCTTTTAGAGGAGGGAGAAAAGGTGTTAACTGAGAGAAGGGGAAGTCACTTGTTCAAGTATGTGCTTGTGCTTCCCAGTTGTGAGAGGTCATACAGAGGTGATGTGGTCATTTCAGACTGTGGGAAGCTATAAGTCATGGCTTAGTTTAATATCATGAGGGCAATATTTTTCTGTTGCTGGCATGTTCTTCAAGCTGTCCATAAATACACTTGTTAGCTGTTTACTGTGTATTTAACTGGACCATTGATCTGCGGTGCTTGCATATCAGCTTCAGGAGATTGATAAACTGCAGGATTGATAGGAAAAGAGAAGGAAAGGTTTAGTGTATATACACAGACTTCATAGATTAGTTTATACCCCTCTGGGAATATTAATATATTCAAGATGCTGAACGTAGTTTCATTTTCATGTGCAGTAATGGTTGCTCCAAAGATTGCTCTGCCAGGACTTATGCTCCTGGATCTTATGTCCTTGGTACTAAACTAGTGGAATTCCCTTTTTCTTGCAAAGATTCTTTTTTCTTTACCTGAGATGGCATTGGGCAATAAATAAGCCAGTGCCCATGAAGGGCATAAACATTAAGCTCCGAATGTTCTAGTCAGATCCTTTTTAAACATACTGAGTGAAGGAGTTCCCTGTCAGTTCATTCCTGCATTTCCCAGACTTCCTCATGATTTAAGACTACATCTATACTTGGAACTAGGAATGTGATTCCCAGTTCATGTAGACATACTCATGCTATCTTTTATTGGACTAGGGTAGCCTTGGTAACAAAGACAGAGGAAAGGACTGGCATGGACTAGCTGGCCTGAATACAAACCCCCATGGATACGTACTTGATGCAGCTTGCTTGTGCTTATGTTCATTACTCCCTGTGCTGCTTCAGCTTTGCTTCTACCTTTAGCGTGCTAGTGCGATGAGAGCCAGTGTGGGTACATTTGCACGAGCTGGGAATCACAGCCATAACAGCCAGTGTAGACATGTAGCCTTCGTTTCACATCAGTGCCGCTTAGCAGCTTCCTTCGGTCGTGCACTCCTCATCATGTTCTGAAGCCTTAGCTGGAGTGTTGCAGTTCATTTTGTAAGCAGCTCTGTTTGCTCTTTGACCCTACAAAGCTTGCCCCACCACTTGCCTTCCGTCTTCCTTGTTCTTAATGAATAACTTGTAGGAATTAACATGTTTCTTTTGAAAAATGTTGTGTATGTTGCTTGTAGTGAAAGCTTTGTAACTTGAAGTTTTTTGTGAGAAAAAACGTATTTGGCAAAAGTTGAACAATGAGGTCTCTCGTTACTTGATTTTACTGAGATGACTCTTTTCTGTTTTATGGACTGAATTTGTAGAATCCAGGTGCCAGACGGGGAAGAATATTTCAAAGTCAGGTCTCTTTTCATGAACTACTTCAGTCAGCTATATTAGATGTTAAGGATTTTATTCATTGTCACATCATTATCTTTTTCTATGGGCTGTGTGTGCCAGCCTTGTCATGCTGAGAAATAGCAAAGGGAGGAACAGTAGCGCTGACAAACTGGAGAGACAAATTTGGAAGTTATTCAAGGAGAGATGATTCAAAAAGCAACATCTTAGGCCTATCCTCTACACTAGCGCTTATACTGACAAAACACATTCAGGGATGTGAAAAACACACGTCTGAATGACACAACTTTTTGCTGGTGTAAGTGGTAGTATGAACAGCATTATGTTGGTGGGAGATGTTCTTCTGCCAACATAGCTACTGCCTTTTGTTCAGGTGGTCTTACTGGGTTGGTCAGAGAGTTCTTTCCCGCTAACATAACGTGGCTACATGAGCTCTCGTACAGCGGCCCAGCTGTATTGCTAACGCTGTGCTACTGTAAGTTTTAAGTGTAGACTAATCATTAGACTCAAGTAAACAGGGGAACATAACTACACTAAGAAGGGTACAAACATCAAACCAAAGCCACCGAAATTAAGTTGTTTTTTTTTAAATCACTATACCCATTTCAAAAAGCTAAATAAGCTCAATTGAAAAGTTAAATTCTTTAAATCCTAGTAACAGCATTCATATTGAAGTCAGACAAATTTGCTTGTGTTCTGATTGCTGAGTCTGGTGGTGGTTTTTTTATTTTTAAATGGTCCTAGTTTTATGCCCAGTAAAAATGAAGTAAAATGTGGACAGCTGATAAATGTCCTTATTCTGTTCTCCATCCAAACTCAGACTATCCACGTTTTGTTTTGTTTTTTTGCTCACCTAATGTTTGTCTCGGCTCACTGCCAGTTTCTTAAGGCTCTAAATCCCTAAGGGAAACTAGGAGTTGATAGTGCTTATCCTGTGTAGGTAGCTGTTAAGAGGAGCATCTTAATATTTTTAAACAGATGTTCCCCAGTAGATGTTGAACAATGGTGTAATGTGCCTGCAAAATACCTGAAAAAATAATGTATTAAATAAGATCAGCTGGGGGGGGGGGGGGAGTGTCAAAAGTTCATCCCTTGTAAAGCTTTCAGTCGACTTTAGTGGCTCTTCTGTTGGAATGTTTTTAATAGGTTCAAAAAAAATTGAAAGAACTCAAGTGCTAGATTAATTTTGGACTGAGAAAATGTCTGGCAATCTACTCACAGTGTTTAGGCTTGAAAGTGTTAGTGTTAAATGTTAACATCAGGTTTTTTTTCCCCCTCCCTCTAGCTTTCTCCTCAAATCTTTGATGAACCAATGATAGCTAAAGAAATGTATGAAGTTGCAGTCTCTCTGATTCAATTTTTTGATGAGTTGGAAATGAAGGAAAGAGGGTAAGATGTACTCCAGGTCTGTGTGAAGAATTTGTAGCTATTGCTTGAATTTGGGAATGTAATTCTTCGCAGTCCATATAATTACAATTCTGAAATTTATCTTAATTTTTTTTTTAACTTCTCCTTTTGTCTTGAATGATGACTTCTTGGCCTGGTTTCTGCTCAGATTAGTTGTATTTAGATTCCTTCTAGCTGTTTAATTTCTTGTATTTTTTTAAAATGCACTCTAGGGCACAATGCATAAGTGACTGTTAAAGCTATGTCAGTTGAAAACTTTGGTTTGCTGCAGGCTGGAATTGAATGTTCTTTATATAAAGTAAAGAAGCAGAACTCAAGATTTCTTTTATTAATAAAAGAGAGTTAGATATAAGAACCAGTGAAGGCTGATGTCTTTTCTTTCTGTTCGTCAGACCTTCATGACTAATGTACTTATTAGCTTAGAGTGTAGAACAGATTATGGCAATTTTTATTTATTTATTTGCTCTATAGCATTTTATAAATTGGTATTCCCCAACTGCAAGAATCTGGTAAAGAAAATCTAAAGCTACTAGAAGTTGGTCTAGAGCTGAACAGCAATTTAAAGCTACACTTTTCTGTCATGCTTTTGTTCTGATTTCTGTTACTGATTTATAAATATCTACAGAATAGATGCAAATAGCTTTTCTTTAAAGCATTGTCATGTAAGCTTTTGATATTTTGGAAAAAATTAATTAAACTTAAACAGTAGCAAACTGCACTATAAAACAAGTGTTGATGGGGATATGAATGTGGTAAATATGGCACCCCTTTATCACTTTCATTATGAGGAATTTTTTATCTTTCTCGTTTTTTTCCCCCCAAGGAACTGAATGCTTTCTATTGTGCTGCTTTGTTGTACTGTTTTAGAATACTATCCAAAGTACTATATAAAATGCTCTCATTGCTAATATTAGTATATTTATTGTTGTAGCTTTTAATTTCAGAAAGGGGCATTTTTCATAATAGGAAGAGACATTAATACCTTCCAGTGAAAATGAATATTTCAGGTATTGAGATTATGAAAATGTTTATCAGTACAGTATGAGAGCAGTGATTTTCATGCTCTATGTACAAAATGTTATAACCGTTATGAAATAACTACTACCAAGTGTAAGATTTTTAGATTACATTAAACTGATTTGTAGCCTCTGGACTCTGTCACACAGAGGCTTAAGCCCAATGGTATTTCTAGCAATTCATGTCATGGCCTCATTCAGTTGTAGTTCATCAAAATGATCTTGGCAATTTTCCTTATTGTACCATATCACTTATAATAGAAAAAGATTTTGTTGGAGCTATCTAACATTACGTTTTCAGAGTTTGTGCTTCACAAATTTTAACTAAATGAGGTTAATACTGTTTTAATCCTCAAGTATTGATGCTTAGATTTTTGTGAAAGATTTTTATATAACATAACTTTGATGTGAGCTAAACAGGAGCACTTCTCTGTGTGGCATAGTTCTAAAGACCATGTAGCAGATTTGCTTTCAGTATTTATGTACATGTTTTATGGAAAATATAGCTTTAGGTAGTGTTTTGTATCATGTCTTTTCAGTGAACTTAAATTATACAGCTTATAGGAAAAATGCACTTTTGTTACTCTTACAAGATGATAAATTCTTTTTAGGATATTGAAACATAATAGATTGAGGTTGGGGATATTTAAAATTAATTAAAATATATTTTTAATATTAGGGAGAACAAAAATTCGGGCCTTATGTCAGAGCGTAGCAGTGTGTTGGTGTTTCTGCCAGGTGGGTACTGACACTTTTTCTTACGTTTTGCTAAGGGGATACAGCTTGTTAACATGTATGAAATGACAGTTCTGTTCTCTGACATTACTTTTCTTCTAAGTGGTAACATGTACATCAGTACATATATAGGTCTTCCATTTTACCTTAAACGTGTATGAATATGTCCACAAATAAGAGGCGACCGTCATCGGAGAATACTGTATTCTAATCTTAGAATTTTTCAAATGAAGTTGCAGTATAGCAAAAGACATCAAAAATCCCAAAACTTTTCAGCCACAGGGTTAAATATTGAATCATACCATCCTTGAAGTTTTGCACTCAATCTTTCCCTTTTCTTTGGGTATGAGCTCCTTTGTTTGACTGTTCGGTGAATAGTGCCTCATAGCCAAACCTTCATCGAGATCCTTGAAGTAGGAGTTAAGCCTTTTTCCCCCCCACTGTATGGTGCTTGGCACACTGAAGCATTCAATAAATAATGTGTAAGGTGCCACACAGCACTTAACGAATGAACAAGAAGCTGTATTGTTGTAATTTTTGTTTGTTTGTTTTTGAAGAACCAGTGTAAGTTGGAAAAACTTAAACTTACCAATTAACCCTTCCAGAAGCATGATTCTGGTTGTGTAACTACTACCAAACCAAGATCAAGTGTCAAGTAATTCATGTATAATATGTATTGCAGTTGTGTGTTCTTTTAGCCCCTTCACAATTTCCAATTATATCTAACATCCTACCTGTGGCACAAACCCACTCATGACTTTTGCCATCTCAATAGTGCAGCTTTGATACTGTTTTGTTAAATTTTTATATTATAATGAAATTGTTCCAATAGTGAACATGATCCTGGGGGAAATACATGGCAGACATAGATGTATGAAATACATGTTAGAAAAGTAACTCCTGCAGCCATGTAGCCCGCTCTTCTGACAAAATCTTGTTAACCAAAGGATGTTATGTTTTTTCGTGCATGCATCTTACTAAGGCCCCATATTAAATGGTTACCAAACATATGACATTGCACAATCCCATAAATCAGTTCAGGAGATGAGGGTATAAAGTCCAAATGTTGACAGTTTTTGTTTTGTGTTGCATGTGATAACAACTGGTGTCACTGCAAGGTCTTGGTGGCCACATCTTTATAGATAACTCATGAGTTATCCTCTCAACATGATAGATACTGTAATATGTGCTTTACTTCTTTAAGTATGTGAGCATATGGATATTATTTTAACAAAAATCTTATTCGTTTTTGTTTGGTGTTCTACATCCTTAACCATGACTAATGGTGAACTCAAAGTATTTTGACTTAGGCCATTGCAAGAAGGGCAAGGTTTAATCTCACTCGCCAGTGGCCACAGCCATTGTCTATTCTGCCTCTGTGAGTTCGTTCTTTATACTGACACAGACTTTCTGGGATGCCTCCTTAAAGCTACATCTCTTGGAGAAATCATGCACATTACTTCAGACCCAGAAGAGAGGGAATTAGCCTTCAAGGCTGGCCAGATATTAGTAGAACCCTTCTCTGTGAATGACCCTGCCAGCCAGCACATGTCTCGAAAGACTGGTACTAAAAAGAAATTCTCATAAGGCAAAGACTTGTAGCCCAAGCTGACCCTTGTACCCAAAACTGATACCACCTCTTCCCAGAGGCAAGGAAAAATGGAAGAGAGAAGCAGATACTACCCCAGATGGCATTATGTGTCCTCCCAAAAGGAGAGGCCAAGACACCATCTGTCCCTCCAGGAATAATATCATTAAGCCCTCTGCTATCATACAGGGGCCAGTGATGTTGGCTCAGTTGTGAGCTTGGAGCTAAAGAAACAGCTTGATATCAGACTGGATAATATCTTGACACTGGTACAGATGTTAGTATCATGAACAGAATTACTTCCAGTACTGGCCAATCCTTAAATGACAGAATATCATAAGAACTGCCATACTTCCCAACTATGGTCCCTCTTGTCCAGTATCCTGTCTTGGACAGTGGCCCATATCAGAGTGGAGGGTGAGTGTACAGAACAGAGAAATAATGGAATGATCCATCCTTTTTTTTTCTCTTCCCCCCCCCCCCCCCCCCCCCGCCCGGGGTGTGCCTTGTTAGAGGGTTGACTGGGCTTAATTTTTAGGCTTGATCTTGCACATACACCCACCTGACCTGAGCCCGAAGAGATTGTCATTTTCTGACCCTACCTGACCCAATCCTTAGTCAGAACAGCAGCAGTGCAAGATAATCCCACTACCTCTACACCTCCCGGGAGCCAGCAATATCGGAATAGCCCCGCTGACTTAGACTAATGGCCCATCTAACCCAGTGTTCTGTCTTCTGACAGTGGACAGTGCCATTTGCTTCATGGCCCAAAAGGCACTGTTACTCAGAAGACTTAATTTCTGGGTTGTGTAGTGAATGAGGCTGTTGGGCATGGGACTTAATTCATTTGTTGCAGTGGTTGGTAGGTGCATTGTATATGAGGCTGGAGCTTGTAAGTAGAGAAAAAGGAAGATCTTATGGTTATGGCAGTTGGATGCTAGGGATCTGGCCCAGGAGAGTCCATAGGCCTGGGTGGGAAACCAGAGGATGGGGAGGCATGGTCAAGCAGGGATAATCTGGGTGCCAGATGCACTCAGATGTCTGCTGCCCTAAAGGGAGGGCACAGCTTAGAGCCTGGGCCTCAAGTGGTGAAATTTGCTTGAAGCACTGTAAATAAAGTGGGTGACGGCAACTGAAGAGAGTGGTGAATCGTTTGTAGAGGTCTGGACACTGGGAGCAGAGATACAAAAAGAGGACTAGGCAAGGTAACCCATTACAGGTGTGCATTAACAAAGTGGTTTTTAAAATAGAAAATACTTTAAATTGGGACCAGCTAGGTTTTTATGGGGTGATTAAAAACTATGATTTTACTGGAGAAAAGCCACCTCTGGTAAATACCATGCTGTTCTTGATGATTTAAGATACCTCGGCTTGATGTGCTGAAGTGTTGAGAAATTTCAACTGAAGTAAGCAGGATCTGTGCCTGAATATATAAAGTGGTACAAGTGTTAAGAACTTTGAAATTCAGGCCTGGACATCTCAGTTTGGGGACCCCAAATTACTGGGCACTTGGCTTTTATCTTTGTTCTTCTGCTTCTCTTTTGTAAAATGAGGATACTTCTCTAGCTCATAGGGGCTATGACAATGAATTTATTTCTATGTTTGTGAAACACTCAGTCACTACAGATATGAGGGTCATAGAAAAGTCTATCAGGAAAACGAATAATTTAGTATTCAGTATAGGGTTTGGATGATGTGTGAATAAGGAATGGAAATGAACATTGACTAATGAGGATAAAAAGAAATACTGAATTGCTACCCATTCAGTGGGCATTTTCTTCTATGCACTACACAGGACATAGGTGCTGTGGAAAAAATAGTAAGTGAGCATTCAATTAAAGATCCTAGCAATGCATACCATTAATTCTGGCATTTCCTAGATTTTCAGTGTTTGACTTAGCAATTTTAAGTTTCTTTCATATATCTTTTTCGTAGGGAAAAATTGTAATGGGTAGCTTTAATTATGGGTGCTACCACCAATCTCACATATAGTATATGTAGGTGTTTGTCATTTTATTTGTCATGTAATCTTATGCTCACTTTTCATTGTGTTTTTGCTATTTAACTTCTCTGTTGTAATTGTATATAGAGATAAAGAAATAGAAACAGAATTAGGAATTAAGCAGAAAAGAAGAAAATCCATTTTAGAATAAAATCATTAAATTTTGGGCATTTGAGTGAACATCAAAATATTCAGTTTAACTCACTTGTTTATTTCTCCCCTAGGTTTGGCTGAAATGAATTACATGCATGAGCTTCTCACAAGCATGATTCACAAAAGGCAAGTTAAAACATGTATGGTAAAAGATTTTCATATGTACTGTTCTATTTTAATTGGTTGATTATAACATTAATCCTTCAGCTATGTGAGTTGTAGTCCCAGCAGACATTTTGGGAGTAATTATGCCCCTGATGACTGTGAATCTCTGTATAGATATTATCATGATACATTTCCTCTAGATTGCAAGTATATCCACTCCATTCAAGTGTGACTTTAGAAGAACAGAATAATGTATTTTTGACTCCAGTTCCTGGTTACAGGAAGGTAAGCAAATACTGAAACATGGCCTAACTTTTATAAAAGAAATAGATCATTTTAGTCATAGGAAACATTAGCTGGTCAAGCTAAGATCATGTTGTTTGAATTATTAATAATATTTGAAATTATTAATATTGATAAAGAACCCACCAAACACTTATTTAATCATAAATTCCTCTATTAAATCCAAAAGCTAAGTGGAATTTGTATGATTGCTGTAAACATGCCAAAAAATCCCTAACTAATAAGCAATTTAGTACATCCAAAGAGTAACATAACACTTAAAAGCATTTGATCAAGATACTTCCAAATGGGCGAATGCTGCAGGTGTTTAGGCACATGTTGGTTAGGTCCAATGTGGTCAGGCAAGTAATAGCTGTGACAGCACTTTAACAAGGGTGAATTTTCTCGTGTTAATCCAGATAAGATTTGCAGCTTCTCTTCTTCCCCACTCCTTATGGGAAGGTTTGGGTTTGTTTCTTTTAAGGCAGTTTTTTCTTTGTCTTCTTACTGAGGCTCTTTATTTTATTAGTTACTTTTGAAGTCGTACATCCTTCCCACACTACAAGTAATACTACAATGTTCTCATGGCCTTTTTTACTTGCTGATTGAGGCCTTCTTTACAACACATATATATCCCTAACTAAACATAAGAGAACTTTAATTCCTCAATTTATTCTTATCCTACAACTGTATAAAAGCGACCCACTTTTGTTCAGGATATAAACTGATCGCTTTTCTCATGGGTCAGAAAAGTTTGCTTCAGTTAATTTACAGTTGTGTTTGTAACCACTGGCCACAACTCAAAAAAGACAGGTGCTATCATAGATTTTTAAGAAGTTTATAATTAAAAAAATTATAGTATATTGCCCTGCTCCTTAAAAGCGAACTGCACATGTGGATTCCTGCTCCTCGGTGTCAATAGTTTGGCATGCTGAATCATGTGCTATGTTTCTAGCTTCTTGATTTTTAGTGTTAGTAAGTGTACTGAAGTGTTATAGTTAAAAACATAAAATATATATGCACTCTGAAGGTACTATATACATTTCCAATCTTTTTTTCTGTAGCACTTCAATAATTTTAATTTTATTTTTTAAGCACTAGAAAAATAGAACAAGTGCTCTGACACAATTGGTTGTCTAGACACAATACTGATGAAAATCACATTGGAAAATGGCAGAGAGCACAAAACATAAATATATTTCCAATTTAGTCATAATTTTTTCTTCCCCTAAAGAAAGTTATAAAATGCATATATTAATGTGGATGAGTGAACTTTTATACACTTTTTTCTTTTTTGGACTTGAACTAGATTATTCTGTCTACAAACATAGCCGAAAGCTCTGTAACGGTTCCAGATGTAAAATATGGTGAGTATTTTATATTGTAATTAAGAGAGTGTACACTGTATGTTCTTTACTTGCACTTTCCTTCTTCTCTCCCTCTTACCACCAGTTTAAAAAGGCTTTTATTATAAAACAACTTGGACACTGAGATGTCTACCTCTCTTTTACTCCCCCAGCAGCAGGAATTCACTTAAAGACTTCCTTTCAAGGTAACAAGGAAAGGAGTGAAGAAATTAAGACTTGACCTACTTTGCTGAGAAGTGCTATATATGTCAGTGACGTTGGTTTTAAGGGTGTCTGACATTTGAAACAGTTTTGCTGCTTGCAGATCATGTTGTGGCAGAAGAAAAATTTATTATTTTATTTTTGATATAATAACTTAAGTAACTTTGTTAGAGGAATCCCTGTCATGTAGAAAAATGCTTACATGTGATGGATAGCAGAATTAGAACCTTTTAAGCAGATATGTGAAGACGCACATTTATGGTTGAGGCTTAAGGTTAAGATGAGTAACTATCAACGAAGAGGACTTTGTCCCCTCTAGATTTGAAAGAGGCATATCGTCAGATCACATCATACCTGCTCACAGGTGTTTCTTTCACTTTGAATTGCCACTCCTTACTCTTGGACTTATAGCCACTCCGGGAGTATCCAGATACATTATGGTAGAGTTGGTAGCAGCTCTGAGATAGGAAAGGAAATGTGAATTCTGATCAGAGTTCACTCCATAGGTAGAGCATAGCAGAATAATTGGAGAATAACATAAGGCCTGGATTCATACAGGTTTGTTCTGAACAAAAGTAAAAGCCATGTCCTGCCATTACAAGCTCTCCTTCACCTATTGGGGGGCTAAAGATTGACATAGGCTCCCACAAGGTGCTGCTTTGGGTAGCTGAAACAAAGGAAAAGTATAATTGGGTTAGGAGGTGGTCACAGTTCATCATGTGCATAGATATCCTTCAGTGGGCAAGAATTCATTGGCAGGCTGTACAGTGCATCTCTACTGTCCTTCTCGGTGTCATCCGAAACGCCTGGAATGGAACCTAAGATTTCCAAGTCTCACTATTCCTCTGCTGTCAAAAAGATTTGTGAAATCCATTGGCAAAATGTTTTATCTTCCTCTACTGTGGGTCCACACAGAGAATTGCAGCCTACTGTTGCTATTAGTTACTCCATTAGTTCAAGGAACTTTGGTCTGGGCAGTGGGTCTCGTGTCCAGCTCCGCTGGTGACCAATGTGGGGTGTCAAAATTCCTAGCTCCATAGATTCCAAAGCCAGAAAGGACCATTGTGATCATTTAGTAAAACCTCTTGTGTAACTCAGGCCATTGGTCTCTCCCTAAATTATTATGATGCCTCATAGTGGAATTTGTTTTTTTTTTAGTTTGCTCTTTATAAAAACCTAGAACATATTTTTTTCCAGGGTATTTAAAATAATATAGAAATAGTAAGTGCACAGGCCTATTTGATCCATATATACCTGACGGATTCTTCATTCCATGTACAGGATAGGCCTGCTGGGGATGAATTAGGGTGGTGCAGGCAAGGAAGCTATTGTTAGTAGGCCTTCAGCCTCATAGCTTACAGAAACTGGACAGTGTGTAATGAATCAGGGGGGTTGGTGATTGAGGAGGCTTCATTGTTAAGGTGGAGAATTGAATTCCGGTCCTTCCTCTGCCACAGAATTCCTACGTGATGCTAGGCAAGCCACCCAAACCAAACTTTCCACCAAGGTCACTGAACTGTGTGTTCCTCATTTTCTGGTGACTGACTTGAGACCCAGGAGTCTGATTTGGAGAAGGGCTGAGTGCTCACAGCTGCAGTTCACATCAACAGGAGCTGCATTTTATTTTTAAAAGAAATTTAGCACACAAGACAACTTATTAGGGTAGAACATTGATTCTCAAGCTGAGGGTTGTGATGTGCTTATCTGGGGCTGGTGAGCCCCACCCCCAGACAGGCACAGGGTTGTGGGCTCAGAATGCTGCCATCCACAGGGCTGAGAGCCTTGATATCGACCAGGCACGGGGCTGTGAACCTCTCTGGTTCCTCTTGGTAGAGGAACGCGGGGTGGGGGGTTGGCGAGCAGTGATAACACAAATACTGCTCACTCATCCACCATGTTTCTCCATGTTCTCCTAGGGGGCTCTGAGAGGGAGGAACAACGTCAGGGTTTCCTTCATCTAGGTCACTTCCCCCACTTGGGCTGTATTGCGAGCATCAGGAGCTGCTGCTCTCTGCCGTCCCGAACACAGCCCTGGTGGGGAAAGTGACCAGGATGCAGGAAGCCCTGACTTTGTTCCTCACACCTGTAAGGGTGTGTTGAGTAGCAGTGTTTGTGGGAGAAGCAAGCAGTAATATTAGCCAATCTGTGCATGCAGGTCTGTTTCCCCAGCTGAGCTCAGGGGTGCAAAGATTAGTGGTAAAGAGGACACAGTGCAGGGGTTTGGATGAAGAAAGGGGGAGGGCAAGGGTTAGGGAGAAGGAGGCGGGGTGGGGATGAAGGAGGTCAAGCATGAAGGAGTCAGGGATGAAGGGGGAGCCACCCATGGGAAGGCCATGGGTCACACTTAGAGGCTTGCAATGTGAAAGGGGTCACCAATACAAAAAGTTTGAGAACTACTGGGATAGAAAATCCGAATGCAGAAATGGCAATCTTTGTATTTACATCATCCAGTGTGCACCAAGTTTCTGTTGTAATGCTAAGTAAGCACTGGAATTCTAGTTTGGAATTCTACTGTAGACATTCAGAGTAGTCCACGTGTTGTTGTGTATATGTAGATCTTTAACTTCTTTCTTTCAATTCATTGTGGTTTTTCATTTGACTATGGCTACACAAAATGGCAAAAACTTTTCTCCTCAGTGCAATACTTGAATTACATTGATGCTCTTTTTTTTTTAATTAAATTGCAGTCATCGATTTCTGTTTGACTAGAACGCTCATTTGTGATGAAGACACTAATTACCAGAGCCTGAGACTTTGTTGGGCATCTAAGACTAGTTGTAATCAAAGAAAAGGTAAGGCAGCAACAGACTTGGGTTAAGAAGCTTTAGAGAGGACCGACAAGCAATTTAAAAAAAAAGAGTGTGAATAATTGTGCTGTTTAAATGATAATAATCATTTAAATATTTGTGTGTTTTCTACATTTACAAAAATATCTATTTCAATTACTGTATAATACAAAGTACAGTGCTCACTTTATATTTGTTTTATTTCACATATTTGCAATGGAAAAAAGAAAGAAAAGGAATATTTCAGTTCACTTCATACAAATTCTGTAGTGCAATCCATTTATCATGAGTTGAATTTACAAATGTAAAATTGTTAAAAAAATAAAACAAAACCCACAACTGCACTCAAAATAAAAGTGTAAAACTTGAGTCCACTCAGTTCTACTTTGTGTTCTGCGAATCACTAAGACAAACAAGTTTGTTTACATTTATGGGAGACAGTACTGCCTGCTTCTTATTTTCAATGTCACCTAAAAGTGAGGCCGGGTATTTGCATGGCACAGTTGTAGTCAGCATGGCGAAGTATGTAAGTGCCAGACACACTAAACATTCATATTCCCCTTCATGCTTTGACCACCATTACAGAGGCCATGCTTCTATATTGATGATACTTGTTTTAAAAAATGCATTAATTAAATTTCTGACTGAACTCCATGAGTGAGAATTGTATGTCTCCTCCTTTGTGGTTTTAACTGCATTCTACATATATTTTGTGTTGTGGCAGTCTTGGATGATGGCCTAGCATATGTTGTTTGATTGAAGAGTACTTTCACTTCAGATTTGACAGAACACAAGGTACCAGTATGAGATTTTTAAAGATAGCTACCGCATTTGATCCAAGGTTTAAGAATCTGAAGTGCCTTCCAAAATCGCAGAGGGATAAGGTGTGGAATGCGCTGTCAGAAGTCATTAAAAAGAAGCACTCGATGCAGAAACTACAGAACCCAAACCACCAAAAAAGACAATCGACTTTGTGTTGGTGCAACGGACTCAAGTGAAGAAAATGAGTGTGTTGGTCCACACTGCTTTGGATTGTTATTGAGCAGAACCCCTCATCAGTATGTAAGCATGTCCTCTGGAATGGTGGTTGAAGCATGCAGGGGCATATGAATGTTTAGCATATCTGGCATGTAAATGCCTTTTGCAATGCCAGCTACAAAAGCCATGCAAATGCTTGTTCTCGCTTTCAGGTGACAAGAAGCAGGCAGTGTTATTTTCCATAAATGTAAACAATATTAGTCTTAGTGATTTGCTGAACAAGAAGTAGGACTGAGTGGATTCATAGGTTCTAAAGATTTACATTGTTCTCCTTTGAGTGCTTGCTCATGTTCATTCTACGTTAGGTGTGTGAGTGTATGTACCACATGCACAGTTGCTGGATATTTCCCTCTGGTATCAAGTCAGATCCCAGACCCTAATTTTCCAGGTCAGTATCCACTTGCTCACCAGCTCAGACTGTTGGTCCACATGTCAACATGCACTTATGTGGTACAATATGTGAGACTCTATCTCAGACCCCTTCAAAAGTGACTTGCATTGGTCTACCTCCCATCAAGATACCGTATAGACATGGTTCTCACAATCCTGCCACAGGTATTTACCTCCTTAGCCTAGCGGACAATCTTTGCATACATGTCTGAAGGTCTTCCCTTCACAGCTCTGTGCCTTTCACTTACCCAGAGGTGGCCTTTGGCTATTGGGGGCCCTAGGCGAAGACCCATTGTGGGGCCCCCCACAGGCCCATGGGGCCCCCTCTGTGGCCCCACTCCCCCCAGCTCTCCCCCTCGCTACCCTGCCCTCCCTCCTGCCCCAGCTCCCCACACCATAGCCCTGGCCCCCTGAGCCCAGCTCCTCCTGCTGCTGCTGACCAAGGCAGTTGTGGCTTTTGGGGGTTGGCGAAGCAGGCGACAGGGCCCCTTCCTGCTTCGGGCCCTAGTCATCCACCTGCTTCGCCTACCCCAAAAGCTGCCTCTGCACTTCCCTTAGTTTCAGATGCCTCGGACCTGGGCTGGGGAGCACTCCTTGGCTGTCTCAGGACAGAGGGTCTCTGGTCCTCAGAGGAGCTGAGGCTGCACATAAACATCAGGGAGCTCAGAGCGATCTGCCTAGCCCAGTGGTTTTCAAACTATGGGTCGGGACCCAATACTGGGTTACAGACCCTCAGGTACCGGGTCGTGGCCCATCCTGCCACTGCCGCTGAAAGACTGGAATGTATTGCTCAAAAATGTAATTATTAGGTCGTGGGCATAAATGATTTTTTTTCAACTGGGTCCCAAGAAAAATGTTTGAAAACCATTGGACTAACCTGTGAGGTGTTCCTTCCCCAGAAGTCGGGAAGGGTAGTGTCCTGACAGACTTCACGCCAGCAATGTATTACCTTAACAAACAAGAAGGAGCATGGTCTTCAGCAGTATTCCAGGAAGAGTTCAAACTATGAAACTTCTGACGGGCACGCAATCTCCCTAGAAGACTCTCACCTCCCAGGGGTTAAGAATTCTGGGTGATCATCTCAGCAGCTCTTTCTTCTCTCACCACAAGTGGCCCATGCATTTGGAGGTAGCAAGAACTGTCGTCTGGAAGTGAGGGACTTCCCAAGTAGACCTGTTCATGACTAAACAGAACAGGAGTTGCCAGCAGTTCTGCTCCTTGAGATTGCACGAAAGCAACTCTGTCTGATGCCTTTCTCCTTCAGTGGTCAGGAGGTCTCATGTACACCTTTTCCTTGATTCCTCTAATCCATGGGGCCCTCATAAAGATCAAGAGAGGTAGGGGGAACGTTATGTTGATTGCACCAGACTGGCCCCATCAGCACTAGTTTGGCGTGCTGCTGAACTTAGCAATGACTTCCCCCTGGACAGTCCAGGCCCATCTGGATTGATTTTGCAAAACTACGGTTGACTGTTGCACCTAAACTTGGCCTCCTTGCACTGACAGCATGGCTGCTGCATGGTTGAACCGAAAGGAGCAGTCTTATATGGCTCAGGTCCAGAGAGTCTTGCTAGAGAGTAGGAAACGTTACACTAGGGTCACTTACCTGACAAAATGAAAGTAGAGAATGAGTGGGAGCAAAGGTCATTTGAACAATAAATAAATAAACTTTGCTAAAAAGAGAAGCCAGTCATTTTAAATTTATCCGAAGACCAAAGTGTCTGAGTTAAGGAAAGAGTAAAAACCTTACTTTTAAAAGGGACATTCTGCATTTAAAACCAAGTACCACTTCAATAAGTAGAGCAATATTAATTGAACATTACAGTAAGCAATCCTCCCAATCTCAGAGCGCTAGGCAAGGTATCTGTATGAAAAATACTCCTGAAATAAAAAGAAAGGCACTATACAATTGATGACAGTGCTAGCCCTTGTTGTTTCAGGATGAATAAGTATTTTAAGATGGAAAATAATAGTACCTGACATGAAAGAGTTCACAATCCCTTGCCCAGCAGGAGAAACACTTACAATCTGAATATCAATCTACCCCTAGGGACATTGTTTATTTGAAACAAAAGTGTGATAGTGTCTATTATTAAAAGGGGACACAGAGTTCCTCAGACTAAACAAAGCAAAACTTATCTTAAAAGGGTATTTCCATGCTGATCGTGGAAAATGGATACATTCTTGAAAATAAAATCTACAGCATGGATAACATTCAAAATATTCTGCTGAGAGATGCTACAATAAAGCCCCAGGACCTTGGACATGTGTGATATAGTTACATGCATGTTGCATTGTTCCTCTGCTATACACAGAAATGGCAATGAAATGTACTAAAACTTCACTCCCCTTGCCAAAAAAAGCAGGCGTGCTGAATGCAAGGGACCAATGCTATGTGTTCCAGCAAACCAAAGCTAGGATAGTAGCTCACTATAACTTTTGACATGACAGTCTTGATCCTTTCTGTTCCACCCATAAAGGAAAAATCAGAGGTGTGACCTCTACATGACTTTGTTTGTGTGTGTTTATTTTTTAAATCTTCCACTGTTGCTTTTCAAAAAAGTTTTAAATGACACAGGATTAAAAAAGGCAAACCAGTTCCTAACCTAATACTCCACCATTGGAGTTGTACTAGTGCTGGTGGTGCAGTTGTGGAAGAATTCCTAAAAATATGCAAATATAGATCAGACTTTAAATGCTTAATTGTAGCCTGAAAAAATAAAATGTCAGGTAGTTTAGGCATTACATTTGACTTTTAAGTCCTATAGTTCACAAATCAGATAGCAACAGGAGTACTAATGAAATAATAAAAAGAGAACTCCCTCCCCAAATGCTTGCAGCAGATCCCTCTCTGGTAATATGCCACTCATGAAAGGGTAGGAACTAGGGGTAGTCTTACATGCTCCTCTCTCAATCTACCAGATTTCTAATAGAAAAGCCACGCTGGGCACTAAAGCTGCTGCAAGCACAGGTAACGTATCCTTTGCGCTCTAGGAAGTAGAGTAGATTAGGGTACATCACTGAGGAAGCCAGTTCCCTGCATGATAGCCTCTGATCCATAAGAATGTACCTTTACTTCTCAAATGAGCCATAGGCTCCCATGCAAGCCATCTCCTCTATCTCTGTGTGAGGTCAGAACGAATCATTTTTTTTTCCCTTTCAAAATGAGATGAAGTCCTTAGTTTCTATGTAGGGGGTTTTTTGTTGTTTGTTGTTGTTTTTTGATGGGAGGACAATTGATTAAATTCTAAGGTGAAATTTTCAAAAAAAGCTCAGGAGACTAAGCAGTTTAACTTCCATTTTCAGAAGTGAGTTAGGAGCCTAAGGCTCATTGAAAGGCTTCATCATTTTCTGATCTCTGTGTGTATGTGATGTTCCCCTTCTGCAGTCTGGACTGATGTGCCACTGCTCCACCCCAATTCTCCACTTGAGGCCCCCGACTTACCCCACCTTGCTGTGTGAACCCCCACTCCCGGGGCAGCTCACGCCCAGCCACCTGCATGTAATTGGTGGAAGAGTGTTCTCACTAGCCACTCCTGGGATAGACCTCCCAGCAAACACCCCAGTCCCAGAGACAATGTTGGGAGCTACTGTTCGGCAGGGTTCCGTGCTGTCCTCAGCACTGTACTGTGCAAACTCATTGACACTTGTCCGTCAGTTTATCAAAGAAATTGATATGCACTAACTTTGCTCCCAGTGAGGCCTTTGCGCACGCTTCATTCAACATTGCACTGCTTTAGACAAAACAAAGAAGTTTATTGACTACAGTAAATTTTAAATGATTATAAATCAAATTAATATAAAACCAAATGATTATTCAGTCAGGGAGATCCTCACAATCAAATAAAAGGAAAACTTGCATTCTAAACTAATATCTCTACTCCAGTGTATGGCCTACTCTACACTCGCAGCACTTTTCGGCAGCAGTTGAAGGGAGATACTCAAGGTATGTAAAATACCTTGTGTATCTTCCTTCAGCTTTATCACATCTACTTACTTCCCTGTCCACACTACTCTAAGTCAAAGGGAAATGCCATCCCTTCAACTTAGCATTGCTCTTCTTACGGGGCTGGAGTTACTGAGTTGAACTCCAGCTGGATGGAGCACATCTTGACTGACCACTCAGTTGAACCCAGAAGAGCAAACTGATGGCAGTGAATTTGCTGCCATGAGTGTAGACTAGCCCTTAGTCTAGCTTGCCGACTTGGTTGCTACTGCTGCTTTTACAGCCAGGTTCTTCCTGCCCTGTGGATTGGTTTCCAGTCCTCAGTATTGCATAGAAGATGGAATTCAGGAAAGAGCCCCTAGCCAGTGGGCCTCTTTGTTTTAACAAGCCTCCAGCTTTCTCAACACCCACTGGGGTCAAATGATCATTCATGTCCAGCAGTGGGCATGATTTCTACTTCCCAGAACTCAGTCTGTTAACTTTGCTGCGTTGTCTTGTAATGAAATATTTTCAGCAAGTGTGAATGGATCTCTTGATTAGTAGAACGTGTAAGTCTGCAGTTTAGTCAGTTTACAAATAATGATTAAAGCGTACCTAAATCTGCTGTTTTATTAAAAGGCCGGGCTGGACGTGTTTCCAAAGGGTATTGTTACCGGCTTGTACATAGGGACTTCTGGACAAACAGTATACCGGAATATGCAGTACCTGAGATGCTGGTAAGAACTACTTTCAAATGTCATTTTTCTAATATGATTTTATTTATATTTAGTGATGAAAGTGAAAAGTGTGGCTACATTGTTGTTAAAGGGTAATGCATGCTTATTAAAAGTTGCTCACATATTGTTCAGAGTGTAAAATTATTGACTTATTGGCATAATAGCTGAAAATTTGACTAATATTTAGTAATATAGAACTAATCTGATAAAATACTTTCAGTATACTTCTACTAGAAAAATAGACATTGTTTGAATAATTTTCTCTGTGTAGAGAAAGGCAGATCAGGTCAATAAAACTACATTGTATTAAATGGTTTGGTAACCTGGTAAAAGTAGAATTGTTTATTGTGGGAAATACAGGGCAGTTATCTAATAAATTGGGGGAGGGGGATTATCACTCTAAAAATGTGGCTTTTTGAAAAGGAAACATTTCATACAGTGAGTTTAAATGAGTTAATTTCTGCCATTTGTGGAAAGATAACATTTCCCAATTTATTTTTCTTTTCAGCGATGTCCATTAGGAAGTACAGTCTTAAAGGTTAAAATCCTTGACATGGGGGAGCCAAGAGCTTTATTGGCAACAGCTCTGTCTCCACCCAGAATAGGTGACATTGAGCACACTATCCTTCAACTTAAGGAGGTAGGCACTTCCAATTGTTTTGCTAAAGACCAGATAGTCTAAATATACTGTAGATAGATAATTAGTCTAAATTTGACATTTAAAGAGGTACTGGCTGCTCATGGAAAACTGCAAAAACAATCAAACAAAAAAATCCTCCCAAACCTTTTATTCATTTAGAAACCCTTGGCTATGTCTACAGTAGGAAAAGTTAGATCGACTTTATTAATTCGACCTAAGAAGGTCAACTTTAAGTCGAGCTTATTAGGTCGACTTAACAAAGTGCTTTCCCTTAACCGGGACTTATTAATTCGACTTAACTTCCCTTAGGTCGACCTAAGACAGTGGATTTATGTGTCCACACTGGGCTTAGGTCGACCTAAGGAAGGGTTAGGTCAACCTAATGAGTGGTCCTTACTAAGCTGAACTAAACTTTCATTAGGTCGATTTAAGGATTTTCTTAAGTCAACCTAATGAAAGCCTAGTGTGGACGGGGCTTAAGTTAGGTCGACTTAAGCCTCCTTAAGTCGACCTAACTTGCCAGTGTAGACATAGCCCTTGATCTTTTTTCCTAATTGAGGAGCATCACTCCCTGGTTTGTTAAAACAAACACTGGATGATTTCTGCAACCATTAATTTTATGTCACCACACCAGGTTTATGACTTCATTTAGGAGCAGGAACAGATGAATTTTTGGGAAATAATCCTGTTGGTAGACAAGTGTCCTTAATAAGAATGAATGAAAGAAATAGAAATCATGCCCTATAAGAATTGTTTATAAATAAAAGCCAAAATTCTGTCCCATTCTTCCCCACTCAAAGGATTGCAGGTGGGAAAGATACTTCTAACCTTGCACACATCTCTACAGAGCGTGTGCTTCCTGATCTTAAAATTGTGTGTGTGTGTGGGGGGGGTCGTTAATGACATTAAATATATTCTCCTTTTCCCAAGCATATGGGTATCAGTTTAGAAGTAGTGTAGCTCAATTGCATCTTCAGTCTCTACCACACAATTTTCAGCTGCAAAAAAACGGGCTTTTTAAATTTGCTTAAGCCCTCCAACTTCCAACGACTACAATGGTGCTACTAATTTCAATTATTGTTCTAGGACAAATTTTTTTTTTTAATGCCGATGTTTTAGATGTTGCTAAAGCAGAGTCATGTACTATTAACCATATAATTAAATTTATAAAGATGGGAGCACTTGCAATTAGTACGCATCCTGAAGAAGAAAATCCTTATGATGGTGAGCTAACCTTCTTAGGAAGAGTGTTGGCACAATTACCAGTGGATCAGCACCTTGGAAAGCTAATAGTTCTTGGCCACGTCTTTGGATGTTTAGAAGAATGCCTTATTATAGGTAGGTGAGAGATCAAAACGCATTTAAGAACTGTCTTTCATAAAACTACAGATGTTTTTCAGCTCTTAATTTCCATCTGTTTTTATTACAGCTGCAGCACTTTCTTTGAAGAACTTTTTTGCAGTGCCTTTCAGACAGCATCTTGATGGCTACAGGTATTTTATGATTAAGATATTTAACTGCTTTTTTTAAAAACACATAGCCAGCCAGCCAGCCATGCTGCTTCTCCAGAGAGTCTTGGGGTTTTTTCTTTAAGACTGTAAGCTTTATGAGGGTGGGGGGTTGAAGTCTTCTTGTCAATAACAGGCAATGTTTGTGGCACTTTCTACTATAAGAATAAAGTTAGTCTGTACAGAAAACCAAACTTTCTCGGGGCCAGCACGAAATACCAGAATTGACTCCCATGTGAACTAAATACCATGACAAACCTCACCACCTTCTGCTTCAAGTGCAATCCACTTTTTTTATCCTTGCCTTCTCTAACATAAATACATAGCAGTGTGCACATTATAAAAACCCTACCAAAACACAAACCTTTCACCCCCGGGGGTGAGGATATGAGAGAAAACAAACCACACATGATCATTATTGATCACATTTCTTAATGCATTGCTGGAGGGGTCTCAAATACTTCAGTGATAAGGGTGATATAAGAAATGTAGAGAGTAGCCTTAAATATATTCCTTGTTTGTCTTGTGATGCTTTTCTGTTCGCATTCCCAGGAACAAAATGATTTTTTCTGGGAATAGTAAGAGTGACTGCATTGCACTTGTGGAGGCATTTAAGGTAATCATTTTTCAAGCATACTAAAAATCTTCCAACAAAATTTAACAAACATAAAGATTTATTTACATAGCCTTGTAGCACCTCTGCAGTATTAATTGGGTATTGATATCTGTTTAAAATACAATCTGTGTAATGTTAGTTTGAGCTAGTTTTTTTCTAATACTAATATCTTCTGTAGATGGTTTCTAGAAGATGTTTCTATCATAACCCGTGTTTTGTTCTTCAGGTGTGTGTCAATGTGGAGTCCACTGTAGGTGCACATTAAGCTTATGCATGTGACAGAGGCTTTTGAATAGCATTTTCTGGTGGAGATGTGCCCATACCCTGTGCAGCACCATGCTCCTGTATGAGGGCACAAAAGGACAAATGACCCTTCCCCAGCTCTTTCTTACTGCCTACGGCAGTGAAATGGAACCCAGCAAGTGTCCCACCCTTTGGGGTTTTTTGAGCTTCAAAATACAGGGTGTTTTTTTCCCACAGATCTTAGGAGAAGAGCTTTTCCTCTTTGCAAATCCCAGAATTGGACATTTAAAAAAGAAAACTATTTGGCACTCCTCGTATAACAAGGTGAAGTGCTTAGTGTAGGTGTGGGGTAGACTCTAAACCATCAGGATTCAAACTCTGCATGCCCTCTGACTGCCTCATTTCCTGTTTCACTGACTGACTATTCTGCTTGATGGAAAGCAACATCCTGGATAGATGCTCAGGATGCTGGTTCTGTTCATCAAGAACTCACAAATCTAGGATGTTTGATTCAAACTGCATCTCTTAGAGCAGTCCATGTGAGTCTCTTCTGTGATTTGAGTACACAGCACCTCTGTCCAATAAGTCCCAAAGGGGTAGCCATGTTAGTCTAGGTCTGTAAAACAAACAAGAAGTCCTGTGGCATTTTTAAAGACTAACACTTTTATTTATCGCTTTCGTGGGAGAAAATCCCGCTTCGATTTTCTGTCCAATAAGTGATTGACACAAGCAGTTCAAATACACAACACATTTTATTGATACAAAACTCCCTATTGAGTAATTATCTGACATTGCAGTTACATGCAATCCAAGGTGATGCTGAATTGAAAAGCACCCTGCTTGTGATGACCAGTGATCAGAGGGTCGTTGGGCATCTTCTCTCCCTCATCTCTTTCCTGTTACACTTTTTACTTACTTTATAGTCTGAATTTTGGCCATGCACCAACATAGTGGTAAGCACTTGCTGTTGCACTCTGTCACAGTGTCGTGATCTGTGGCTTTGGCACTTTTCACAAACTTGCTATTTTCTGCCTCAGTGTGATGTCTATGTGATCTGCCTGCTTTCAGCGAATGGTAGTAAGAGTTTCAAAATGGAGTAATTCTTGTTTTCCATTATCACGTGAGGTGGTATCGCTGGCCATCTCGGCTAATAGCCATTGATTGACTATAGTTTCAACCAGTTTGCCTGGTTCTGAATTTAGGCTTAGCAGCCTGTAATTGTCAGGATCGCCTCTCAAGCCTTTTTTAAAAATTGGCATTACATTAGTATTGCGGGGCAAGTATACTGGGAAGGTGAGGAAAAGGTGTGGATTGACCACTGCCTCAGTAGATTCTCATTTGGAATGAGACAGCTGAGGTAGTCAAAGTTATTGGTGCTGTCTATTTCTTCCAGGTAGTGTTGCCTTATGGCCCACCAATCGGGGCATTGCGATCTAACTGACAGATTAATCAAAGTAGCTCTTCAATTGGGCAATGCGTCCTAGGGCTGGAGTCAGCAAAGTAGCCCTCAGATTGGGTCAGTGTGGCCAAGCAGCTGACATCAGTAAATCTGTCCTCTAATCAGAACAGCACGGCCCAATGGTCAGAGTCAACAAGGTAGCCCTGTGATCATGGCGGTGTGACCTGGTAGCCAGAGTCAGTAAAGCGGCCCCTCAGTGGGGTGGCAAGGCCTAACAGCTGAAGTCAGTGAAACAACCCTCTTGTCAGAGCAGCATGACCTAATGTCCCATTAGGGTAGTGTGGCACCACCTACAGGGATGCAGCATGCAGAATAGGTGGGGGCTCAGGCCCACTATCTTCTGAACCCCCAGCCCAATGGCAGTGCTGGGGGTGTTTGCTACCGAGTCAGAGGAAATGCTCCGAATACATGCTGACTGGCACCCTGCTTCACCTCCCAAAACATTGTTCAAGCCCCCTGGAGTACTTTCTACCCTAGTGGCGGTGGTAACATTCTACTATTCTCTCGGGTCCCCAGTTGGTGTGGTTCCTGCCTGTTTGGTCTCTCTTTGGGGTTCATCTGGCAGCCTGGAATCCTCCTGGGCTCAGCAAAGTTTGGCTCAGCATTTGGCATCTGCAGTAGAGAGAGCCAGCGATGTGCTGCTTTTCCGGTCAGCAATCCATCCAGCTGAGCTGGGTTGCTTTGCCCTTTATATCTCTCCTCCATACTGAGCATGTCAACAAAGGTGCAGCCTGCAGTGAGTCTTTAACACTTTCCAGGCCAGGGCGGGGCTGGTACACCCGATCACAATTCGCTGTCCGCCAGTCATCTGATACAGAAGCTGATTTGAATGATAAGGTTACATATCTCAGTTAGTAGTTCTGGAATTTTGTATTTGAGTTCATTCAGTATTCTTGGCTGAATATCATCTGATCTGTGTGGCTTATTATTCATTAATTTATCAATTTGTTTTAAAACCTCCTTTATCAACACCACAATCTAGGAAAGTTCATCAAATGTGTCCATAAAAAGAATGGTTCAGTTGTGGGAATCTCCCTCACATTCTCTGTAGTGAAGAATGATGCAAAAAAATCATTTCCTGTCCCCACAACAGTCTTGTCCTCTTTGAATGCTCATTTAGCACCTTGATTGTCTAGTGGAGCCACGGAGATATATATATATATATATAATATATTGGCAGGCTTCCTGCTTCTGATATAATTAAAGAATTTTTTGAGTTTAGTGTTTTGTCTTTTGCTAGTTAATCTTCAAATTCCTTTTTTGGCCTGCCTGATTATACTTGACACAATCAGAGTGGATCTGAATAGGGACTTGGAATAGTTAGCACATTACAAAAAGTAATCGTCTCTGTTTACACATTCTCACCTTCTAATCAACTGGTGTGATCTATCCTAACTGAACTGACTTTGCTAACACTTGTCCTCCTTCATCCTGGTATATGTACATATACCTCTCAACTGTAGTTTCCACTTCATGCCTCTGACGACATGTGTTGGAGCCCACAAAAGTTTATGCCCGAAGAAATTTGTTAGTCTTTAAGGTTCCACAGGACTCTCGTTGTTTTTGCTGTACACAGTTTAACATAGCTACACTTCTGGAACTTGTCATTACTACTACTAGTTTTCCGTGCAAAGTTTGGGGAAGTTTTTTTTTTTTTTTTTTTTTTACTTTTAATGTGCTAAATTCATGTATTGTAATAGGCAATGCAATACGTTTTTGTCTACTAAAATCTATTGATTATTTTAGGCATGGCAGATCCGAAGACAAAGAGGAGAACTAAGGCATCCCAAGGTTAGTTAATGTTTTTTCAACTATGGTACAACACTCTGTCATTGAACTGTCAAATTCCCAGCACAGGAAGCATATCTCAGAGTAATCTCTATATTAATCTTCAGATTTATATACTTGTAAATGAGAAGTACAGGCTGAGTAAGTTGTAGTTAGATGCTATGGTGTTCGTTCAGAAACAAGAATGGTGAATTATATTTCACTATAGACTTTGCGTTGCAAATGCTGCGTGGCTTTATAAAGAATCATTTACTCTATTAATCAGTGTTGCTGGATTGGACCTTCCTCCCAATCCAACATTAATTGGCTCTTGATTAATATCAGAAATGGTCCTGTTCCTCTTCGAGTGGTGTCCGTGAAAGGGTGCTCCACGCCAGGTGTTTGCCGTGTCCTCGTGCCGAGGTCGGAGATTTTTCCCCGCAGTCCCACTCCAGCCACGTATGATTGATCTTTTGCTGCCGTTGGTGCCCACGAGTCATGTGAATGCAGCCAGTCTCCCTCAGTTGCTTTCCAACCATCTTCCCTTTGAGATTGAGTCCCCAACCACTCCTCATGATACCTGAAATTAGAAATACCTTAGTTATAGTTATATGTTTAATAATAGTTTATTCAATCGTAGTAGCTTAGTTGTTTAGTTAGTTAAGCTTTGTTTCAAATAAAAAAGAAAGAGACAAAGAGAAACTTTTGCTTCATAATTCATAGAAATGCCTGGTTCAACGGGATTTAAGCGCTGCTTCCTTTGTAGGGAAGCTAAGCCCATTTCTGACAGGCACACTCAATGTATCCGCTGCTTAGGTGAGGAGCATATTGCTCAAAAATGCCCTCACTGTAAAAACCTAAAGACGTGAGCACAAAAAGACAGGGAGCTGCGCCTGAAGAGCTTCCTTTTTTGAAAAATCTCTAAGGCCAGCCTCCGACCCTGGTCACAATGCTTCTCTGAAGCCTAGAGGCAGGGATGACATGAAAAGATCATCCACCCCATCAAGGATCCTCCCCCCCCCCCATGGCATGATCACCACTCTCACACAGATGTGACCACAGGGGTCACACAGGAACTGTTAAAACGGGTGGCCCAGTACCTCAACATCTCATTAGAGGAGGTGACTCAATCTCAACACAAGCTCTTAAAGATCCTAAGGACGTCAACTCGCTCCAAAATAGCACTACTGATGAATGACGCAGTCATGGACCTGGCAAACCTCATGTGGCAGACACCAGCGACTATTACTCCAAACTGTAAGACAGCAGATAAAAAATACTATATACCGCTAAAAAACAATGAATATTTGTTTGCACACCCTGCACCAAACTCACTCATTGTAGAAGCAGAACAACAACAAAGTAAACAGGCATACAACAGAAAAAGAGTGGAAATGAGTAGACTCATTTGGCCACAAAGTGTATTCTTCAGCGAGCCTACAATTAAGAGTGGAAAACTATGCACCCCTCTTGTCCAATTATGATCACAATAATTACTTCAAATTTCCAGAGGAGTAACTGTGTTAGTCTGTGTACAGCAAAAACAATGAGAGTCCTCTGGCACTTTAAAAACTAACAAATTTCTTTGGACATAAGCTTTCATGGGCTTCAAACCACTTCGTCAAATGCATGAAGTGGAGACTACAGTTGAGAAGTATGTATACATATGCCAGGGTGAAGGAAGGCAAGTTTAAGCAAAGTCAGGCCTTGTATACACGATCACTGTATTGCGCAGGAAAAATCATTACCGCGCGATATCAAGCACGGTGTACATACGTGCAACGGTGATGTTGCGCGTCAAGCGCCTTGTTGTAGCGCAATCCAACAACCACTTCGACGAGAGTGGTAACAGCTGTTGCGGATCATCTGTTGCACGTTTGCGCTCGTGTGTATGTTTACCGCGCAATGATTGGCCTCCGGAAGTGTCCCATCATTCCCAAGTCGTCCTCTCTGGACTTCCCCCCACCCGCTCTTTGGCAGTGATGAAACTGTCCCCGCCCAGAGTTGAATCCCGGGATTTTCAAATATTTCGTCAGTTTCATTTACTGGTCTCTTCCTCATGGAGTGGAGTGCAGCAGTGTTCCCAGTAGCAATGGCGACCCGTCTCGGAAGACGCACACCCCTTTGGTCCACGGCAGAGGTGCTTGACCTGATCAGCATCTGGGGAGAGTCCGCTGTGCAGGCGCAGCTTCGCGGCAGCAGACGAAATTATGATACATTTGGCATGATTTCTTGGGCAATGACGGAGAAAGGTTATGATAGAGACACATTGCAGTGTAGATCAAAGGTGAAGGAGCTAAGAATCAGCTATCAGAGAGCGAAGGAGGCAAACCTACATGCAGGTACTATCAGGAGATCGGAGCCATCCTCAGTGGTGACCCCACAACAACTCCAAACAGCACAGTGGACACATCTCTAACCACACAAGCAGTCAATGCCACAACAGAGCTGGATGAGGACGTTGAGGAGGTGGCGGGGGAGACGGAGGAGGACCCGGGGCAAAGCGCAGCATCGTGTAGCCAGGAGCTGTTCTGCACCCCCACTGATACGTCCTCTCAAGAAGACATTAATTGCAGCATGTCCTATGAGTCGGCTGAGGGGGGCTCTGGTAAGTTTCTGATTTGTAAAGCTAAAAGTCTGTCTCACGTTAAAATATCATTGTGCGTTGCGGGGGTGCTTGCTGTCTCTCCCCGCTGTGCACGCTCCTTACTCCCCACCCATGAGAAGGGCATCAACACAAGCACTGATTGTGAAGTAATCATCTGCATTTAGGTCAGTAAATGATTCCTCAATGTACCTCCAGAGCCTAGTACTCAGATTGGATGGGATGGCATTTGTGCCAATGCTCCCAAAGATGGACACTTTGCCCCGCCAGCTGCAAAGCACAGCCCTGGGAACCATGGCCGCAAACAGTGCTGCAGCATACGGTCCTGGATGGCTGCCAGCGGCATGTAGGAGATGTATTCTAGCAGGCAGGGGCACTCTGAGGAGAGCAATATCGGGTTCCATCTCTGTGCCCAACGCTGATTATTAGCCCCCAGTAAAGCTGTCTACTAGGACGTACCTTGTCCGCTTCAGCAAGGCATAGGATGTTGACCGCCCTGCACCTTCCAGAGTAATGTGCTACTGGAAGTTTAATTTTCTTATCCTGGCTATGTGTAAACAGCAGCTTTACAATTATTTCTTTCTTTAGAACAGACCTTGAGAAGGCCGTTGTCTACCCCCGCTGCCCGAATGAGAAACATTCGGCAGCGTGCATGAAGGAACAGGGAGGATATGTTTCAAGACGTGTTGAAAGCTACACAGGAGTCCTTGAAAGCTGCACAGGATTCCTCCGCTGAGACTAGAGCATTCAGAGCTGAATACCAGCAGATGTGGAAAACATACACCGAGGAACTGATAAGCGTCATGAAGGAGCAAACAGAACTGTTCAAGAGCATGATCGCTTTGCAGACCCAGGCGATTGATGTTAGGGCTCCACTACAGACACTTCAGCCACGTCTGCCTCCCACCCCCCGTAGTCCCTATAAGAATTTCTTTGAGGTGCACCCGTCCCACCGTAGCATTCCAACAACTAGCTCTCCACCCCCGTACTTTCTAGAGCCCCGCAGCTACACACACCTGTAACCCCAACCTTCTAGCTTTGAATAAAAACAGAATAAAATCATTTGATTATGGCTTTATTTTTACACATGGCTACTTTCATAAGGTGCAGCAGATGTGTCCTAAAAGAAAACTAGGGGAAGGCGTAATTGAAATGCTCCCTGAGTGCCTCCCTTATGCGAGAAGCTTCCCCTTTGGCCCCCCTAATACTCCTAGTGGCTGGCTGTTAGTATGCCTCCTCGAGGCGCTGTGCCTCCATAGCCCACACTGGGCAAAACTTTTCTCCCCGACTTTCACAAATATTATGGAGGACACAACAAGACGCAATCACAGCAGGGATGTTGTCCTCCGACAAGTGCAGCCGCCCATACAAACAACGCCAGCGGCCTTTTAAACGGCCGAAGGCACACTCCACAGTCATTCTGCAGCAGCTCAATCTGTAATTGAACCGCTCCTTGCTTTGATCTAGGTTACCGGTGTACGGCTTCATGAGCCATGGCATCAGTGGGTAGGCTGGGTCTCCGAGGATAACTGTGGGCATCTCCACATCCCCCACTGTAATTTTTTTATCAGGGAAAAAGGTACCCCCTTGCAGCTTCTGGTACAAACCGGAGTTCCTGAAAATGCGGGCATCATGCACCTTTCCTGACCACCCAGCATTGATGTCAGTGAAACGCCCCTTGTGATCCACGAGTGCTTGCAGCACCATGGAGAAGTAGCCCTTCCTGTTGATGTACTCGGCAGCGAGATGATCCGGTGCCAAAATAGGGATGTGTGTGCCGTCTATGGCTCCACCGCAGTTCGGGAATCCCATGGCAGCAAAGCCGTCCACAATCTCACTGACATTCCCCAACGTCACCATCCTCCATAGCAGAACGCGATTGATGGCTGTGCATACTTGTGAGAGGGCTAATCCGACGGTGGACCTCCCGACTCCAAACTGGTTTGCAACCGACCGGTAGCAGTCAGGAGTCGCCATCTTCCAAACAGCTATCGCTACACGCTTCTCCACAGTGAGGGCTGATCTCATGTTGGTGTCTTTACGTCGCAGGGCAGGGGCCAACTCTGAGCACAGTTCCAGAAATGTTGCTTTCCGCATTCTAAAGTTCTGTACCCACTGCTCGTCATCCCACAGCTGCATAACAATGCGATCCCACCACTCGGTGCTCGTCTCTCGCGACCAGAAACGGCATTGGACCGTGTGCAGATGGTCGGTGAAGGTGCTGAGCAACGCGGTGCTGTTGCTCTGCATGGCATCGATCAGCCGCTGCTCCTCTGTGTCATCCTCTGGCTGGGAGCTCATAACGTAATGAGCAACCATCCGAGATGTGTTCAGCATGTGGAGGGCGAGAGTGGAGACCAGAGCAGGATCCATGTTGACGCTGATTTTGTTGCTTTCTAATGGCACGCTCCGTGCAAACACTATTGAAAATGGGCGCAAGTTGCTATTGGCAACGCGGAAGACGCTAGGGATACGCAGTGCACCACGGGAAACATCTAGTTTACCCATGGTGCTTTGTGCTCCTTTCCTTCATCCCATGATTCCAAGCGTGGACTCAGGGAAAATGGAACGCTGGGATACGTGCCCAGAATTCAGTGCGAAAGTGCGCATTACAGCAAGGAATTCTGTGACGGAACAAGGAGCGACGTGTGTACGCGCTACACCGCGATAAACATCACGTGCTTCTTATAGCGCAGTTCAGAAGTTGCGCTATAATCTGATCGTGTAGACAAGGCCTCAGTTCAGTAAAGGTAGATGAGGCCTATTCACATCAGTTGATTAGAAGGTGAGAATGTGTGAACAGGGATAATTACTTTTTCTAATGTGTTAATTATTCCAAGTCTCTATTCAGACCCACTCTGATTGTGTCAAGTTTGCAAATCAGTTCCAGCTCTCCAGAGTCATGGTATTTTCTGATGCAAAAGAAAAACGAAGGATGGAGACCCATGCTGGATCTAAGACGCCTGAACAAATTTCTAAAAAACCACAGGTTCAAGATGGTCACCCTTTCAGACATAATTCCAGTGCTGGAGCAAAGGGATTGGTATTCATCCATCGACCTCCAGGATGCTTACTTTCATGTAACAATACATCCGGCACACAGAAGATTTCTCAGATTTGTGATCGAACAAGATCATTATCAATATAAAGTACTCCCCTTCGGCTTATCCACAGCCCCGAGAGTCTCTTCAAAGGTGTTAGCTGTCGTAACTGCCTACTTACACAAGCCCGGGACAATCATTTACGCATACCTAGATGACTTCCTACCAAAACCGAACAGTCAAAAACAAGCACAACAAATGACCCAGGAAACAACAGTTCTGTTGTCCAAACTTGGACTCATGATAAACCACCAAAAATTGATGCTAATCACTACCCAACAACTGGAATTTATAGGGGCCGTCTAGACGCAACAAAAGTGCGTGCCTCACTGCCCCTCAAGAGATTCAACACCATAGTGAATCTCATCAATGCTATAATAGGCAGTCCAACAGTAACTGCCTACAGTTACTAAGGCATATGTCGGCCACAACGGTGGTAGTTCCTCATGCTCACCTTCACATGCGCACCCTACTAATGTGGCTCAACTCCATCTATAAACCACGCAGGCACAGTCTGTTCAAAATGATATCGATGCCAAACGCCATCAAACATTCCCTACAATGGTGGTTACTAACATAGAACATACTAAAAGGAATACCGTTCACCCATGACCCACCCACGTCATTTATAGCAACGGATGCGTCCCTTCTGGGATGGGGTGCTTACCTCCAAGGTCACTCCGCTCAAGGTCATTGGTCCATACACGAGAAGAGCCTCCATATCATCGTCCTCAAACTTCGAGCTGTACGATATGCATGCGCCCAATTTCTTCCTGTCATAAAGAACAAAACAATAAAAATCAAGGCAGGCAACGTCATGTGTATGTACTACATAAACAAACAAGGCTGTGTGGGCTTAGGGAAGGGCTTGCAATGCCTCATGGGATGAAAACAATTTCACAGGAGACCATAGGAACTTGGCTTACCTCTCATGATGCAGTTTCCTCCCTTTCTCCTTCCCTAATGTCAACAACAACCAGCATAGTTGTGTGCATGCCATAGCCTGAGAAGCAACTGTCTGCTCTTGTGAGAAAACACCTTGTGCTCTATCCCACAGTATTTCCAGAACTGAGACAGGAGTCACTCTGCAGACTTTTGAGATGTCCTTCAAACAGCCCTGCTGCAGGCCATAGAACAAAACAATTTCTGGCTGCTGCTGGCAATTGCGCAGAAGCTGAATGTGGTGGTGTGTCATTTCTGGTCTCAGGGAAGCAAGTGCTTGACTGATGGGATTGTGTCATTATGCATTATGGGATGATGAACAGTGGCTGCAGAACTTTCAGTTTCAGAAGGCCACTTTCCAGGGACTGAATGCAGAACTTTCCCCAGTCCTGGAGTGCAGAAACACTGAAAAGAGATCTGATGTGACAGTGAAGAAGCGAGTGGTGATTGGAGCGTGGAAGCTTGTAATGCCAGACTGATAAATTTATCTATTTAAGGTACTTATATGGCCCCAGTTGCTGTGGTATATGAGTTCCATAGTTATTAGTTAAGTTTCTAATTGACATCTAGCATTTCTACATTTTTGTAAATGTTTGACTGATAAACAAATGGTGTGGCCTCATTCCATAGCTTCCTATTATGGATCTGGACTACTTCCAATATCTATATAGAAGGGTTCAGAGCCCATTAGTGATGAATTGAAGGAGAGTTGGGAACAAAAAAGAAAATTAACTGATAAGTATTCCATGTTTGCACTACATCTTTAATTTTTACTTTGTCCTTCAGGAAGAACTTGACTGGGGTCGATCAAATTATATTCAGATCAAGAGAATCAGGGAGGTGAGTTAAAATAGGCAACAGTGTTTGATATTTATCAAATCTGGCACTCTCCTAATTTACTAAATATATTAGGACCCAGATCTGTTGCTCTTTAAAATATTTAAGGATTAAGATACTACACTTATACCAGAAAAACTGTGTCTTTGCAAGAAGCCATTGCATTTAAAGTGAAGGAAAACTGATAAATATTTAAAGGCCCTCAAATATATCTATCTTAACCTTTTGCTCCAAGATTTACTTGTTATGCAGGTACCTGAAGTATACCGGCTGCAGTTGGAGTTTTGCGGGTCCTCTTTTTTTTTTTTTTTTTTTTTTTTTTTTTTTAACTGCTACATAATATTTTGTTCTATAGTTACAGAAATTTAAAACAATTATTAGGACAAATGCAACAAACCTGACTATTATGAGAATTTAAATGGCAAAGTTATGTGGCATGTTTTAACAAAAGTTACTGCAGTCGATAATGGAAACTGCTCATCACAGAAGTGCGTCAAGCTTAATGTGGCATGCAGAGTGAAAAATAATTAGAACTCCTGAATAACCTTGATTGGCCAAACATGCCTTTGCCCACTTACACTTGCTAGTAGCAAAGTTCCTGATTAGGCAGTTGCTTTGTTCTCTCTCACACCCACATGCTCACTCCCACAATTCAGCTATAGTTCCATCACAGCATGCTCATAGCATGAGTACTGTTTAGTGCAGCGTGCAAAAGTCATTTAGGGATTAACGTGGTATTCAAAAACAACATTTGAAAGGGAAAGCTTCCATGGTAAACGATCCAGTGAGGAGTGGTAAGGGATGCTAAGTGAAAGTACACTTATTTAGTTTGCCTACCTATTAGAAAGCTTGCTGACAAAAATACTAGCAGATTAACTTAAAAAAGACAAAAGATTTTTACATAAAGGAGGAGGAGATTTGGAGAAACAAACTACGCAATGTCCAGAGGGACAAATGGATAAACTATGTAATATGTATCAGAAGATTAAGATTACAAAATTAAATACACAATACTTGGGAAATGATTGCCTGTGCAACCTATAATTTGGTTTTATTGTACATAGACTGAGTGATAGTATTTGACCATCTAATTAAAGACTTTTTTTTTTCACAACTCCTGTCATTCAGCACATAGGCTGGATGGTACTCACTGAATGAAATCAATATTTTTTTAATCCTCTTTCAATGAGGGCCCTAGGCCTTATTTCATATACTATCCGAATCCTGCCCTGAATGCAGAATTAACTTCCTAAAAGGCTTTTCTAGGGCATTCATCACCACAATATCCAAATGCTTCAAACTCATTATAATCTGTACAATATCGCTGTGAAATTAGGTGATGTCATCCATCTCCATTTAACAGCTTTGGAACTGAGGCACAGAGATTAAGGCCAAAATTGTCAAGTGTGCTTTAAATTTGGGTGCTGAAATGAGGTGTCTGAGTCTACTTTTTCAGAGTACTTAGCATTTTTCTGGCACTTTCATATTTTCAAATCACAGTACCCATGGACTTTAGTTGCAGGGTTGGGGTTTTTTTTTGTTTTTTTTTTTTTTAACAGATTTGAACTTATGTTTCAGGTTAAGCACCCAGAAAGTAAGAAATGCACAGTTAGTGTCGTCTTGTGGAAGACATTTTTTTTGGAGGGGGGAGGGGAGGAGATGCTTAGTGTTGCATGGAAAATTTGTGACAGAGGCAGGGATATAATCCATCTCTCCAGGATGGTATTCACTTGTCTTAACCACAAGACAATTCTTTTTCTTTCTGCTGTCCCTTATTTTTACAGCAAATCAGGTAAGGGTCCTATAGACCCATTCTCTAAACAACCCCAGTTTATTCGTAGGGCACAGTTCATCCTCTGCGGTGAATGAGGTCAGGGTTCTGTGGGAAAAGTATGTGAATATGCAATTAAAAACTATTTTAAGGTGCACATACGAAGGGGGAAAATTAAGATTGCATGGACAGCCTTTCTGGTATTTCCTAATTATGAGTGCTTAACTTTGCAAACTTAATGTTCCTTTTATTGAATGTCTTGAATGTCATTTCCTAGATTTTTTTCAAAAAGCAAACTGAAAAAACTGTTGTTTCACTGTGAAGCATTGTATTGACACCCTCACTCACACACTTTGTTTTAGTGGCACATAACAGGGTTCGAACTTTTATACCCAGACCACATATTTCTTTCTCATGGGCCAGCTGAGTAAGTGGTAGTATTAAAACTAATATGTTCTGTATGAATCAGCAGCCAAAAGTTAATGACACAATTTGCTAGTAGGTTTCAAAGCTATTGTTTAGAGGAATTTGACACTTCTGTTCCTCTCTCTCCTTGCTCCTATTTTTTTCCCTGGCACTTGCCTTATTCTTCCCCCTCCCTGCTTCCCAGTTCTTGTCGCTGTCCCCCTCTATTTGAATCAGAATGCTTCCTGTGCATCCTCTGTCCTGTTTGGGTGCCAGCACAGAGATCACTGAGTGCACAGAAGAGTCTCCTGGCTTTCAGTTCTCGTGCTGCAGCAGTCGCCAACCGCTTGGAGGAGTAATTGCAGTGAAAGTCCTACTCAGCTGTTGCAAAATAAGTGCTGATGAAATCTTCAGAGAATTTTGCTAGCGTGTGCAAGTGATTGTCAAAGGCTTATAATATAGCCATATGTGAGTGGATTTTCACCTACCGGTATTCAAGTTCCTGGTCCAAAGTATGTAGGCAGTAGAGCTTTTCATTAAAATGATTGTAAAATTTTCTGTTTTAAGAATTGGCAACGTATATTTTCCCCATAACTTTGTTCCTCACAATGGCTGAAACATTTTTTGTTGAAATTTTGCAGAAAAAATTTCAACCAAAGACAGACACACACTCAGCCTGGAAAGGTTCAGCTTGAATACTTAAAAATTTGCCAAAGTAATTGAAAGCAGGGCCTTAGAGTGCAAAGTGTAAGACAGTCCTAACAGTAAGCAATGCTGCCACTCCTGCCTAGAACAGAGGTGACATCTGGGGGACTGACTTGTTTAATGATAGAAATTGAAGAGATACTGAATTTATTTTTATATACTGATACTTATATTTCAGTAAGGAAATATAAGCATCCACCTGGATAAAACTGTGTGATGGGGCAGAGTGTATTTAAAGAACCAGAAGGATGGGAAACATTACTAAACGCTTCAGAGAACTGTAATTGTATAATGAACACAGTACTGAGAGTAAAATATTACATTATGGGATGAGATGACCACAGATTATTTTATGTTCCAAGCAAGAAGAGCTTGCATTGCACAGGAATGCATACGAGGAAAGAAGGTTTAATGTGTAAAAGTGATGATCCTTGTGGCCAGACGGCATATGAGCTGTGGAGAAGTTCGTGTTGACATATTGGTCGATTAATCCAATCTTCCCAGCACCTCAGCATCCTCCAGTGGTTGTTACCATTCATCTATAAAGTAAACTGGCCAACTGTTAGGTTCCAACTATTATATCCAGGAAGTTGGGGGTTTGGTTTGAGGCAGCCATCTTGATTGGACTTCTGCTCAGGGTTGTTCTCCAAGAAGAAAAAAAAATGAACAGGAGTTATCGGTCTCCCGGAACCTCATAGTGTATTAGCTACTGTTAATTCAGAAGGAAAGCCTGATTGACTACTATGTTGTCCTGTTGGACAGCATTTCCACAGTTTCTAACCTTAAAAAGCAGTGGGTGGGGGAGGCATTAAGTGTTCATTGTAGCATGAGTACGTCATGCCTCTTGTTTGGTGGACATAAGCTCATTTAGAGTTTCAAAGGCTACAAGAAAGTGATGAATACTCTTTTAGCTTGAGACACAACAGAATGTACTCTGCTAAATGCTGGACTTTTACCAACCATTATAGCTACAAAGCCAGGCTATCCCGGCTTAGGGCAAAGCTGGATGAGGTTTTTGGCTGTGTTCAAGTTGGTGTGTGTTTGATCGTTGTCACAGCTCCGTGAAGGGGCGCACCTTTGTGTTTGCAAGTTTCCTGTGTAACAAGGAAATTCAGGCTAGCCTCTCTCTATTGCATAAAACATTTCTTCAGAGAGCCCCAAAACCTTCATGTCAAAAGTGTTTCCTCTATTTCTGTGTTTAATGCATGGTGTACTTTTCAGCTGGAGAATTTTGTATTATAGAGAGCTGTTCTGGAGGATGGATCTTGGGATTGCATGTCCCATTATTAACAGCTCGTGCCTTTGCCTCTGGAGCCAGAAGGTCAAACCTCGTATTAGGAGTTTGTTGGACAACCTTTCTAGTAGTTAGAAATGCTAAGCAGGTGTGAAGAAATGTTTCTTTTGTAGAATGATGTTGATAACTCCTGTAGTCAACTGCTTTACTACAGTTTGGTTTGTTATAAAATAGACTCAAGAGACCAAATAATCAAGGTCAGTCAGGTTCATTAACATGAGACAGGAAAAAAATTCTGTATGGTTCCAGTCTCTGAAGAGCAATCCCGTGGAGTAATGTTACATTCACCTTATGTAGAAGATATGATCTCCAAGGTCCATGTTTTGTCTGGTATTATTTATATGATTTTACAGATTAAAACTCCTTACATGTCACTAGAATCCAGCCCATCACTTTGTCCCTGTTCTCTAATTTGTTCTATTCATTCCTTATTTTTGTTTTGGATACTAGATTTCCAGGTTCTAGTGTAGGACGGTAGTTCCATAGCTGTTGCTAAGATATAGAATGAACATATCTGGATTTTGACATCTGCATGTGCCAAATGCTTACTTCAGCAAATTCAAGGTGGTGGTATGAGATACTTAGCATAAAGGAACAGGATTATGGTGTAGACCGGATTAGGTTATATCATTGTTATAATGTTTGTGCTTAATGTTGTTAGTGCTTAATGCATACTCATAAAAATACAGTGTAGATAATACATGTTATAAATGTTATATGTTAATATGCTAGACAGTGTATAGTAGTCAACAATAGTATATTGTATGAATTGTTGCTTGTGGTTCGCACAAAAATGGAGAGGAGCTTCATTTTCATTGACAGTTTCAATACAGGTTATACATTTCTTATATTTGATTGTAAATGTTTTAATCTGTTTAGCCTTACTTAGAATTAAAATTTCAGGTAGCTGAATTGTTTGAAGAGCTGAAGAATCGAATCAGAGCATTCAACATGTATATTAATACTCAACCACCTGTTATGGATCGGGAGTATATATACAAACAGCGCTTCATTTTGCAGGTAAGACAATTAAATATGTTTAGCAAGTTTTTTCTGACGTGGCAATAAATTAACGTGCAGTACAGTAGCTTCTGTTTATCAGCAATGCCTCACTTGCTAATATTCTAAGCCCTTTAATGTTGATGTTAACGGGGTGGGATTGGTTCTCAGCAATATATTGCCATTAACTGGAAGTTGCTAGTGTTAGGATTAATATTAAGCAGAATCTACTGTACTTGTTTTTAAACCCTTTGGAGCAAATTTTTTATACCCAAGTACCAGCGAGTCCCCATTGTGTGTTTCATATTAATTTTTCACTCTTTAGTTTTATATCCCAGACCATATGACTGAAAACATGATTTGTTTTGGGAGGTTCAATATGTATGCATTGAAGGTAAGTTGATTAGTGGAGTTTATAGAAAATAGAGATACAGTCCATATTGCTGTTATTCATTGATCCATGACCCACTGCTTACCTCCCTTCTAACAACTTATTAAAATAAAACCAAACTATGATGAGATGTCATTTTGCTGTGATTGTCCAAAATATTTGTTTGTTATAAAAATTGGCTTGCAAGGAGGACATGCTGGGGTGAAGAATGAAAATTAAAATTGCTCCAAACTAAAAGGTCCAGTAGTAAGCTGTATTATCACTGTGTGGGAAGCCACAAATGGACTTTCACTGGCTCTTTAATTACTGGGAAATATGAGTCACTTCCAGATATTGTGGACATAACCTCTGCAGGTCTCTGTCAAATAAAATTACTGTCCCATATGAGCTCATCAGTAGTGAACTTATTTTCAGGTAGTTATTAGTTATTTGAATGACAACCCATTATTGAGTCTTCAATTAAATTTATTTCAGGATGTGCATCGGACATTTTGAGGTGTAATGTGAATATTGTTAGTGGCAAAGTGAGCGGATTTTCATTTAGTTATTTCATAACAACTTTGAAAAATGATGATTTAAACATAGGATATTGCCAAAAGTGCCAGTGGTTTTTATAGTAATTTGAACAGATCGTGTTTACCTATATAATAGTAGAACATTGAAATCGTTCTGGAAGGGAATCCCTTTTCATGAAATCATTCTGACACTTGTAATTTTATACTGAAATGTATATTTTTGCACTTGTTCCCATAGAGATGGTCTACATACACAGCTGTCATTAATGTCACTGTTCTACACTTTTGTTGAAGGGCAAATATGACCCATTGGGAGGAGCTAAATATAATATTTTGCATTTTAGCAAAATATTGGCTTTATTTCAGATTGTACTGGCTGGTGCTTTCTATCCAAACTATTTTACATTTGGACAGTGTGATGAAGAAATCGCTGTGAGGGAACTGGCTGGCAAAGATTCTAAAGCCACTGTAATGGTATGTAATGGTACCATACTGTAATGGTATGTTAAGGCAATGAGTAATCAACTATGTATTTTAATTATAAGATATTTCAGTGTTGTAGATGGCATTTTGAAGTTTTGTTGTCTCTTGCAACAGTAGAGGGATAATTATTTGTGCTTTGATCCTTCTACAGAAGGCTTCTTTCCTCTTCCAGCCTCCCAGTTTTAATACCTGTTGTGTGGGTGGACTGTTTTTGAAAGAATTCATGTTAAGGATTGGTTCTGAGCAGTTGAATGTTGATTTCCTGTGACCACCTACCGTATATACTCGAGTATAAGCCGACTTTTCCAGCACCCAAAATGTGCTGAAAAAAGTTGCCCTCGGCTTATACTCGGGTCCAGTGAAGGACCCCCCCTGCGCAGCCTGGCAGCCCCCGCTGCTCCCGCCAACCCCCGGGGCTGTGGCTTTGCCGCGGCAGACCCGGCCTGTGCCCGGGCTCTGGGCTGGCCCTCTCCGCCCCCAGGGTGGGACAGGCAGGCTCAGGCTGGGGTCAGGAGCGCAGGTCTGCCTGCCCCACACGGCCGGGGCAGCGGGGTGGCAGTGGCAGCGGCGGGCTCCCGGGCTCCCACCCGCCGACCACTTGACTTCCCTGCCCGGGGCCGGGCTCGTCCAATGGCCTCGGCCTCCTAGCATGGGGCCAGGATCAGCCTTCGGGGCTGGGGTCTGCACCGCCCCGCCGGCGTCTTCCCAGGGCCGCGGTAGGGTCCTCCCCCGCCAGCGGCCTTGGCTTCTCTCTTTCTTTCTCTTCTCTTCTTTGCCTGCCTTCTTTTTTCTTTCTTCCTCTCTTTCTCTTCCTTCTTTCTCTTTTTTCCTTATTTGTCTTCCTTTTTCTTTCTTTCTTTCTTTCTTTCTTTCTTTCTTTCTTTCTTTCTTTCTTTGCTTCCTTCCTTCCTTTCTCTTCCTTCTCTTTTTTCTCTCTTCCTTCTTTCTTTGCTTCCTTCCTTTCTCTTCCTTCTCTTCCCCTTTCTTCTTTTCTTCTTTTTCTTCCTTCTTTCTCTTCCTTTCTCTTCCTTCCTTCTTCTTTTCTTCTTTTTCTTCCTTCTTTCTCTTCGTTCCTCCTTCTTTCTCTCCCTTTCTCTTCCTTCCTTCTCTCTTTTTTCTTTCTCCTTTCCTTCTTTCTCTCCTTTGCTTTCCTTTTTCTTTCCTTCTTTCTCTCCTTTGCCTTCCTTCTTTTTTCTTTCTTCCTCTGTCTTCCTTTTTCTTTCCTTCTTTTTTCTTTTTCTCTTCTTTCCTTATCTTTCTTTTTCTCTTCCTTCCTTTTTCTCTCTTCCTTCCTTCTCTCTTTTTCTCTCTTCCTTCCTTCCTTCCTTCCTTCCTTTTTTTAAAAAAAACTTTAAAAAAATTAATTCTAAATAAAAACCTTTCTAAAATTAAATTTCAATTCAAAATTCATTCAAATTCAATTAAACACAATTAATTAATTCTATTTACAATTACTTTAACTTCAATTAATGCCTATAATTTCTGTTTTTCTTTGAAATAAATATTCAAAAACATTTAACCCACTGATGCCTTAATTTAATTAATGTAATTTTATTGGTATTTACGGTATCTTGATTATTCAAACTTACCAGTAGCTGCTGCATTTCCCACCCTAGGCTTATACTCGAGTCAATAAGTTTTCCAGTTTTCGTAGGTAAAATTAGGTGCCTCGGCTTATATTCGGATCGGCTTATACTCGAGTATATGCGGTGACAATCTGATGCAAGTTTAAAACATGTAATAGGACTATAGAGGGTGCTTGTTGGTAGGTATTTATAAATAAAACCTTGGAGTGTGTAATTTGTTACTATTAGGTACTCTATCCTCATTGCACACACACACCACATACCTACCGTTTACTTTAGGATTATGCATAAATGCTGCACTCCAAGCATTTTTCTATTCTAAGTCCTTTTTTCATTGCCAGATAGGAATTGGCTGCAATGAATTTTTTAAATGGCACATAAATACATACATACTAGGATAGATATATAGGTAGGAAGTTTTATGTGCTTGTCACCATAAACTATTACCTTAATGAAAAGATGAAATTGTGTGCTTATTTGTGCTTTAAAGAAGACAGATTTACAGCCTGATGTACCTCAAAGAATACCAACTTAACTTTCACAAGCACGGGGGACAATAGTTAAATGCAAACTACAGACTGGATTTTGAGGCAAGAACAAAATGCACAACTTTATGCACACTAATTAATTTCCACATGCTTTGTTTTTTAGCTACTGATGAATTGACCCATTCAGAAAACTCATGGAATAGAGACAAGATTTCAGTATAGTCTGCGAGACTATTATTCTTACACATGTAACTTCTCTGATTTTGCTCTTAGCTGAAATTTTTGTCAGCTTTGAGCTAGAGAGAAGTGCTACAATTTCCTGTTTTAAAGAACCAGTTCTTTTGCTGTCTTGGTCACATATGAAAAATCAGAATATCTATGAATATAGTTATCAAGAATATTAACCAAAATGGAAACTCTTTGGAGACAATGGAATTCCTTTGATTTCCTCAGTTTATGAGAGCCTAGGCACTGGAGCACTGTCACAAGGAGAGCCATGACTTCCACCTTCCTTCCAAAACAAGCAGAGAGGAAGGAATTAACATTAGGTATTTTAGCTAGCTAGAGCAATACCCAGTGCACTGTGCAAACAAATACAAGTTCTGGTTCCTGATCAAACTGAATCTTCTGGTTTTTTTTGTGGGGCTGATCACTGTATTTGCATATTTTTACATTATGTGCATATTTTGCAAAACAAATCTAAAAGAAACAGGAGAATGTGAGAAGATCAGACCAAGCCACTGACAATTCACTTTTATTTTTTATGTTTTTTTCATATGCAAAATTTAAAACTTTCAGGGTATAATCTTATTTTGATGCAGAAGTACTTATTTGTCTAAAACACCTTACACTGAAGTTAAACTATTTCTTTTGTTCTTTTGTGATTACATCTATTTAGAATACTTACGTTGCATTCTTGAATGTGCCGAGCATTACTTTGGGGGAACCAGGGCAGCATTAATCACAAATTCTTGGAACTTTGGAACTATTTTAAAAATGATTTGTTAGATATAAAATCTACCTTTATCCAAAATAAGGTCAACATTTTGATGGCTACACCACAAATATAAATATTGCATCTTTTTGGGGTATTAGAGAAGTCAAATACTTCAAAGCTAAATGCATATTCATTACATTTTTTAAAAAAACTGTGCAAACATTAACTTTATTTTTCATAACAGTTGAAGAACATTCCTGCCTATGGTTTCCTATACTATAAACAGCTTCAGTCACTATTTAGACAGTGTGGGCAAGTAAAATCCATTGTATACGATGGAACAAAGTAAGTAAAATGTATTATTTTATATAAGTCATAATTATGAAGAAATGAGTGGATATGGATTTAAAAATCATGTCACTGCTTTTTTTACCCTGTGATCTGTCTGCAGAGTTTGGTGATCGAAGTTTGGTAATTAGTTACGGTTACTCTAGGTAATTAGTTAAGGAGATACATACATGGAAAATGGGCAATGCGGGTTCCAGGCTTGAGGCTGAGTACATGTTTATCAGCAAGTGGTAGAGAAACCAGCCTTTATTTACCCACTGTTGTGTTCTGTTTCTAATAGCAGCTCCCATTTTCTTCCTTTTTTTGTATAGCAGTAGGATACTAAAAACCTGCCAGTGTTTACGAACTCTGGTAGCATTGCTTTTCTCTGCCTTGTTCAGTTTTTAAAACCTTCATGATTTGTTCTGGTCTAGCTTCCCAATATGCTTTCCATTTATATCACTGTATCTGCATTTACCCAATAATTTTAATAAATTCTTGAGCATGCTGGGATAATTTCATGATTTGCCTAATTGTATATAAAAATGTTCTAACAGTAGATAGGGCAGATTGAGTAGTGGCTGTGAGACTCCAAACATTTTTGTATTTCTTTGATGTGTTCCGAAGTGGACCAGGAGAAGAACTGACAGACTTTTTTACAAATAAAATACCTACTGCAGGGGACTTTTTGGTTTTGTTTTAAATAGAGCCTTTGTGGAGTTCTCTCGTAATCCAGCAGAGCGGTTTAAAACTCTCCCTGCAGTGTATATGGCACTTAAAATGTCGCAGCTGAGAATTCCACTTGAACTCAGTGTTCATTTTCCAGAAGAGATTGAAGGAAAAATGGAAGATGTGACATTAACAGGATTGAGGCACGCAAGGTACTGAATTACGGGGAGAGACTAGTCTCTTCAAAGTCTTAAGATGAAACAAGGCCTTTATTTTATTATCAAGTATGAACTGTTTCTGTCGTCACCAAAACTAAACGAATCCACTTCTAGCATCCACTCCCATTTCTTGAAACCTCCCCTGGAACTTGCGGCATTGAGCAATGCCTAACCAGCCTTAAGAACAAATGTATAAACTTTTTATAAAATTCCTGGGCAAATACTTTTTATTCTCCTATGTAGAAATCCACCAGACTGACATTGTAGACCACTTAGGTAGGCCATGTCCAATGGTCGCAGTGAAAAGATGCTGCCAGAAGAATCTTTTCTTGCCCTGTATAAATAGCAGAGTTGTGTACTCTACTCCTCTTCTAAGACACTACTCGCTAAACAGCTTTCTGACCAATGTTCCTGTTCAGCTGCAACTCTGAAAGTAGTCCGTAATCTCTGGATTTAATATTTTAAGATATTAAAATGGGAGAAGGCAGAATTATGGCCTTAATAAATTGAGTGCCTACACCTGCAGCTCCCATTGATTATACTGACTTTTGAACAGAGCTTATGTAGCCCAAAGACTTATTGCTTAGAGCCATATGAATATTAATTATTAAAATACCTTAGGAATCTTAGGCAGGCCATGTAGGTGTGAGGAATAATGTTGAATTTCTTAACTGTTCTCAATTTTTGGCAGCTTCTATATTCTAAAAATAGAATATTTTGGAATTTATTCTTAATATAATCAACCTATTTTTTCCACATAACTTAACCTACAAAGTGATGCCATAGTGGAAAACGCAATAGTTAAATCTAGGTTTTTGTGACTTCTAAAAGAATTGAGTAGGACAGCTGCTACTCCATATGTTATTTTGTATTATGCCATAGCAAGCACATAACACACAATTTCTCAGTGGTCTGTTGGATTTTTGTAGCCCTTACCCATTCTACCTTTTCTTATTATAAGCACAGACTATACTGTAATGTGTGCATTTTAAGGCCCTTTTCTTTCTTATTAGGAATGAGTGTTGCAACTTTGTTTTAAGACTCAGGTTCATTTCTATTAAACAGAACTTTAAGTTTCATTTCAGAAAAAATCCAGAATTTAGTGTCGAAAGGATTATATTTGTATTCATTTTTTTTTTATAGAGTAAATGTGGACTTTCAGAAGCAGACAGTAAATCCTGTGCAAACCTCGTTTGGTGCTCCGGAACAGATCCAGACAATTGCAGACCTTCCCTTGTGCATTCGCGTCACAGAGGTAGGAAGATTCTATAACTAAAACACTGACCACAAGTAATAAATCATTTACCATTCCTCTGGACAAACAACTAAATACTGGAAATAGTGGAGGAAGGGATTAAAAATTTTATTCATGGGGAAGGATTGGGCAAATAAGCGTCTTCTGTCAAATTTAAAACATTTGTAGATAAATGGTAGTCTCACTATTGTAAGGCATGGACTGTGCATTCCTGTTTATTTGTATAGCCACCAGCACATTTTGGGAGCTACTGGAAAGAAACAGTAAGTGGAAGGGTAATTAAAAAGCAAATACATTTTAACTAGTATCGTTCTTGCATCATCTTTTACATAAACCTTAAGTTCTCCTTTGTGTGATTGTCCAGGTGCCCATTTACCGATGGGGAACATGCACCTCATGTAAGATCAGTGACCTTTTGGCCATCAGTCATAGTAGGGCATGCATGTGCTCTCCAGTACTCATGCTGTGCTGAGAGGGTGTATCAGGGCATACGGGCCACCACTCCCCTCTTCTAACCACCAGCTGAAGAGTCCAAGGGATTGGCAGCCGCCTTAATAGCCTCAGCTATCCACTTACAAATGCAGTGTTAGTAATTAACAGTTGAATAGTTATTAGTTGGTTTGTCTGTTGTAACCTTTGTTAGTTATTCTCTATGGCGTAGGCCAACTCAGCCAGGGTCGAACCCTGTCCCACCCGTGAAAGAACTGTTCTAGCTTCAGAGGGACGCTCAAAGTGCCTCTGTTGTCTGAGAGAGATGCACATTCCCAGTAAACCTAAGAACTGTAAGTCCTTCAGCTGCAAAACTAGCATGGACAGGGACAATGGACAGGGACAATGGACAGGGACAATGGACAG
>ML685781.1:4454155-4500532 GCA_007922175.1 Pelusios castaneus
ATGGACAGGGACAATGGACAGGGACAATGGACAGGGACAATGGACAGGGAGGCCTAATTACAAAATGAATGAGACTAGCTTCCGAGCCAAGCTTTCTAGTGCTCCCTGTACCAGAGCCTTCTGAACCCCAGGCTTGTTGACTTTGAGCAGTTGCTCCTGACTACAACAGAGGTGTCACCCTCAGGCTGCAGAGAGCTATGAGCCCCAGAGGTAGGTCACACGTCAGAACTTCCTCTAAGAGGAAAATCTCACAAAGGCTTTGCAACTCGGAATGGCTCCTGTTGAAACTTGGTGCTGAGCCAGTTCCAACCCTGTGACTCCAACACTTCTGCAGCTCAGCGTCTCTCACTATTCTGCTAAATAAGGGCTACTTCACTCCTATCTGCAGTTTTTGGAAGCAATGCAAATCTGTAGCACAGCTTGCCTTTGCCCTGCCCCCTTTTCTGGCCTGCTGCCAGAACTTCTGCTTTTGCAACATCAGTCAACAGTGACTCTCTTTGCTCCTGACCTGTCCTTTGCTTTCAAATTTTTTTTTTTTTCAGGCAGTAGTGAGTGGCTTTCTTTGTTCTGTCCATCACCTGGACTGGGCATTTAGCGCTTTGTGGCTGAAGCCACCCAGAGTCTTTGCTGCAGTGCCTCTCTGCTGTGCTCCTCTGCCCCCTTTTAGGGAAGACAGAGCAGCTTCCCAAGCACTGTGCTCTGTCTGTGAGGCAGCTTTAACGGGCTCTACAGTGGGCAGATCATACCCTGCATGTTCTCAGACAGCTGACCCTAGTATTGCTGGGGCACGGAGCTTTGTGCTGAGGAGGCATGTTGGGACCTTTATTCCTCCACCCATCAAGAAACTGATGCAACACCCCAGAAAAACCTCACGAGAGGATCCAAAGCAAGTCAGGAAGAGTTCCTGAAGGTGAGGAGGACTTCATTCAGCTTGCCCAGGTGTTAAGTCCTGGGGCCATTCAGGAGCACAAGGGCATAAGCATAAGCCAGGGTGTAGATGGACTCCATGCCTGTAAAGCATGCAAGAAAAGGAACAGGAAGGTTTTTGGGGTTTTTTTAAATGTACAAAAACCTAAAAGATATCCGTCATTTGACTCAGACACACTTACCTTTTACTGAGGAAGGTGAACTTATTGGATTGATTCTGAGCAGAACCTGGACAAAATGCAACAAGAGCATTGTACCCCTGAGAAGTTTGAAACTACAGGCAAAAAGTGTGTGTCTGTGATTATTGATTCAAACTGCACAGGCCCTCGAGGACAAGCCTCAGAGCAAATACCTCCCTTCCAAATCCTCTCCTAAGGCAGGATTTCCCTTGTACCCATCCTTTTGAGGGAGTAATCAGGAAGGAGTGGGAATTTTCTGAAAAGGGAAAACACAATGAGTCTGCCACATTTGTCAAATTTAGAGGTGGTGTTTTGTTTCTTTGGACTCTACATTCTGTGAGTTCTTCTTGTCTGCTAAGCTTTGGAGACCTTTACTGAGCTCTTGCTTCCAAAGGCTGTGGTCCTGAGTATGGGTTTCCCAGTTATCCCTGTCCGTGTCCATTTCTTTGAGGTCTTGCTTGCACTTATCCTTAAGATGCAGTTTGGGGTGTCTGTTAATTCTTTGTCCAGATGCCAGTTCCAACAGAGGATGCCCTTTGGGATGCGTCCATCATTCTTTCAGCAAGCACAAGCCAGCTGAGCCGTCTCTGTTTGAGGAGTGTTTGCATGCTGGGTATGCTGGCCTGCTTGAGCATCTCAGTGTTGGTGGCTGTTCTTCCAAGAGATTCCAAAATTTTGGCTAAGACAATGCATATGAAAGCTGTTGAGCCTTTTTTTTCCTGATGGGATTGGATTGTAAGGTTTATGTCTCACTCCTGTACAAAAGTGTACTGATAACATATGCACCATACACACAGATCTTTTCCAGGAAATGGATCTGGCTGTACTCTGCTGCAGGCCTGGCTACACTCCGTGCAACATAGCTCCCATGATGTGGTCTAGCTCACAACTGCCTTCCTCCATCTGTCACTGGCAAGTGGTAAGCTCGTATCTGGCTTCAGTAGCTCACCTCTTCTGCACCCCAGACCTTGGATTCTAAGCTGAAGTACCTCTGCTCCCAGGTCTACAGTTCTCACTTTGGCCATGTACACACTACAGAAATAATCGCACAACAAGCCCGTTGTGCTTTAAAAGTCATGTGGCTTTTGTAGTGCAGTATCATGTCCACACTGAGCCACTTGTGACGGAACAGAGCCCCCCCTGCAATTCGTGATTTCACAAGAAACCCAATTGAATTGTGGGACCCTATCCCACAGTTCCATCCATCCTGATTTGGTGCTAAGAATCTTGGGTAGAAGGAGAGTAGCGCTGAGCACCATGGGTAAAGTCTTGGTTTCCCATGGTGCATTCTGTTCCCCTTGCGTCACGAGAGTTGCTACTAGCAACTCGCGCCCATTTTCAACAGTAGCGCATTGCTTCCCGGAACTCCTTTTTGCAGCAACATGGATCCAGCTCTGATCTCGACTGTCGCCTTCTGCATAATGAATACATCTCGGCTGGTGGCACAGTATGCGTTCAGCTCTGAATCAGACCAGGATTAGGGTGACCCTGGGCTGGTGACTGTCATGCAGAACAACAGCACCACATTGCTGAGCTCCTTCACAGAGCATCTGCACACGGTGCACCCCCGGTTCTGGTCATGAGAGGCAAGCACCGAGTGGTGGGGCCGCATCGTTTTGCAGGTGTGGAATGATGAGCAGTGGCTACGGAACTTTTGAATGCGGAAAGCCACATTCATGGAACTGTGTAAGGAGCTAGCCCCTGCCCTGCGACGCAAGGACACCAAAATGACACCCTCACTGTGGAGACGCGAGTCGCAATCGCACTGTGGAAAATGGCGACTCCAGACTGCTACTGCTTGGTTGCGAATCAGTTTGGAGTTGGCAGGTCGACCGTCGGGTTAGCACTTTCACAACTGTGCAGAGCCATTAATCGTGATCTGCTCCGGAGGACAGTGACATTGGGCAACGTGCAGAAGATCGTCAATGGATTCGCGGCCATGGGATTCCCGAACTGTGGAGGAGCAATAGACGGCATGCACATCCCTCTTCTGGCTCTGGAGCATCTTGCGACTGAATATATTAATAGGACGGGCTACTTCTCTATGGTGCTTCAGGCACTTGTGGATCACAGGGGGCGTTTCACGAACATAAATGCGGGGTGATCGGGTAAGGTGCATGATGTTCGCATTTTCCGTAACATGGGCCTGTACCGGGGGTTGCAGGCAGGGACCTTCTTCCCCGATGATAAAATTACTGTTGGGGATGTGAAGATGCCCATAGTCATCGTAGGAGGCCCAGCCTACCCACTGATGCCTTGGCTCATGAAGCCCTATGCTGGAAATTTGGATCCCAGCAAGGAGCGCTTTAATTACCGGTTAAGCTGGTACTGAATGACCGTAGAGTGCGCCTTTGGGCGCTTAAAAGGCCGCTGGCGCTGTTTATACGGGAGGCTGGACTTGAATGAGGACAATATTCCAGCGGTCATTGCGGTGTGCTGTATCCTGCATAACCTCTGTGAAAATAGGGGAGAGAAATTTCCCCCTTCATGGGACATGGAGGCTGAGCGGCTAGAGTTTGCCTTCCAGCAGCCAACCACTAGCAGTATCGGGGGGCACAGCTGAGAGCCGTCCGCATAAGGGAGGCACTTAGGGAGCATTTTAGTGATGGGGACTCATAGGACACATTGCATCACTGTGCAGTAGTGTTCCCATGCACTACTGGGTGCTGATTGGGGGTGGGGGGGCGGTGCCGATGGGCGTGTACTGTACTATGCTCGAATGAGTAAATACTAAACATGCAACAACTAATTATATTGTGTATCAATAAAGACACTGTGCACAGTTCAAGTGATTCAATTTTATTATTATAAAACATTAAATATTTACAATAAGCAGTGCCTGCAAAAGGGGCTATAGATGCGTGTAGGTGCGTGGCTCAATGCCATAGCTTGGTGCAGGAGTGGATGTAACATTGTACCAGGAGGGTCCCTGGGCTTCAAAGAACTGCTTTGAGGGTGAATGGGGCGTGGGGGACAGAAAGTATTGCTGTGGCTGCGGGGGCGAGCCTGGAGCAGCTGGGTCTGCAGACCAACCATGGTCTTCAGCAGTTGGGTCTGCTCCTGTAGGATGCTTATGAGGGCATTCTTCTGCTTCTGCCTCCTCAAATTGTTGTCTTTGCACTCCTGCCTCCATTGTCTAGTCTCCCTTGCTGATGCCTCGTTGGACTACATCAGCTCCTGGAAGATATCCTCCTTGCTCCTGCGAGGCCTCCTCCTTATCTGTCTCAGCCGGTCAGCTGGCGCAGACCACCGACCGGTGAAGGTCATTTCTAAGGAAAAATGAAACATCATAAGTAGTGCTATTGTTCTCACTTTGGTTAAGGAGCCAGTAATATGCTCTGCCGCCACATTCCTCAGTGCCCACGGGAGAGGGCATTGCCGGGGACTGAAAGGGCTTTTGCAAAGGGAGGTTCGGGTTACCGAGACAAGACACACAGCTCCGTGAACTATTTGCAGTGCTTTGGGCGATTAGTTCACATACAGCACTGCCATGGAAGCTGATATCTCGCTGCTTAGAGTGCCTCTGCATCTGGGCAGCACGTGTCAGGTGGTGTGGAGAACAGCTCCTGGCTCCCTAGGTCGGCTGTACCACTTTCATTCTCCAGCTCATCCTCCACTACCTCGTTGACCAATTCCTCGTCACCATTTGCTCCTGTATCCTTTTCATGGGGGTGTGCCGACGTGTCCACAGGAGCTTTTGGGGTGATTGTGGGATCCCCGCTCAGGATTGCTTCTAGCTCCTTGTAAAATGGGCATGTAGCTGGCACTGAGCCAGAGCGCCGGTTTGCCTCTCTGGCTCTGTGGTACGTAATCTCTGGCTCTGTGGTACGCAACTCCTTCACTTTCGACCTGCACTGAAGAGTGTCTCTCTCGTACCTCTTCTCTGCCATGGCCTGAGAAATCTGGCCAAAAATATCAAAATTCCACTGGCTGCCACATAACTGTGCCTGCACAGTGGACTCTCCCCAGATGCCTATGAGATCAAGCACCTCAGCTGTGGTCCACACTGGAGCACGGTTGCCGCGTTGAGCCACCATTGCTCTTGGAGAACACAGCTGCACTCCACGCTGAGCAAACAGGAAGAGTGAACAATTCAAAAATTCCCAGGAATGATGGGAGGGTGAGTACAGTCACGTCACAGCCACAGAGCGCAGAAGGGATGGAATTAGAATTCTGGGACATTTCCGGAGGCTTCATATTGCGCGGCAACCGTACACATGAACTATCGCAGAACAGCTGTTCTGCGGTAGCCGCTACCACCCTCGTTTTGGTGGTTTACACATTGCGTGGTAAGACAGCTGTTACAGCGCAACAACATGGATTTGTGTGTGGACACTGCCTGTTATCGCGCGATAACGAGCGTAATCGCGCAATAACTTTGTCGTGTGTACAAGGCCTTTGTCCATTCTTTGGCTGGAATCTGTGCTCAGCTCTGGCTCCCCAACTTGTTGGTGTCTGGTTGCATGGAACTATGCAGGGAATATGCACTGTAGTCCATTAATTTTCCTTTGTTTGGTAAGCTGGCGAGGAAGAGGAAGGTCCCAGGAGGGCAAAAAGACAGAGAAAAGAATGCTGGGTAGTTGGCCAGTAGAAGAAGCTCAGATGGGAGGTTAGGGGATGGTCAACATGGTCTCAGCAATGGTCCATGAAGACAGTCATAGCACAGGGCTTGACAAAATTGGTGCTTAGCTTCAAAGCAAGGCGCCTAGCTTGGATGCCCCCGGCTGCCGAAAAACCGCGGCAGCAGTGCAGATCCCCCGGCCACATAATCCATCAAGCATTGGTAAAGGCATCAGCAGTTTTATTATTGGTCACCAGAGGGAGTTCCTCCACTGCATTTCCACAGCGGAGCTAGGTGCCAGGCTACAAACCCTGGGTGCCATGGTGACCTGGTGCTCGTGATTTATCAAGCACTGTCATAGCAACAGCATTTTGAATAGACCTGGCTGGGATAAGGTATGTGTTGAGAAGACTGGAGAGGAGGAACTTGAAGTCGTCAAGATAGGAGATAAAGCTCTGAACTAGTATGTGTTGGTTTTTTTAAATTGTGTTCAGAGGTTTTACCTTGGAGATACTATGGAAGGATTTGTGCATGTCCTGCAAACACTTTTTGAAAGAGAATATTTTAATCTCTTTTTAGAAAGGAATTGCCTACAGCAATGCAACTAATTTCCCTGATTATTTTGGGAGTGGGATGTTCCCTTATTTTTAAATACCAGAAATATTTTTTAAAATTTTTGTGTTTTTGTAATTGAACAGTACAACCACTCAGATCATGATTCTTTTTGGAGAGACCAGTTTATAAAGTTGATAGAGGTTGATGAATTATTTAAATAAAAAGTGGATTTAAAAAAATTTTAAATAGAATATTTTTTCTTTTTAAAAATAAACCGATATAAAATTAAATGTGAAAATATGACAAACCTGTGTTAACACCTAACATTACTATAATCTGTTAAAATAATTTAAATTAAACAAATCAGTACATGTTTGCTGCTCAAGTTTTTAGGAAGTCAAGTCACTGAACTACTGGATGTCACTGGTTAAGCTCTGGGACAGGAATATATTGGAGTACAAAATTAGCGATTGATGGTAATAGCCTCTTCTGTAGGGGCAGAGTGTTTATTCTATTACTTGAGTTTATTCTATCACTTCAGTTCAATAATTATTTAATTCAAAGTTGAGAAATCAGCTGAAAGTTGAGAAAGCAGGGGGACCAGAAACAATCGTTTAGTTCATTTTATTACTAAAAGATAATTCCTTTGTTTTGGTAAATCAGTTTTAAATACAAAACAAAAGATTACAAAAAAATTGTCATCTAATGAAGAAATGCATCATCAACCACTTTAAGGTAACAATGAAAAAATTCAGAATCAAAATAAATGTATGTAAAGCTATATAATTGCTTAAATGTGTATGGATATTGTGTAATCTCCTGGTTAACAAAAGTACCAAATTTGATGTCAAGGCTATATTAAGTTGTAAATCAGCCTGTGTTAAGGGCTCCCACCAATGAATATTAACCTCCCTTTAGGAAAATAACTAAAAGAGTACAAATACAAAATTAAACTACAGATTTAAATCAATCTGCTCTGCCAACATATCTGATCTTCATCTCATGATGTGTCAAACCTTACAACAATGCTCATAACATGACAAATAGGTCTCTTATTTGTAGTATCTGGGCCAAATATAGATGTGACAGTTATGCTTCATCGCTTAAGAAATACACCAGCTGTTTGGGGAAAAAAATTTTAAAACTCTATTGCTGTAAATTCTTTTCAGGATTACAGATGCTTTAATGTATTTTTCCTGGGATATTGTGTAACTACACAAAGTTTGATATTTTCAAGTATTGTAAGAATAAAAATAATATGAAGTCAGATTTTAATATAAAAAGTTTATTCTAAACATGCTAAATATTTTAGCAAGTTATATCCTGGTGTTTGTAGGTGGTGGAAGTTGGACACTTCTGGGGTTACCAAATAGATGAAAAAAATATTATTGATCTTGAAAGTCTTACTGCTGAGATTAACCAGTTGGAGCTGATGCCTCTGCGAGTGCGTCCACATCCGGATTTAGTTTGTCTGGCACAGTTTACTGATTTGGAAAACAAACGATACTATAGAGCCCAGATCTTGTATGTTTCTGGAGATTCTGCTGAGGTATGTTATGTCATTAAATGGTAAGACGTAATTGTGTTAATAATCTTGTAGCTTCATATTTTTAATGAAATAGTTTTATGATACACAAACTTCTTTATAAAGAAAACAAATGTATAAAACCAAAGTTAAAACTGAACCTTAGCAAAAGTACCACAGGTGGAAATGATCGGTCAGAACCCAACAAAGAAATTGAGGCTTTATGTGACCTTGAAAGAGAATTTTGGTAAGAGAGAAAAGTGAGTAGTATAGTAGTGTGTGCTGAAGTAGAAGGTAGCAAATGAAAAGCTGAAAACAGCTGCAGATACAAGAGCTATAGTTTGGAAGAATAAGTATTAGGGAGCCCCGTTGGGTACAACCTGAAAACTGTGGGAGTTCTGTGTCCTCTTCACACCCCCTCATAATACCTTGCTAGTGACAAGCAGCACGTTCCTCCAAGCGCTGTTATCACTAGTCCAATGACAGGCAGAGCACGAAACCCGACTAGATTGTGTGAATGTTAACCTGGGTTGCTTCTCACTCTGTGATGCTGTCAGCAAGCTACACTTACATAGCCATCTACAAGCGGAGACATCCCAACTGAGTTCTCTGTAAGTGCTTTGACAGCCAGTTACCCCCTGCAGTTTCTAGGAACTGCACCAAAAGGAGTCTGAGCTAAGATTACCAGACCCTACACTTCAAGACCACACTGGTTGAGAGAAAACATTAAACAAATTTATTAACGATAAGAAAACAGATTTTGAGGGATTATAAATGGCAAGTACAAAGAGATTAAAAGTAGTTACCAAATGAAATAAACATAAGATCACAGTCTAAATTCTTCACACTAACAAAATTTGGAATCTAAAAAATATCTCATTCTGAGAGATGGTACAAGCAAGCTACTAATTCTCAATTCACAGGTAGAGTCTGCTTTCCCTGCCTGGGGCAACCTCTTCCCCAGGCCAAAGCTCTTTATCTTCTAGACTCTTCTTCAGATGTTGAGTTGTGGGGGGAGAGAATTCCCCTGATGATGTCACACTTCCCATTTTATAGTCTGCTTCAGCTTGCCAGAACAGCAGTTCTCAAACCTCAGTGCTCCACGACCCTCTTCTGACAACAAAAATTACTATGTTACCCCAGGCCGGGGAGGGGAATGGAGCCCGAGACCCACTGCTCCAAGTGGGGAGGTGCAGAGCCTATGCCATAGCTGCCTTGGCTGGTGAGGCTCAGACTACAGCCACCGGCCCCAATGAGTCTAGTGCTGGCTCGAGCGACTTTATTAAAATGGTAACGCAAACCCACATTGGGGTCCCTTATCCAACCCACAGTCTGAGAAACACTGTTAAAACAGTCAGGCTTGTGACCTCTGTTCTCATCCTCATTGTTAGTCCAGCCCCATTGCAAACATGCTTCCTATAGCGAAGATGTCCCTGTTAAACAGCTCCTGGTAGTGCAATCTATTCTTGAATGGGTGAGAGATGGTCATTAATGAATGCTGTCTGGCCACTCCATTGTTGCGTAGCAAGTTCTGGTAGCATTTACAACAATATTTTGTAACGTCACATACTATAGTAGTGCACAGAATCCAACAGGATATTAATGTTTAACAGCTCAAGACGTTTAAAATAATATCAAACAAGGCATTCTTTGTACAGAAAATAGGATATGAAATATGGAGTTTCTGAGGTGGTGTTCTGAGACCCAAGGTGTCACCGTAAATCAGCCTGATGAATCAGTGTTGGGAAGGCTTATAACTACCGAGAACATAAATGTTTTCATCAGAGTAATTGAACAAGATAGCTTGATGGAGTCACATGCTGTCCGTTGTATGTAAAAGGATGACCAGTGTGTACTCCTTGTCAATGGCTACTGAGCATGGTTGCATGCTACCTCTCTTTGATGCCCAAAGGCTCCTTTTCCGAGTGCCTTGACTGCACTCTGGCAGTGACACTTCCCCATTGGCCCCCTGGAAGCTGCGTGCCCAGCTACAGCTAACCATTCCTCCTTGTGGGAAAGCTTATTTGAAGTTTGAATCAGGCTCTCTGATCAGCTGCTTTGCCTGTCCACTTGCTGACAGGGAGGGCACAAAGATTCCAAGGATTCGGAAATTTAATGGACTGCTGTAAGGCAGAATCAGATGAAATTTCATCAACTGATTATGCAAGTACAAGCAGTGCCCACATGACGCTATTAAAGTCAGATTCATACACATACCTCAGGACTGTCAGATGGTCCTTGCCAAGAATGGAACAGCAGAGTCAAAAAGGGGTTACTAGTAGCTTTCCATGAAATTGTCTCTGCACTTGAGGGCCACCAAGTCTACGACAGGTGATGGCCTCAGAGCAAAACCCAGCCATCCTATACCTGAGGCTACACCTACAGGAATAGTCAATAAGCAGACTGCAGGCCAAATGCGGACTACCAGACAGTTTTTTAATGAACCTTGAAATCTTTTTATTTATTTATCATTGGGGTTTTTTAATTATTATATTATCTGGAATCTGGACCTTGACCAAGAAACGTGGACCTTGACCAAAAAAACTGACTCCAGTTAGCAGTTGTTTTTGATTGATGGAAGCATAACCAAGGAAAAGATGGAGCAAAAAACCCCAAATTGACTGGTTGTTTCTGACACATTCTGCTTCCAGTAACCCATTATTCAAGACTCCACATTTGCTATAAATATTTGTCTTTCAGTTGGCTATATAGTGTGTTGTGCTATTGAACTGACTGTCTGGGAATAGCTGCTGTGTAATTATTAAGGTAATTTTACCTATTCCAGTAGGTCCACTGTGAGCTTCCTGCCTTACATCTGCTCAACCAGCATCTCTCTAGTACTTTGAAATGTCCACTGATCTTACATTTTTGTTTTTCTTTGTTCTCAAGGTTTTCTTTGTAGATTATGGCAATAGATCAAGAGTGTTTTTAAATCTTTTAAAGGAAATTCCTCACTATCTTCGAGAGCTTCCTTTTCAGGTAATGATAAATAGTGTTTGCTTCTTTTTCTTGCGTGTATTTAATATTCTATACCAACAAGCTTAAGGTTTTTTTAAGCCTCAGCAAAACTTTCCCAAAAATAGTGACCCACGACTGGCTACCATGTTTTGCTCCACTGATGTATCTAAGGCTTCATCACCAGTCATCTGACGAAGTGGCACTTTGCCCACAAAAGCACACGTGAGAAATAAATTTGTTAATCTTTAAAAATGCCTCAGGACTCCTTGTTTGTTCTGCTGAACTAGGCTAACACGGCCACCCCTTTGGAACAAGAATGCGTGAACAATGTTTGCATTTGATTATTAGCTGAAAACATTTTTAGTCGTGCCTTATGGCTTTTTTAAACTGAATGTTTTAATCAGCTCCATCTTTATGGGGATTATGTAGTGGGCAGCTGCTTTCCCTATTTTCCCTGCTGCCCCATGTGTTGCTTTGGATTGCAACAGACAGAGTTGGATTGCCCTAATATCTTCTTTCTTGCAGTTGCTCAGCAGCTTTCCCACTGGTCACCTGGTGTCTCATAGCTCAGGGAGGAGTGAATAGTTCTGGTTGCTCTGTTGTCTGGTTACCCGCTGGGTTCAGGGAGAGAAGGTTAGGCAGTTGGTAGCTATATCTGACTGTATGGAAATTCGAAGCAAGGGATGGTTCCTGTGATGCAGCCACCCAGGAGTGGAAAATGAGAAGAAGCTGCGAACTAACAACTAGTTACTCCCTGATTCTTTAACCTAGATCAGGGAACAGCATGGAGTATGATCTGACTTGCACCTACCAACAACAGTACCCTGTGGGCCATATACCAGCTGGGTATAGTTAAAATTCAGAGTATCCTAGCTAGAACTTGACACCCACCCCCTGTACCAGGAACCATAGGAAGGATTGTATATGAACTAGCTTTCCCAGCCCTGTGCATGGTGAAGACCCTTGCTGCTCATGAAATCATAATTGGGATAACTTAACCATTTTCTACTCTTTGTTCCTCTTACCTCTGAAGCGATATTTGAGTTTTTGATCTGACCATTTCACCTATCCCTGATTTTAATATTAAATGATGAATACTGAACGAGCTCTAAAATAGACTTTATATGCTGGATGGTTAGTCTTTGAAAATAAATTTACCTGAGATCTGTCTTCACACACAAAATGACTAAAGACTTAATTTTTTTCAAATTGAAACTCAGCTCTCCAGCCCTCACTTAATGATCAGTGTACAAGTCTGTGAAAGAACCTATGCCATTCTGATGTTAGTATGTACCATGTTAATGATTACAATTTACAATTGAACCAGCTGCTTTTTTTGTCCTGTGCATTAGCTCTTAACAGGGTGAATCTGGTCCTTTTTGTTAAGAAGTGTTAATATTACAGATACTTTTTTAGGATGTCACAATTCAGGATTCCCTTATTCATTCCCTTCCAACTTGGTATAGAAAAATTTCTCTGCCTCAGACCTAACCTTCCAATATTAATCCCGATAGTACTTTGTGGAGTGTGGGTGGGGGAGAATAAGTCTTATAATAGAAACTCATCTGTAACCTTAATTATGGAAAGGTTGCAGTGTAAATATGTCATTAGAGAATCCTGTTTACACTTCCCTTTCCAGGGTAACAGAGCTGCTGTAGGGTCTGTAATTGACACCTTCTGGGACTATGCTACACTTGGTATTTGGATTAAAATAGCTTCAAAATTTTCAGGAGAAAATCTTGATTCTCATAGGATTAAATTGGGTGGATCAATATTGTATGCGCCTGTATGAAATATGAAACATGCTTTCTTTTTGTAGTCATTAAATCTTGCCAGCCATGCACTATTGGAAACTGTTCTCTTGGCTGAAATGATATGTAATGTGGGCAGTAATGTGTAGACCAAGGGCACTGGAACCTTTGTACAAGTTGGGAGGCTCCTGGTGCCACAATTGTTCAGACTAAGGAGCCATGTGCCCCACTTTTTAACATGGTCATAGTTTGGGGGGGGGGTAGCAGGTGACACTGCCTTTGCCAGACACCAAGCCTCAGGTAGGTGCAGCGCAATGCCAACATGGGGTTCAGTTCACAGGAGCTGATAATGGCTCTCAGTTTCTCCTCTGCAGTGTGCAACCCCTGCCTGTGCTAATCCGTGCAAGGTTTGCAGTTTGGGGGGAGGGGGAATACTGCTCCCTGCCCTTCCCCAAACTTTGCACATGTTAAATAGTGGGGAGACATGGTCCTTCCACTTTTAAAAGCAAGAATGCTACCCCCTGGCACCCGTGGTTCCAGTTGTTGGTGTAGATAGAAGTATGCATAGTGACAATTGGTAGATTGGGATTTGTACCAATAGTTTTATAGCAGTCTTAGGAGCTGTTTGTGTAAAGTAATGAATTTAATATTGTTAATGGAGGAAGTGTTATGCATGTGATGGTTTATCATTTTGATTGTTACTGATTTGAATGGTTTTGATAAGAAAATCAAAATGTCAGTTCTGGAGCCCACCATGTATTCTTGAATGTTATGTTTTAGGCTTTAGAATTCAAGATATGCAAGATGCGCCCTTCTGCAAAATCTCTTGTATGTGCAGAACAGTGGAGTAATGCTGCTACCCGAAGATTTGCTTCATTGGTAAATGGCTGTGCTCTCATAGTGAAGGTGTATTCAGTTGTGCACAGTGTTCTGCATGTAGATGTTTACCGTTACTCGGGAATTAAGGAAGTGAACATTCGAGATGTGCTCATTGAAGAGGGCTATGCTGAACTGGCAGAAGAATCTTACGAATCCAAAGTATGTATTAAATAAAAAGCAATGTTTTGCCATGCCCATTTTGTTTCTTAGGCTATTTTTTTTCATCTGCTCTTGTGGCCTGATGTACTGAGCTGCACTCTTGACAGCTATGTGTAAGCTAAGCAGGATTGACTCTGGTTAGTATTTAAATGAAAGTATATATTATAAAACATATATGTGTATATATAAGATTATTGTTAATATAATTGTTTTTTGAGTTAATTTACATATACTAAACTAATCATGGTGTGGCCACAACTAACCCATTGTTGAGACTCTTCCAAACCAGTATCCCCCAGTGAATGGTTTAATGCTTCAATTAGATGAGAGTCTCGAAGTGCTTTATGATTCAGCAGAAGGTGTTAAGGCAAATTATTGTTTTTGTATTGAAATTTGCTTGTCCACACAAATACATGTGCATATTTTTTGCATGGATTGTTTCTTCTCGTTTTTAAAAGTTTGAATGTTTCGCAATTTGTTCTAACTCTTTCATGTTTTATTTAGCAAAGCAATGAACTCAAAGAATTATATTCAAAACAAATAAAAAATAAGAAGACTGCCTCGGTAACTCCAAAAAACCCAAGAGAGGAGGAAAAACGCCTCATTGAAATGTTATTAAATCGCTTTTCTGCCAATAAATTTGATACATCGAATTGTAAGGTAACTACCGAAATGGTTTTATTTCCGTGTGACATTATCAGATCATAAACTGGTGTTTTTGGCTTATGTCCAAGGTAGAAACCCTTTTTTCCCAACAAGGTTAGATATTCAGGCTCAATATTGTTTTAGCTTCAGGTTTAGCTATGAATAAAGACACCGTGCATTTGTGGAGTTCTTGGGTATAGATTTGTGAATCAGTGAGACACCTGGATTAAATATTGCCTAGGTAATTGCTAAGGCTGAATTAACAGCTTTTGAGATCGTAAGATTTCTGTGCTAAGTACTGAATGACTTAAACGTGGTACAGCATGTGAAAAACAATTTTTTCCTGAACATATTATTTTTAATGGAAATTAGTGCTGCCTTCATTTCCCCCCTATTTTTATCTATTTTTAATTCTTAAAAATAAATGACAAAGGAATTCAAAATGTACTCCAGGTTTGTGGTGCGGAATGACGTTAGTCAGACTCTGGGATGCAGGCAGTACAGATGCTTTTAAATTTACTTTTAAATTTTGTGCATTTCCTGGCTCTTCAGTGTTAACCAAAGGGACTCCAGACACGCGACACGCTGGGGGTGCCTGTGGGGTCACATGCTATGCCTAGATTTGCTGCTTGTCTTGTACTGCACATGCTCACTGACCGAGCATCCTCAGTAACACTGCTGAAGCTGGCTGCCTTCACTCTGTCCTCCTCCTCCCCTCCTCCCCCAACACACAGTATTGGCAGGCACAGCTGATCTCAGATTCCAGAGTTAACTGTTCTAGGGAATCATACAACTATGACTGATGCCCAAATTAACTGTCTTTTTTGAACATACATCCTCATGGATGCACCCCTGTAGGATACACGTGTGTCCATGCACTTCCAATTGGAGAATGTGAAGTAGTGTTGACAGACCAATGCCGCCTGTCCCAAATGAGGACATATAAGGAGACAGTGACCAGCTGCCACAAAGTTCTTTATCAACCACTTGTGGCTTGAGATTCAGCGGTTGCATGTCTGTTGCATCTCAGCTTCCCACTTTCCTTGTATATTGTTCACTATTTTCATTTTCTTAAACATACAAGGAGTCCTGTGGCACTTTTAAAGACTAACAAATTTACTTCTTGCATGAGCTTTTGTGGGAGAAAATCCCACCTTGTCAGATGCTTTGAAGATGGGGAATTTACAGAATGGGAGGAAATTAAATGCTGGGAAATGTATGACACAGGATCAGGTCAAGCTGTAAGAGCAAATCAGGTTAGGTGTTGGGATTCAAACACTGGGGAACAGCATATAGAGGAAGGTGAGGTCAAATCACCTGTTGTAATGAGAATAAAATCCGTAGTCCGTGTTTAACCCTGAGACAATGGAGTTGAATTTGCATATAAATTCCAATTCTGCAGTTTCTCTTTGAAGCTCTGATTTGTTATTCAGTTGTTTAAGCACCACTATTAACAAGTCACAGAACCGTCTCTACGCAGAAGAATAAATGGACACAAATCTGACATCAGAAATCACAACATTCAAAAACCAATGGGGGAACATTTCAATCTCCCTGCTCACTCCGTTGAGGACTTCTTAATAGCAGTTTAAAAGTGCCACAGGACTCCTTGTTTGTTTGGCTGACCTAGACTAACACGGCTACCCCTCTGGAACTTCATTTTTTTAGTTATTTTATTTCTTTAGATTGGGGGAGGTTATCCTCCCCCTGTTTCTTCATCACTCCACTACCACTATAGAGCGTACGTCCTGCCAGACTTGTTGCAGGCTTTTCCCCCCATATTGTCAGGCATTTGAGCTCTCTTTCCTGCCTTGGAGATACTCACATTCCATCCAGGTGTAAGAAAGATTCACGCAGGTTTTAAAGGCAGGTCTCAGAAAGACAGATTGAAGTTCTTAAAATAATGTTCACTAGGCCCAGTGGGGGCTGCTTTCCCTGCTGTCAATCTGTCTCAACATCCTAGGGAATTTAAAAAAAAAAAAAAGTAGTTTTGGTACTCAGCCAGGGACATGGGGGCATTGGCAGCGGGAGCCAGGGCTGCATTGCTGTGGAAAAAAAGGTACCAGTACTCAGTACCCCTGAGTACCATCACAAAAACAGCACTGGTCCTAGCTGGCTCTGATGGCAGCTGTACCTTCAGAGAGTAGGACTTCTTAGAAGAACCTTCTAGGATAGGTCACTCCATAAATCCCACACATAAGGAGACTTCATATCCCTCAAGGAGTCCAGCTGAGGTAACATTGGGCACGGTGCTGAGCCTCTGGCACTGCCCCAGGAGCAACGTGTGGACAAGTCTTCTAAGAGACAGCACAGGAAGTAGTTTCCCTCAGAACCGACTGACACTTCAAGGATCTGAGATATGTGCAGGACTTCAGTGCATGCCCAGTACCATCATCTCCCTTACAGCAGGACACCATGGTTAGAAAAGCTCCTCTGCAAGTACGACACTCACTATTTCAGCAACACCAGGTCCTGGCTTCAGTTCAGTCTTCTGGATTGCAGAGACCTTTAGATTTCTTTCTGCTATAGTCTTCTACCATGGCCACTCTCTTGGTATTGCTCAGATAGATTGAACCCCTGGTTAGAGCTACAACCCTCGGTACTGGTACTTATGCTTGAGGCTTCCCCCTACAATCTCTGAGATGATTCTTCAGACTCTGAGGTCTCAGTACAGGGCTCTTTTTTGGCATCTTGCCATCATACGCTTTGAGTCAATGTTCTGAAACCTTTCCAGACCCCACAAGACATCCTAACGCTAGAGACTAGGACTTAAGACTACCTTTGGGGGGGCTCAACCTTTATCCACTCTGGATTCCTCTCTGAGCAACTTTATAGGGTTTCAGCCATAAAAAGACCACAGTATGGTATCATTCACGGGACCAACTGAACAACCTTCAGTGCCACGATTGCCGTTCGGTACCAGATGATCACCCTTTGGACCTTATGGTCTCTGGGCATTGGGAGACACTGAGGAGAAGCAGGACCTCCAGATGGAGGGAAACTCATCCCCATCAGCTAAATCCTCTTCATCCCCAGCTGAGATGGTAATGCTGACCACTTTCCGGCCTTGCAGGACTCTGAAAAATGCTTGGAAGAATTCCTTGAGATCCCTTTAGAGAAGGTCTAGGAGTCTCAACATGCTTGGGCAGACATTTAAAATATCTCACTCTGGAAAAATCTTGAGCTGTCTGTTGGATTTAGACACAAGGTCAGTCAGCGAGCTCAGTCAGAGCACATCTGGCTGCTGTAACAGCCATTGAAGGCATCTCAGTTTTTACCGCTGTAACGGTGCTGGGGAGTGACCCACTGACCTGCCCCTTGTCATTCCAGCCTAAATAGCAGAAGTGCAGCAGAGCTGGTTCGCAGGGCAGTTGCCTGCTTATATGAGGGAAGGCAGCTGTCAGCTTACACAGGCTAAGCAGTTGCCCAGACTGGATTAGGCAAGGGATGACAGCTGCCCAGCTAACCCAGGAGGGTTTATATGCTGGCCCAGAAGGAAGGAGAATGGGAGCGGGGGGGAGGAAGTGTAGAGGCTTTGCCTGTCTTCCTGAACAGCTCCAGAGACTGCTGGCTGAAGCACCTTTTACACCGTGTAAATAAAGGCATTGGTGACTACAAACTGAAGTGTCTTTGAGTCCTTTGTTAATCAGAAGGGAATTGGAACAGAGAGGCTGTAGCAAAGAAACCCCTTTCACCTATCCTACAACAACTAGAGTCCTCGAGGTTATACATTTTGTTTCCCTCAGTACATAATCAGGCCATCCAATGGGATCTTAGTTTGGTTCTCACTACTCTGAGGAAACCTCCATTTGAAACAATGGCTACCTGTACTCTCTTCCACCTTTCTTTCAAGATTTTGTTCCTCATAGTCTTCACTTCAGCCAAATAAATGGAAGAGCTTGATGCTGTTACGGCTGACGCACCATTTACACTGCATCCCTATTCTTGTTTCCTCGCAAAGTTCTCTTGGGAATACCATGTACATGAAGATATTGGCCTGCCAGTGTTCCACTCAAAACTTCATACCTCCAGAGAACCACTTACATCCATGAGATTTCAGAAGGGCCCTTGCCTTTTTCCCCGACAGGACTAGGGCCTTATGGTCCTCTCCTAGGATATTGGTATAATTTGTAGAGGATGAAGGTCAGTCTTTCCAGTTAAAGACTGGCTGAGTGGGTTTTTGGTTGCTTCTTAAGCTGCTATGAATTTGCATGGATGCAGCCCGCCCACCTCCCAGGCTGTGGACATGTTCCACAAGAGCTCTGTCCACATCTGTTGTTCTGCTGAAGTGTCTCCATAGAATTCAACGGGACTGCTCTCATGTAAAAAAGTTAAGAACGTGTGTAGTTGTTTACAAGATTAGATACGTAGATGCTTAAATACAAATGATATGATTTTCAGAGGTGGTGAGGAACCCTAATGAAGTCATTGGGAAACTGAATGCTCAGTTCCTGTGAAATGAGATGATTTTTATTTAGGTGCCTAGTTATAAATTTAAAAACTTAAGGTTAGGCGCCCAGGCTTGAAAATGTTGAATGTTAGTATATATGCTCAATAAAAAATTAATATATATTAATTTTTGTTGTTTTTAATTTTCATCTAAAAACTGACTTTTAATTTATTGAAGGATGATTGGGAAAGAGAGAGATCCAAATGCTAACTAACTAAAATTTCACTTGACCTGTCTTGTTTTCAAAGGCAGTACTTCATGGCCCCTTCAATCCTTATGAGATGAGGTGTCACAGCATGACCCGAATTTCCAGGTTCAGGTATGAGAAAGCTCTCTTTGTGAATGGCAGGCAGGCAAGCTGTTATATTGATAGATAATGAGAATTACTAGAATAAAACACTTTAATACCTTAAGGGTTTTTTAATTAATTTACCATTATGCTTAAATACTGTTACACTCTTAACTCTGTTGAAATAAGAACCCACCCCCCATAACATTGTTAAAATATCTGAGATGAATGGGAGAATTTATTAAAGCAGTTCTTCTCCGAATAATTGCTCATGTCAATTCCACTCTAGATGTGCATGTGCACGTGCACGAGCCTCTTCTGGCGGCCAGGCCGTGGGTCCCCGGCAGGGGTCGGGGCTGGATCCGGCTGCTGTCAACTCTGGCCAAGCTCCAGGTCCCTCGCCAGGATTAGATCTCACCTCTTCCGGAGGCCAGGTCCTGGATCCCTGGCTGGGGTTGGGGCTGGATCCTGCCTCTTCTGGTGGCTGGGCCCCAGGTCCCTGGCCAAGGTCGGATTGGGCTGCTGCTGACCCCGGCCAGGGTTGTAGCCGGACCCCGCCTCTTCTGGTGGCCAGGCCTGGATACTTGGTTGGGGTTGGGACCGGATCCCGCCTCTTCCGGACGGGTCCCTGGCTGGATTCGAAGCCCTGGGACTCGGGGCCCATGCTCCTTATGCCCAGGACCAGTGATGCCATTACCCTCATCCTCAGGTAAGGCTAAGGGAATCACCTCGAGTGGTATTGACATGAGCAATCACTCGAAGAAGAAATGGTTTCTTACCTGTAAATGGTGTTCTTCAAGCTGTGTTGCTCATGTCCATTCCACACCTGCCCTCCTTCCTCTCTGTCGGAGGGAAGGGTTGTCAGAGCATTTTATAACATGTTATGGTGGTGCAACTCAACTCTGGGGAAAAGTTTCCAGCAGCTCGTGTATGTGGCAAGCACATACCTAGAGTGGAATGGACATGAGCAATGCATCTCGAAGAACACCATTTACAGGTAAGAAACGATTTCTTCTAATGTCCACAGAAGTTATATTTATCTAGAGTACAGGGCTGGGAGCCTGGATTCATATCCAAACTTGATTCACTGAATAGAGTGAGTTTTGTTGGCTTTGCACACTTAAGGCTCATTCGTAATTTTAATAGGATTTTTTAGATACACATTTGTGCTGGCTTTCCTTTTTATTGAAAATATATTTTGTCATTTTTTCCTAGATGTGTGTGCATAGAAAAGGAGAGTATAAATTCTGTAATTGTCAATAATACTCCAGAAGATTCATTTCAGAAAATGTTGGTTGCTGCTTCTGTATCCGTAAATTCAACTGGTAATTTTCGCACTTCATTTTTTAGATGTCTCAGCATCGTCTATATGAATAGCCACGGAACTAAATATATATGTCACTGAAATTCTATCTATCAACTGCTTAGAACTCAGTTAGATTGTTACAGCTTTCTGTTAATTACCAATTTTTATTCGTTTTTGTAATAGGATCTACAATATTGTTAAGAGAAACATCTCTGATGCCTCCGATTCCTGGACTACCAGCACTCCTCAGTATGTTATTTGCTCCTGTTATAGAACTCAGGTATGTGTGCATTTTTCAAGTATGACAACAGAATTATTATATTTTGCAACTTGAAAGATTGATGATTGGAGCAGCTTGACTCTCTACACCTTCATTCTCCTGTACTTCTCTTGTTTTTTCCATCCTCTATCAGCGCTGATATATTATATTGCTAAGCTAACAATGTTAGGTATATATGTGAAATTGATATTCTAGAGTTTGCCTTCATGAAAACTTGATCAGGTTCCTGAGATGTTGCTGTAAGTCTAAGAGGAAGACAGACTGTTCCAGTCCTAGATGTGCATGGGGGAGCAGAGTTTTTTGTGTATTTTAGGAGCTATTTAGAGGCTAAATTACTATTCCTTTCACTGGTGTCAGGGATACAATATAATATAATATATAATAAATAAAGTTGTGTGTGTGTGTGTGTGTGTGTGTGTGTGCGCGCGCATGATTTAGTTGGGGCTGGTTCTGCTTTGAGCAGGGGGTTAGAGTAGATGACCTCCTGAGGTCCTTTCCAACCCAAATCTTCTATGATATCTGGAGCCATGGATAGGCAGGCATCTTTTATTTTTAGGAACTATTAAGAAAGGGATAGGTGATAAAACAGAAAATATCACAGTATCACCGTATAGATACATGGTATGCCCATTCGTTGAATACTGTGTGCCATTCTGGTTGTCCCATATCAAAAAAAGATATATTAGCCTTGGAAAAGATGCAGAGGAGGGAAATGAAAACTATTAGCGGCGTGGAACAGCTTCCATATGAGGAGAGGAAAAAGACTAGAACTGTTCAGTTTAGAAAGAGAGATCACTAAGGGGGTGGGATAAGATAGAGGTCTGTGAAATCAGGAATGAGGAGGAGAAAGGGAATAGGGAAATGTTATTTACTCCTTCATATAACACACACAAAAATAGGAGTTATCTGATGGAATGACAAGGCAGCAGATTTAAAACAGACACAAGGAAGTTCTTCAAACAATACTCAGTCAACCTGTGGAACTTGCTGCTATGGCCAAACATATAACTGGGTTTAAAAAAAATAAAGATAAGTTCATGGAGTTTAGGGCTCAATAGCTATTAGTCAAAATGGTCAGGGAGGCAAACCCAGGCTCTGGGTCTCCCTAAATCTCCAATTACCCAAAGTGTGGACTGGACAATGGTGATGGATCACTGGAAATTGTTGTGTTCTGTTTGTTTCTTCTGAAGTTAGTGGTGCTGTCAGAAAACAGAATATTGAGCTAGATGGCCATTGGTCTGATCTGAGATAGCTGTGCTTACATTCTTAAGACCTTAAATAGGACAAGATCAGATTCTAGGCCGACAAAGTATTTGTGCTGTGATAGAATTTTTTCAGTTCATATCATTGTCTTGTTGCTCTCCTGATGAAGCCCATCATGGAAGTAGTTTGAGAAACTTGGAAGTCTATAAAGATAGAAAAGTCATGAATTAGAAATTGAAGGAAATAAAACATCATTTGAATCTAGATATTGATTTATAATGGAAATACATTGACATATATTGATGTATAATGGAAATCTAATGACCACAGATTACACAGCATGGGTTATAACCCTTCAGCCACACACTGGGGTCAATGCAGGCCTCTATTTCAACACAAACTAAGCGTTGGTCTGTATATGTTCACTACTTATTTTTAAGTATTGAGCAGCTACTTATCAACTAGTTATGCAGAGAATACGTTAACACTTTTTTGTTGTAATGCTGCATCAACATGTCAATGTGATGTCCTAGCGTCATGATGTAGTGTCATGACAAGGTGTTGCATGAGCCTAAAAATTGTTCTGGGATCCTTACAGATCCCACAGGCTAAGCTGTATCAGTATAACATGAGTTTTATTTGGCTATCCAAATGTTCACTCATCTGAGGGTATCATTATAATGAAATCATGGGGTGTCATTGCAGATTGTGTAGACATACCATAGCTAGCTTTCATCAAGCTAACTCAGATATTTAAGCAGTGAAGCCCAGGGTTCCAGGCATTCTTGTATAGCTAACTTGTGTATGTCTGTTGGATCTGCACTCAAACCCATTGATTGCAGTATAGATATATACTGAATGCCGATCTTCATGTTAATGTGGGATATAAATTAGATTCATGGTGTCACCGATGAGATTGCTTTGTGTTCTTTAATTTAATCTTTCCAAAATTCCAGTTCAAGTTTTTGGGTTTTTTAGGGTTGATGAAAGTGGGAAGAGTTTTACTGGTGTTCTTTGTGGTCTGGGGTGGAATCAGAGTCTTGGAACCCCAGTGCTTCCAGAACATGACATGGAGATGGCATTTGATGTGCAACTTGGTGTGGATGACATACTAGAGGTAAAACATGCATATTAATTGTTTTCATTGCAGTAGTGCATGTCTGGAATCCAGCAGATGTCAGAAATTGTTAGCTGTTGTAGTTTTATTACTTGAAATCTAGCAACCTTTGGCAGAATCTTAGTTATCTAATTTTTTTTTAGTGAAATTGCCTGTTTATAACCCTGAACTGATTGTGTGTCAGAAACTAAGTTTAAAAACCCTGAGGTAGCCTTATTAAACTTAGTTGAACAAAGTCGAATATCAAATACAATGCATCATCTTTTTAGACAGTTGCATATAGTTAAGCCAGTAACTGAATAAATACCAATGCTGTGTTAAGCAAACTCCTATAGAAGATGGGTTTTGGGGCTCCTTATTATCATGTATCACTGGAATGTTTACAGATAAACATCATAAGAACAGCCATTAACAAACTGGCTTGTGATGGCCCAAATTGCCCAAGATATCTTGGACAAGAGAGAATTGCACAGCTGCAAGAGAATGCTCGTGAGAAACTTTTAGGGTAAGAATGCTTTCCTTGATGATATTGTTGTTTTCCCCATAGGTGATAGCAAAACAGAATTCACATTTGTTTTCATGCTTCTGATGGGTTTATTGATTTATTTTGTTTGTTTATAAAACAATAAATGCAGTAGTTTCAGCTTTGTGGATAAAATTGCTTTCAGAATATTTCTTGTTTTCAGCATTTTAATATAGGCTTTAATCTTATTGTTTCCATTATTTGTAATTTTACTTGTACTGTAACACAGGTCAACAGGAAAGCCTGACAGTTTTTAGAATCATGAAAACTAAAGAGACAGCCTGTTCCCCAAGGTGTTAGTGTTATATTTCCCTGTTCTAGGGACTGACTGACAGGAATTCATATGGCTTCAAATCTAGAGAGTTTCTTCCTATGCCCCTCTAATGGAATTTGTTGGAGATTTTTGCTTCCAGAGTACATCAAAGGTGTACAGACTGCTGTCTCTCCCTCAACAAATCTCTGCCAAGGGGAGATGTTAGCAGAGATAATTGCTGTAATTTTTCTCCCCTTACATGCAATAAGGCAGAGTATCCCAAGAGAAATCAGGATAGATATTGAGGCCATATGCCTCTTTCCAGCAACCCTTCTTCAATTCTTATGACCAAGTAAGAGTAGCTGATACCAATGTAGTGCAGAGTACTTGGAGTATCTGTCTCCTAAAGCTTTCTGTTGAGCCAGAGCCAGTATGAGGAGTCATTGTGGCAATTCTCTAATGCCTGTAGTTGCTAAGTGCACTTTGAAGCTTTGAGCAAGCCTGTCTTTCTCTGTGAATATAGGGCTGTCATCTTTGTACTAGATCTAGACCTTTAACAAACCTTTTCATCCCTATACGCACCTGTGTGCTGAAACAGAAGTTTGGGCAATGGCCATTCAGGGGCCCTGTGAGACACCAGGGCCAGAGGGAAGCAGGAGAGTTGTGGAGGGCCGGTCCATAAGCTCTAGAATGCTCCAGGCTTTATTCCCCACAGACTGAGCAGGGCTGCTACACCCTAATTAGAGTCACCTGGGACCAATTAAGGCCAGCTGATAAAAGGCCCTTGCTCCAGCCCGAGGGTGTGGAGAGTAAGGGGAAGTAGGAGTGGGGAGTGTTTGGAGAGAGTTGGTGGAGAGACAGAGACAGCCATACTAAGTCCAGAGAGAGGAAGAAGAGCACAGAGAGGGGGAGATAGCCCAGGGGAGGGTAGTGCTGCTACCAGCAGCATTAGCAGCATGCAGCTGCTATTCCTAGGGCCCCTTGGCTGGGGCTCGGAGTAGAGGGAGGGCCCAGGCCCCTCCCTTCCCCCTCCTGCCTTTCTGTGCGGTCAGGGCTTCCACTGCCCAGAGACTGGGGCGAGCGGGGCTTACCCTGGGCCCACAAGACAGAGGAGCACAGCACCCACGGGAGCAGAGCGACCAGTTTGCCACAGGCCCTCATTTGTAGACCTGCATTACAGGTTACAAAGGGTCTCCAATCAAAACCACATTTTATTCCCTGTGGGAATGTGCAAGAAGCATTTTGCAAGGTTCCTGTTCCTACAGACAAAATCAAGTAAAATCTCATTTTGGTGCTCAATTTATTCCACTTTCACTAGCATAAAGAATAAATAGAATATTCTTGAGTCTTTACCAGTCCTTGTCCTCCTTCATGTGTGATTTCAATATGAAAAAATGACAGCAAAGAGCACCTTCCTCCTCAACAGCTATCCCAGTATTCAGAGCCCTATCTAATACTTTTAATGACGGTGTTATTTTAAAAAATATGGAGTACCTCACAATGAAACCAAAAGCTGCTCTGAAAATGTCTATAAATTTCACTCCTGTTAATACTTCAAAGCCCAATACAGCTAAGAGAAACTAAGGATTCTATTACTTCTCTTGCATCATAAAAATAATGATTTGTAAAGTTATAACTGCAAGACTCAGGCATTTGAAGATAATCCAATTATACAGAAGTACCAAGCAGAACTTGGCCAGCAAAGGAACAAATCCAGCTAAACTGTTGGGTTTGCAAGACAAGCATTTATAAAAACATTTTCTGTCTTTTTAAACAAAGCACATTTTATGTGGAGTTTGAGGCTATAACATTTAAACCCACAATCCTTTGTTAGAAGAGAACTGCACTTAAATTTATTGCTCATCCCCAAATCTCTTCTTCATTAGCTCCATACTTTTCCTACAGACTTGTCTCTACCTCATTTCACATATGCCTTTTCTACACTGGGCGGCTCTGTTGATGCAAAGTTTGCAGTACATCAGTACATCAACATACCTTGCATTGATTGCTGTCCTGTCTTCACTCTGCCATGTTGACTAGAGGCGCCTGACTCATTAATATAGCTTATTCTCCTCATTTCGGTGGACTACTGGAGTTGACAGGAGAGCACTTGGCAGTCGATTGAGTGGGTCTTCACTAGATCGACTCAGTTGATTGCCATTGCATTGATTGGTCCAGCACCGACCAAGCTCGCAGAGTAGACATCCATTCACTGTCTCGCTTCATTCTCTTTCCCTTATTCCTACCCCCTTCATATCTCTCTTTGCCTATCCAAAAATCTTCACAGTGCCAGGCTGTGATTTTCCCAATATTTATGAAACTTTTAAAAAAATCAGACTTAACAAGACAAGTCATGATATTTAGTAGTACTGATTAATATATGCCTGAGATTCACTAGTTACTGATTCATTTAATATATTGTTATACCACGTAAAGAAAAATCTGTCAAAATAACTATAACATTTTTTTAGAAGACCAGAATCTAAAATAGTAACCTACAAGATAAAAACAATGAAGTTCCTTTAATAAAAGTTAAGTCTTGTCCCATATTTCCTTCATCTCTGTGGGAAATTTTCTGTTGTTAAATCTCTTGCCATACAATAAAATAGTGTTAAGATCCAAAAGCTTAGTTATCTTGTTTTTCAAGATTTGGGGATCACAGTATCCAGAAACCAAATTTCATGAGTAAAATTACATCTTACCTTTCCCCCAAATGTCAGAAGCTGAGCATACGCTGGTTTTGAAGGAAGAGACCATCTAGTAGCATAGTGTTGCATTTTAACTTTTATTTTTCTCCTATATAAAATCTTCCTTCTGTATTTCTGATGTTTTCAGATTATATTTTGTTTAATGCACACAAAAAATGCCTTGCTGAAAAGACACTACATGCATAAATGTATTTAGGCTAAGTCCTTCATGGTTTCCCCTCTGCACTTTTTTAAAATTAACTGTGTTTACAACATGTCACAACTACTTAAGAGTACAACGTGTATTTGAAAAACACATCTAGACAGAATTAATTAAAATGTATCATTGTTATACTTCACACAGCTTGAGGAAATAACTGGGGCAGAAACACAATCTATAGTAATTGAGTTGTTACAGAAAACCAAATGATCTAAAAACAGCTAAAATATATATCCAAATGAATAAGCATACATAAATCTATGGAATTAATGACAGTCACAATTTGTAGCAGTTTGTCAAATAAAATACACCAAATTTTTTTTCTCAGAATACAGTTTTAAAACAGTTTCACTAGGGTATGACTTAATCTGTGACTTCTTACATTGGAGACATAGTATTAGATAAATAAACAAATTAGACAAATGTGAAAATGTTACCATTTAGTTCAGCACTATAATGAATTTCCAGCACAAATATGTCATTACGTGTTTAGATTTAATTAAATAAAATTGGGTTTCTTAAAGATGTTTTTATGAAATTTCAGTTTAATCTGCAAATCGAAACCTCGAGAAGTAATTGCTCCCAAGTGGTATGGGAAACCATATGATTGGAATCAGGTAAGGGTATAATTTTTCTAAAAAAATTAAATGAATGGGAATGGTTTATTACGGTATTCCTTCATACCTTGAGAATTTGTCAGTTCAGGTCGGACAGTTTTTTGTAGTAGTCTAGTCCTTTGTAGATACCTATTAACCTCATGAGCAGAGATGATTTGGATAACAGTACAAATATTGCACGTTGAGATTTGAGGTATATGGACAGATCTGTACACTGTCTGATTTTTGTAATGCTTTCTGTTTAATTTTGAGAACACTAATATTCATTATTTCAAAACAAGACACTTCTGAAACTTTCAGTGAAGGATGATTTCTAGGAGGGAGTTGTCATTTATTGGTTGCTGCTCAGTAGGGTAAAAATTTTATTACGGTGAAATTTTTTATTCCCCTTAAAAATTAATATTTTGGTATTTCCAATCAAATAGCATAAAATTAACTAAAAGAAAGGAAAGTTGTCGACTGGTGTATTTGTTACTTACTTTGTAATTGTTAGCTCACCACAGCGTATGTTGGGTTTTATTGCTGCCAATTATGTTTTCAAACAGTGTTTCCTTTTCTTACTTTCAGGAAATCTGCTGGGTTTAGGGTCAGATAGGGACATATAAGTCTGGATCTTTTGAAAGGTTTCCTGCTGCTTGGGAGTAGGGTTCTTGTTGGAATAAGTCTTAGTCAGCCTTGCCACATGCACAGTTGCCAGAAAACTTTCCCCCTAGCAGTCTCCATAGGGCTGGCCTTGGCGCCAATCATGGCCCCGCCTTTGGGCCACAACACATGTGGCGCCCCCAGCCCTATGCCCCCTGTTTCCTTCTTTCCGCCAAGTTAGATGGTTGCTAGTTCTGTGCTTTATGATCGAGCTATCTTCCCCCAGCCCCCAAATAAAATTTAACGTTAAAGTAGTGTTAGTTACTCAGTTTTGTTAGTATCAAGCATTTCTCAGTTAGTTAGTTTGTTACTCGATCAGAAATTTGTGTCCTGGTAGGGACTTTACCAAGACCTGGGGCATGCCCTGATCCCTGGGCTTTAAGCCTTGCAAATCCTGCGGCAAGGCCTTCCCAGTTTACAACCCACATAAAGACTGTCTTAAGTGCCAGCAAATCACACAGAAAAGACAAGTGTCGCATTTGCGAATTGTGTTGCCCAAGAACACAAAAGGATAGAGAGATCCGCTTAAGGGCCCTCTTAATGGAAGCAGTGCTGAAGCCAGCAGACGGCCCACGCCCTGCCTTGGCACCAAATATCACGTCGGTGTGGATTGCTACGCTGGCACCAGACTCTTCCTGTGCTGAGATTTGCTCCAACAACCAAAGAAGAAACAGAAAAGGCAAAGGCTGGATGGTGACTGCTCTTCCTCAGATAGAACTGCTATGGGGTTGAGCTCAGGGTTCTGCAGAGTAAAGGTGCCGTGCATCCTCCACAGGTCCCTTTCACTAGGGAGTCCAGGAGTCCAACCTGGGATCACCTCCTCTCACCAGAGAGTGGAAGGGGCACCCTGCAGGTTGTGTGACCATCGATGCTGGAGACCTTCCAGGCAGCATCAGACCCGATGCCCCTACTAGTGCTGGGCACACCTGGGGAAAGTACGAACCCTGGCATCAAAAGGGAAACCTCCCTTGGAGAGCCCTAGTTGAGTGTGTCTCCCTGAAACCATGGTACCCACCCCTCTTGAGACCACAGGGAAAGAGCCTTCAACTTTCAGGCCACTGGTCCCCAGCACTGAGGGAGTCGCAGGTTGAGAAATCTCTCACGAACTCACCTCACTGCTCACAATCTCTGGACAAAGGGGAACACTGTCCTTGTCCCCAGGCAAAACAATGGGCACCAAGGCTCCGGCACTGTTCTTGGTCCCTGGTGCAGAACAGCCCGCTGCAGACAGAGCAAAGATCTATTTCATGATCGTGTTCTCGATCAGAAGACCATCCCCAACTGAGAAAGAAAGGCATCGAAGCGAAACAGATCTCCCACTCACCAGACTCAGTCATCGCCAGAGCATGGGAAGCATAGGAGCTATTGGCACCATGATTCCTCAAACTCTTATTCACAATCTTTGTACCAAAGCCCACGGGGCATGTACCAGGAAGATGGCCACCGCAGGTCCCCGGGGCACTGTAGACACTCCTTGGGGAATGCTCCCAGCAGGATGCCTCAGGGACAGCACCAGATCCCACTCCAGACACCAGCTGCTTGGCCTCCTGGACAATGGCCCCATAATTGGCCGTATTGGAACCCATGGGGCCTCCCAGTAACAATGGGCTCCTTCTCATTCCAGTCAGGGGGAAACTGGTCAAAGGCCTCGGATCCACAGGATGAGGTGGAATAGTCGGAACTGGATGACGAATTAGACCCCTTGGTGGAGGGCACATCCTCTGTGCCAGACAAGGCATTTGGCCTGCTCCCAAGAACAAGGACTGCAAGAAACTGGATTTGTGTGGGAGGAAAATTAGTTTCACCACTATTTTATACTTACGGGTGGCCAACAACCAGCCATTACTAGGACGCTACAATTACAACTCGTGAGAATCCCTCAAACGGTTCAGGGACACACTCTCACCAGACCAATGCTCAGACTTCACCATGATTCTCAACGAGGGCAGGGCAGAGGTGGGCACAGTCCTCCAGGCAGCCTTTGATGCGGCAGACTCAGCTGCATGGGTGATGGCGAGTGTGGTGTCTCAGGTTACTGGGGCCATTGGGGGTTGCCGTAGTGATAAATGGGAGGGTTGTTAAGTACTTAGGTAAACCTGTATGTCTGCTGGCAGTCCTTGCCAGACATGCTAAATAAAGCCCAATAAGGGAATGCTGAAGCCTGTTATGTCTATTGATCATTATTTAATCTTAATACATGACAGTGACAGGAATCATCGTCATGAGACGCTGCTCATGGTTACAAACCTCAGGGCTCTCACAAGAGATCCAACAGCCTATACAAGATCTGCCATTTGATGGAGCCTCCCTGATCGCAGAACAGACAGACACCAACCTTCTCGGGTCCAAGGACTTGAGAGCAACCCTTTGGTCCTGGGACCGCTGTCTGCCTCAGTCCTGCAGAAGGCACTTCTGACCACAGCAGCAACAGCAAAACCGACAGCCCCAATTCCAGTACCATATTCAGATACCTACAGAAGACAAGGCAGAGACAGAAATAGCAGATGCCATAAGCAAAGGCCAATCGCACCCGTGCGCACTCAGCAAACCACTGCTAGACGCTCGGGTGGCCAACAAAGGACCTTTTAATGGTGCACAAGAGGACAGCAAGAGAGTCTCACCTCAGGGACCCTTGTTTTCAAACCGGCTAGCCCCCTTCCTCCCAGCCTGGAGCGCTCACGGCAGACAAGAACAGTGCTCCCCCTTTCCAAGTTTGAGACCATGTCCGGTCTCTTAAGGGACCTGCAGGGCTCCCTGTTGACCTCGGCTCAAGCTTGCCTACATCTCCTGGGCCATATGGCGGCCTGCATACATGATCAGACACACATCTATGCATGTGACCACTCCAGCTGTGGCTAGCCACAGTATATGCTTTAAGCAAGCATGCAGAGGACAGGGTAGCATTGGTTCCCACATAGGTCCTATCCTCCCCCGACTGGTGGCTAAATGCTCAAAAAGTTCTGAAAGGGATCCCCTTCACAGAGCTTCCTCCTCTCAGATGAATTGGACCTGGGTTGGGAAGCTCACATCAGTACTGGCTTCAGCACCCCGGGTCTCTGGTCAGCCTGAAAAAAGAAACTCCACATAAATGTAAGAGAGCTCAGAGCGATCAGGCTAGCATGCACAGCCTTCCTCCCACTCCTGCAGGGAAAAAAGTCCAAATCCTTACAGACAACACTATAGCTATGTATTATGTCAACCGATAGAGTGGGGTTTGTTCCCCGGCCCTCTGTTGGAAGCAATATCCCTCTGGGAATTGGCAATACCTCACGACTTTCACCCGATGGCCTCTCACCTGCCAGGTATCAAGAACACCAAAGCAGACTATCTCAGCAGGTCATTCAGATGAACTCATGAGTGCTCTCTCCACCCCGCAGCTGTGGAAATGATCTTCCGGATGTGGGGTTATCCCCAAGTAGACCTATTCACTTCCAGGACAAACACAAAGTGCGAATGCTTCTGTTCCCCACACGGCATGAATCCAGCATCAGTGGGGGACACTTTCCTGGTCCTATGGTCATCTGGACTGCCATTCACATTTCTCCCTACCCCGTTGATCCACAGGGTGCTCCTAAAAATTAAAATTGACAAGTCATCAGTTATCCTGATAGCATCCTCTGGCCCAGACTGCATTGGTTCCCATCTCTTCTAGAACTCTCCAGAGCCACTCCGAAACTGCTACCATTGTGGCACAATCTACTGTCTCAAGATCAAGGTGGACTGTTACACGCCAACCTGGAATTGCTCCATCTGATAGCCATTGAGGCACCAAGCTAACTACCGATGAGCTATGCTGCTTTGAGCAGGTGCAGCAAGTGCCGATGGGACATAGAAAACCATCCACAAGACCCTCCTATATAGCGAAATGGAAGAGATTTGCGATGTGGTCAAAATCTAGAGGACTAGCCCCCATGACATCTATGATCCCACTGATACCAGACTACATTCTTTGCCTTAAAGACTCAGGTTTGGCCACCTCTTCTTTGAAAGTGCACCTAGCTGCCATATCAGCCTTTCTCCCCTCCATATAAGGGAGACCAATTTTCTCCCATCCCACAGTCATGAAATTTCATAAGGGAATGGACAGGATCTTTCCCCATATCAGAGCTCCCACACCCCCATTGGATCTGAGCCTGGTGCTCTGAGTCCTCCTATCGGCACCATTTGAGCCCCATCCTCACGTTACCTCCTCCTTCTGTCCTGGAAGGTGGTTTTCCTCATTGCTGTCACCTCTGCAAGAAGGATTTCAGAATTGTGGGCACTATCATCTGACCCTCCTTGTACAAGAAAGATAAAGTGCAGCTCAGGTTGCACCCTGCTTTTCTCCCAAAGGTGGTTTCCTCTTTTCACGCCCACCAGGACATTTTCCTGCCAGTCTTCTACCACAAACCGCACGGCTCAGGTGAAGAGAGAATGTGGCATACCCTGGACTTGCGCAGAGCCATGGCCTTCTACCTGGAAAGGACCAAGCATTTTCAGAGGTTGCCGTAACTGTTCGTGGTAATAGCAGAAAGAATGAAGGGACTTCCTGTTTCCTCCTAGCGTATTTTGTCATGGATAGCAGCCTGCATCCACTTCTGTTACAAGAACGCAGGCCGAAATCCCCTTGGGGTTATAAAGGCGCATTCAACAAGAGCCCAGACAGCAGCAGCAGCTTTCCTGACCAGGGTTCCAGTTCAGGACATTTGCACTGCAGCCACGTGGTCTTCAGTACATATCTTTACGACACACTACGCCTTTGTACAGCAGGCTAGAGAGGATGCAAGCTTCGGCAGAGCAGTCCTGCAGTCAGCATGTCCGTAGACTTACTGCTGGTAAGTCACCTACAATGAAATTGACATGAGCAATCACTCAAAGAAGAAAAGACAATTGCTTATCTGTAACTGTTTTTCTTCAAGAGGTGTTGCTCATGTTCATTCCATGATCCATCTCCGGCCCCACTGTTGGAGTACGATGGCAAGAAAGAACTAAGAGGGCGGCACAGGGGTAGGGCCTTGGTGGGTGCCAAGGCCAGCCCTCCAGAGACTGCTAAGGGGAAAAGTTTTCCAGCAACCGTGTATGCAGCGTGCACATCTACAATGGAATAGACATGAGCAACACGTTTCAAAGAACAATAGTTACAGGTAAGCAACCGTCTTTTCTTAGCCAGTTTAGTGGTCCATGAACCAGAAGGAACAAGGCAGGCTAGTAGGTTTCATATGACCTTGGGGGTGGGGAAAGGCAACTAAATGCTTTCCTGAAATGGCTGAATGAGGCGTTTAGGGCTCTTCTTGAAAGGGAAGGAAAGTCTGAAACGATGGGATGAGCACAGAGGGCAAATAATGCTCATCTTCAAAACAGTTTACTAAGGGGAGTGTGTTTATTTTCTTTGAATTTTGCTGTCACGTTGTCATGTACTGATTTTATATTATAGGAGTGTAAATAGACAGAAAATATCTGTCGTCTGTAACTCTAGTACAGAATATGCACATTCCTAACTTTTATGATATCTTGCATAGACAGAGGTAGTGCTTACTACTTATTTTTCAGTAGATGTTCAGTAGTACTCAGTGTCAAAATATACTAATATGCCAACTCTTTCTCTCAGGGAAAGCTACACTTAGTATTTTTATATGCTCTTAAATCCCACAGTATTATGTTACCTTCAATGGACACACATTCTCCTTTCCCTTCTTAACAAGATAATTCAAATAGCAACTCATGGATTTTTTTTTTACTACAATACAAATAGCAGGATGTAATTATGTGGGAAATGAGCACTCTAGTATAACCTTTTGTTCATCTACATTGGTTTTATTTTTTTGTAAAAGCAAGTTGGTATATTAGCCATACAGCAGCATGTCAAGATGTATCTCAAGCCTGAGGAACCAGGACATCTTATTTTATTTAGAGTGCTTATATTATTAGTCCACTTGGTAAGTAAAGTCTTTGGACCCGAGATGGTGAATCCTGATGAAGGCATCCCATGACGTAAGTTTGAGTTTTATGGTAATAAGCATCTAATTTTTAAGCACACCATATAGAACATGAGCAAAGTTTACATGAGCTGGAACAATCAAAAACTTATTTGAAAACAAGATAGTGGGTTTAAAAAATGATCTCATGTCTGCATCTTTCATCTTGTATGAACTTACATCTTTCTAACATTGTCATTTTCCTTTCTTTCATTAGGTGGATCCAAAACTTATCATTGACCAGTCTGAAAGGCAGAATGAAAGAGGAAAGAACACTTTTCTTTACCAGCTACATAAGCTGGTTGTTTTAAATACTTAAATATTTCTAGAAATCCTTAAAAGAAAGAAACGTTAAAGCAAGTTTTTAGTTAATCTTTACTGCTGTCTTCTAGATGATCCTTAAAGATTGATTTAGTTTCCCTCTGATCCTAAAAAGAAAGGTAGTATGCAGTTTGAAATGTTTTACTGTTTTTTTTAATAAGAAAGAAATTTGTTGTGACCTTTTCCCCCAAAGATTAAGAATCAAGGTACATATATACTGAAAGTACAGTTCATAGAACAGATTTGTTTCAAGCACCTAACAAAGCAAAGGTGTATAAAGTAGACATATTCTTAGTCATTTAGCTCTTTCACTAAAGAACACAATAGCTAAAGATGAGTACGAGAATTTTTTTGTCGAGATAAAATACATTGTTGCATGTTGCATTTTATATGTGCTTTATTTGTATGTTACTAGTGTTTGAATAATAAATCATACAGCTAATTTGCTAATTTGTTTTGTATAATTAGAAAGTTAATGGACATATTTCCGTTTATGTATTTATGTACAGACTTAGCTATAGTATATAATTAAACATCACTTACTGGATATAATCACTTGTACTGTCCACTTTTAACACAACAAAATATTAATCATAAGTACATATTTTTATAGGTGAAGGGATAATCTTTTGTGGTTCACTGCTCCTCCATTTCCTTTTTTTTCCTCTCCCTCTCTCCTAAAACATAAGCTCTTTATCCCAAAATATCAGAGGCTGCCAGCTTCAGACTAAAGAACACAGTTGGAAATAAGACATGGTGTCTTCCTCTTCACAAACATGGTTAATATAAATAGAATTTGGTGACTGTTGGTGTGCCACTAGAGTCATAATCTACAACAGATGTTTATAAAATAGTTTGTAATTGCGTTAAACCAGTACGTGGTAGTGCCAATTGCAGTAAATAGGCTAGCAGTGCATTTTACCAAACGAAAAGTTTACAAAATTCTGAAAGCAGCTGGGTTTAATAACAGTAACTTGCATTTCTTGATGGCTGACTCAGAGCACAGCACTTCTATGTTGAATTAAAATGCATAGTGTGTTGATTAAATTAGTATTGAAAAGTCAGCAGGGGAATGAGAAGGATACAGATAAATGTATCCACTCTTTGTGATGTTACTGGTGAGAGCTTGTGCAGGAGAGAGTACTCTGTCATGACAGAAATTTGGGATATAAAATACCAAGATGCTTCATTCACTTAGCCCCAGCCTGAGGTTACCAGATTGGTTATCTGCAGTGAAGTCATGGAATGGGTTATCTGCAGTGAAGTCATGGAATGGGTTATCTGCAGTGAAGTCATGGAATGGGTTATCTGCAGTGAAGTCATGGAATGGGTTATCTGCAGTGAAGTCATGGAATGGGTTATCTGCAAGTGGCCTAATGTTTTGGAATGTCACTGGAGACTTGTTCAGAATACTGTAGTTTTGTAGTCTTTTAGCAGTCCCAGTATTACTCAGATATCTGTCTTCAGGCCAAATGAAGTTCTCTGGGGGAAGGTTTACTTCCAATAACTTCAAAAACTCATGTACAAGCTCCTTTTCTTACTACAATCAGGAGAAATTGAATCGGGACTCGCATTCTTACCTAACTTAGTGGTCAAAAAGTTTTAAAATAAGGGAGTCAAATTCCAAAGGGGTAGCCGTGCGATAAATAAATCTGTTAGTCTTTAAAAGTGCCACAGGACTCTGTTGTCTAAAATAAGGGAGGTTTCTTCAGTCTCACACAAAAGAACTGGGACCCAAGCATCCTGCAAGATATCTTCAGAGATGCAAAATGAAAAGGAGTTTCCCTTTCAGTGCTGGTCCCTTTTATTCGCTGTAGTTGTGCATATATTCTCTGTGTCTGGGACCAGAAAGTCTTCAGTAGCAGTGTTGGCTTTTCCCTACACCTCCTTGTGCTCCCAACCGAGAACATACCTGTTCAGTTTCTTTTCTACCATTTGCAGCCTCAGATGGAACCCTCTCTGTCCGTTTCCGCTCTTCAGCATTCTACTACATCAAATCTGCAAAGATTGTGAAAAGTACCTTGTTTAACTTTTCGTGTTTAGTTAGTTGGAGGGAGAGTTTATGGATGAGGCGAACCCCCCATTAGGCACTTAGTATGCCCAAAGTTCCAGGCTTTAAGTCTTGCCAAGTCTGCTCCCTGATAAGCAGCCTGCATGAGACCTATCATGAGCCTTGATGTTGAAATATGACTTTTTGAATTACAGCAAGCTGGGAGAATTTGTGAAAAATCTCCTGTAGGAATGCAGACCCCAGTTCAAGGTCATTCTGGATGAGGGAAAACTAGTTGGAAGATCTTGATGTAACAGACTGCCTCGTGCTCCATGGCGCTCTCAGTAGTCATGATCAGTGTTCCCTCTAAGCTGCGTGGGTGCGCAGCCGCACACCGGCCGTCGCACCCCCCGTGCAGCAGTGATGGACCCCCACGCAGCCCAGCAGCCCCCGCCGTTCCCTCCAGACCCCCGGGGCTGCGGCTTTGCTGCAGCAGACCCGGCCTGCACCTGGCCTCTGGGCTGGCCCTCCCCGCCCCCAGGATGGGACGGGTAGGCTCAGGCTAGGCTCAGGTGCACGGGCCTGCCTGCCTGCCCCACGTGGCCGGGGCAGCGGGGTGGCTGCGGCCACGGCGGGCTCCAACCCGCCGACCGCCTCGACTTCCCAGCCCGGGGCTGGGGCCGGGCTCATCCGACGGCCTCGGCCTCCCAGCACGGGGCCGGGATCAGCCTCCGGGGCTGGTGTCTGCTCTGCCCCACCAGCGACTTCCCAGGGCCGTGGTAGGGTCCTCCCCCGCCAGCGGCCTTGGCTTCTCTCTTTCTTTCTCTTCCTTCTTTCTCTTCTTTGCCTGCCTTCTTTTTTCTTTCTTCCTCTTTCTCTTCCTTCTTTCTTTTTTCCTTATTTGTCTTCCTTTTTCTTTCCTTTTTTTCTCTCTTCTTTCCTTCCTCTTTCTTCTCTTCCTTTTTTCTTTCTTTCCTCTTCCTTCCTTCCTCCTCCTTTCTCTTCCTGTTAACTCTTCTTTCCTTCTTTCTCTCTTTCTTTGCTTCCTTCCTTTCTCTTCCTTTCCTTCCTCTTTCTTCTTTCTCTTCCTTCTTTCTTTCTTTTCTTCTTTCTCTTCCTTCTTTCCTCTTCTTTCTTTTTCTCTTCCTTCCTTTTTTCTCTCTTCCTTCCTTCTCTCTTTTCTTCCTTCCTTCCTTCCTTTTTAAAAAAAAACTTTTAAAAAATTAATTTTAAATAAAAATCTTTCTAAAAATTAAATTTCAATTCAAAATTCATTCAAATTCAATTAAACACAATTAATTAATTCTATTTACAATTACTTTAACTTCAATTAATGCCTATAATTTCTGTCGTGTGAGTTTACACAAAAATTTTATTCAGAAAAAGTTTTGCACACAGCTTGAAAATTTTGCACACAAGCCGCCAAACCTTAGAGGGAACATTGGTCATGATAGGTCTAGTTAGAGGTCTGGTTATGACTGCAGGCTGTGGAGTTCCCCCAAAAAGTACAAACTATCATGGAAGGCCTTTCCATTAAAGGTAGCTACTCTTTTAGTGATAAAACTGACAAGTCACTGAATATTCTCAAAGACTTGAGCCACCCTCCACTCTCTGGGGATGTATGTTCCAGCACTCCATAGGAAGTATTCCAGGCCTTCTCTATCTTGATGTCAACCACGGTCTCCATCCTTTTTCCAGTAAGGGACAGATGAGCCGCCAAAGAAACGGCAGAGGACCAGCAGGATAGACAGCCTGCACCAGCATGCTCTCCTGTGCAATTTCCACCACGTCTCAGAAAATCATCTGGACACGATGTCTAAGGATTGACAGCCAGTCTCTGCATTGCTGCTACCACCCATATCAGTGACTGCCTGGCCAATTTTCTCTGTGTGCTGAGCGGTCACAAGGACAAATCAGTATAGGACACTATATCAAACAGCTAAACACTAAAATGGTTTTTGCCCTCCCCATTACCCTTCAAGGACCCTTTTCATGAGAGGATTCTCAAACAGGGAGCAGATTCTACAACTGAGGGCAGCAGAGCCTTTAACACACATTACACAGTGAAGAGCTTTTACTCAATAACTTCCCTCAAGTAACTGGTTTACAGCCTTCAGTTTGAAGGATGCATATTTTCATAGGGATATTCACGCCTTTCACATAAGTTTCCATACTTCATAGTGGGCCCAGAGCACTTTCGACACAGCGCGTGCTCCTTTTGGTCCCTCTATGATCCTAACGGTGTTCATGAAAGTACTTGAGATAGTGGCTGCATACCTTCATGGACAAGAAAAACTGATATCTCCTTACTTGGATGATTGATTGCACGTGGGTGAGTCATGCCACAAGGTACAAGCAACAGCCACCACTGCACTTCAACGTTTTCATTCCCAAGGACTCCAAGTCAGTTTAGAGAAGCCCACACTGACCCACACAAACCACTGGACAGACCTGAATCAGTAACAGCAAGGGCCTACTTACTTCAGATCTCTTGCTTTGAGAATCCCTCTCAAGCCGGAGTATCTTCTCTCACTCAAGGTGTCGGGTTTGTGTCTCAGCTTTCTCTAGGTACATTTGGCAGTTGTCAGTACTTTCCCAGAGGAGGGGTGCTTTAGTCTTCATTCATCCCACTGTTGCAAAATTCCTGAAGGACATCATAAAGACATTCTCTCCCGTTTCTGTCTGGATCAGAGCCCAGAACATCCTTTTGTCTCTCATGAGACCACCATATGATCCTCTAGTCTCTTGTTCCCTCCTGTACTTTTTTTTTTTTTTAATTGTCCTCTTGATAGCAATTACTTCTGCTAACAGGGCTGGGGAAACTGGAGACCTTCTAGCAGACTCATCTTCTACAGTTCAACAAAGACAAGGTTATGTTGCAACATCATCTTAAATTCAAACCTAAAGTACTTTTCTGAATTTCACCTTCTGGTGTTTTACCCTAAGCTTCACCAAAGCATAGAGGCAAGATTCCAGCCTGTGGATGTGCACAGAGCTCTAGCCATCAATGTGCACACAGTAGCAGCCTTCCAAAGTCTCCAAGGTTGTTTGTTGCTATTGCTGAAAGCATGAAAGAGGAAGCTGATTTCTCTCTGAGGCTCTCCACTTGAATCCTGCATCATCCTTTATGACCTTATGAAAGCCGTTCCCTCTCAAACCGTCAGGGCCTATTCTATGAGAGTGCAGATGGCATCAGTAGCCTCTTTACAGGCAGTCCCCCTCTCGGAAATAAGCAGAGCAAGTACTTGGGGCTCTGTACGCACTTTGAAGAGGCATTATGCCCTGGACCAAGTATCTGCAGTGGACCCGATTCAGCTCAGCAATCCTACATTCTGTGGCACAGCATACTTCCTTGCCTCCTTTTCCACAACAATCACTTCTTGGAATTTCCTACAGTGAATGCACATATGGACCAGAACTTGCACAATAAAGGAAGATCAGTTACTAAACAGTAAGTAAAGTTCTTTACAGTATGTGCATCCCTTTGTGTATTCACACCCCTCCTGTCTTCCCCTCCACCAGAGGCATATTGTGATTCACGGTAGCTGGAACCAGAGAGGTGGTTAGTCTGCACTGCCCTTTTTGGCCTCGTTTTGGAGCATGGGAAAGCATGGGGTGCAGGTGCAGACCAATGAACATGCTACTAAAGAATTTTTGTCCCAGGCACGTAGATTGCACGTGCATCCACAGTGAACACTAGGGCTGTCAATTAATCACAGTTAACACGTGCAATTAACTCAAAACAAATTAATGTGTTTTTTAAATGAGCGTTAATTGCACATCAGGGTGCTGTGTTCAGGGGCTGCTGTGCTGTGTGCCTCTGGAGCAAGAATGCTCCTCCTCTGCCTGCTCCTCCACTCTGCCCCCACCTGCAGCCATCGCTGCTCCTACCCTCCCATGACCTTGGAGCTGTTCGGGACCAGGTGCCTGCTCTCTGCTGTACAGAATGGGGTTGTGGGGGACTGATGTCAGGATATCCCCATCCCCCAGCCCATGTACTAGGTCTTTACTGAGCTGGGATGTAGGGACAAAGACCATGCTGCCTCTGGGGCAGGAATGGGAGCTGCTGATGGCTGCTGCTGACGGAACAAGTGTTCAAGCTGTTGATATCTATTTAAAGAGACAGCAGGCTGACATACTCGCTCCCCCCAACACACACTCCTTCACACATTTCCCCCGCACACACACTTCCCCCTCAACACCCAAAAATATTTAAATCAATGGTTTTCTATTATCGTTTAACAGTGCAATTAAAACTGCGATTAATCATGACTTTTTTGAACCTCATGATTGATTATGATTAATTTTTAAAAATCCTTTCACAGTCCTAGAATGTGCTCCCTATGGGTATTCATCCCATAGAACTCCAGTTACTTCCGCTGTTCCTCTAAAATAGCTACTGTGCCAACCATCTTTTAAAAATCACATTTGTAGGAGAGAGACTAAAGATTGCCTAACATTCTCCAAAGGTCCATGACTGCCATTAGTTCTATCCAGAAAACAGAGCTTTCCCAGTGTTCTCAAAATGCCCCCTTTATTGTGCCCCACCCCTGAGCTAGAAGGCCCAAATCTAGGGATGCTCATGTAATGCTTAGTCCCATAGCAAATACTTCCAACCATTGTGGTTTGACAAGATGGAATTGTCCATCATAAATTGGTTTAAACAACCTTTTTGATGCCACTACCTTTCGCTCTTCTTAGAAGGTCCTATATTCACCCTGTGACTGCTGCGGGGGTGAGGGGAGGAGCTCTAAAAGACCCAGACCATAGTTTATTGAGGAGATAAATGTTTTCCTTTCTTGGCAACTATTGTGTTATGGTCTCAGCACATGTGCAAGCTAGGTGTCTAGTTTTGTTTTGTCGGCGTCACGGAAAAGGGGAGTCTGAAGGATCAGAATGAGTTAGTGTTACAGATGTTTACAGGGAGCTCCTCCTAAGCAAGAGGGGCAGCAGAGTAAAAAGAATGAAGATGCTGTTTGCAAATTTAACTAGTGGGTGATGGGGGAAGTCATCATGGACTGATCAAAGGGGGGGGAGGGGTGTTGACCTTCAGACAGTGAATGCGAAATGATAGGTAGATTGGGGACAGGTCATAAAGAGCCTGGAAACAGAAGACATGCTTAGAGTGATGAAGTGGGAAGCCAGTGGAGGAATGCAAAGGGAGGGGTTTTTTGATCAAAGCGATGGGCTTTGATAATACAATCTGAACAGTTATTAAGGGAGGCGAAATGGCATTTATCAAGGCCAAAGAAAAGGATGTAGTAATCGAAACATGAGATGATGAGCAACTGGATGAGAGCTTTAGCTATGTGGATGGGTAGGAAAGACCATGTTGTATAGATGTTATGCAGAAAACACAGGCCTCCATGACAGCCAGGGTCATCAACAAAGGAGCAGTAGCTCGGAGGGGTTTTTTTGGAGGAGTAGATTAGGACTCTTGTCTAGACATGCATAAGGAGGTGTCAGAGAAACAGTCTGAGGTTTTAGTTAGGAGAGGGGATATGGACGTAGAGTAGAGATGTAGATCTGAGAGCTGTAAGTATAAAGGTGGTGGCTGAATTTGTGTTTGTGGCGGAGTTAGGGTGTAGAGGGAGTAGAGGATCAATGACAGAGTCTTTTGGCACCCTTCTGCCTGCCCTGAAAGGGGGGATAAGGAGGACCTTCTGACATGCTGAGATATCAGTTAAAGAACTAGGAAAACTAGAGTGGCAGGGATCTAGGATGGAAATGGAGGAGAGGAACTCCAGAGTGACAATGACTGTAAATGACACATGCATAAACTTAAAGCTACAAATCCTGTATACCTCAAGACTGATTTTTGGTCAGATTGTTTCCTGGTCTTCAAGTGGCTCCTGGAAGGTGGGGGCATACTAGGATCCTCCTCCTATTGCATAGGCCAGTGAGAATTGCCTCTCCCTCCATGTACCATTTGGGGGTTTGCATCTCTCAGAACAGTTCTTTTGAGAAATTGGACCATGCTCTTATCTAGTTTTCATCCCTGCATTCCTCAGCACACACAAATGTGCATATTGGCGGGAACAAGATGTCCCTGAGGTAAAGCCTCTATGTGAGCACTCATGGGGGGGCTGTGTGTCCCAGAAGCGAAGTGAGCTTTAGAATCATAATCCTTTCCTTGTATTGGACTCTAATAGTGTGAATCTGCTGCCACCTGGTGGGAAGTTGGATGTACGTTTAATTACAGGGTCTTCTGCCTTCAGCGCTGGAGCAGTGCTAAGGTCTTGATGTAGCTCACGGTTTTTGTGAGCCTGATATACAGCTGTGTAGGTGGCGGGAAAATAGTCCCAGTGTGTTTTTTGTGATATAGTGGGTTTGTGGTGGTCATGGAGAGATACTGTTCCAGAGCCTGAAAACACTTTATCAGCCTTGAATGCCCACAGCCCAGAACCACCTTATACTAAACACTGTCTTCCCAGAGTTGAGTACATTCACTCCTCGAAGAGCTGAAAAGCTCTCTTGACCCAAGATCTGTGAATCCAACTGTGATGCTTTGGGGTTCAACTCAAACAAGTAAGGGGTTGTCAATGCCTGTCTTGTAACCCTAGGAGTGTCTGCTGTGTAATCTTGGTTCAGAGTCCTGACACCAGAAGCATGCTCACAGCACAATCCGCTCACATGTATTCCACCAGCCTTGGTTGCTCCTTGCAGGGTGAGCCCCCCAACCTTTCCATTCCCAAATTCCCCCAAACCATCTGCCCTGTCGTGCCCAGCCCTCTCACTGGACCACTTACAAAAGTTATGTGTTTGCTTCTCCCTTAAAGAGACAGGAAGATTGGAGACCCGTATTAGCTCTACGGCCACTGAACAGATATGTGAAGGCCCAGAAATTAAAGGGGGTCACATGAGCAGTGATTATCCCATCCCATCTCTAGACCAGGGAGATTGGTTCTCAGCCCTCAACCTCGAGGACAAGTATTTCCACCTATGAATCCAGCCATCCCATAATGATTCCTCTGGTTTAACTTCGGTCAGGGTCATTGCTTGTGCAGAATTCCAAGGTCCTCTCTCTAGCAGCAGCTCATCTTCAGCCACTGGCAATTCTGATTTGCCCCATATGCCTGTTTCTTTGAAGACACTTTGCAGGCCACCCAAAGAATTAGGCCTCAAGGTGAGACTCTGTTCTTCCAACTGAGTCCTAACGCTTGGATCTTCCCATTTTCCTACATGACTCAGATATTTCAATGCTTATACAGCCGCAGAAAGGCTCTGGAGCTAATGAAGAGCTGGGCTTCCAGGTTGTGTTAGCACAATAATCCTGCACAAAATTCATGACGCTGGTTTCCAGCACAATGTCTAATTTCTCCATCCTTACAGATGTTCCCTTCTCTGCGGACGTAACATCTCTCCCCGAGTCAAGACAAAGTCTGAGCCCCAATAGACAAGCAAGCCAGAACATGGGAAATGTAGAGAGCAACCTTACCACGTGTCCTCTGATTCCTGTTGCAACAGCAAACTTGTCTATGCCAACTGTCTCCTATCTTTCAACTATCCTCAGAGGGGCCTTAAAATCTGTTGCTCTGTGTTCCTCGACTCAGTAGATTTTAGTCTCTGCGAGTTGGTATCATGAAATAAACCAAGAGAAGGGCAGTACCTCTGCCACTACATGGATGATACAAACAAGTCAAAACCAAATGATCTCAACTTTAAAGCTTTACTCTATTGGTCCCCAGCAATTCCCCCTGGAATGCTTTTACCAGAAGTCTCCACTTCTTACTCTTATGCACATACCAATACAACAGGTATTAGAGTATCCCACACGGTTACCCCACAAGTCTGAGGTAGTCTTTAGATGATTGTCACAGATTTTCACATGGCCAGTCCTTCTGACTGCACCTGGAAATCTTTTCAATGTGTCCATGAAGCAAACTGCTTGACTCACACTCGCTCTTTCCCTCTTATACCCCCAAAGTTACAGAGACATATCAATCAAAAGAATGTTATATAACTGACCAAACAAATTAATCACAGGTGGACACAGGAGTTAGAGACATGTCTCTAAAAAAATGGTTAATCAAGAAGTGTTAAGCTATAAATCTAGTAATACTTTCTCCATATCGGCAGTTCTAAAATATATCCAGACTTCATGTTTTTCACAGACATCTGCCCCATCCTATTCAGAGAGAGAAAATGCACAGTGATGTTTACTTCCCATTTTCACTGTCTGGCATCCCTCCACACATGATTTGCCTTAGGTATGTAAAAATTTCTTCACAGACCTAAAAATGGCTAAAAGCAGGAAGTAGACTAATTGGTAGTACATCCCAAAATTGTCAGTGGTTTGAGCAACTGGTTGGTTGTTAAAATGCCCCTGTACGGTCCCCTCCTTGAAGGCCACCTCCTTTTTTTATAAATGGGCCTTCGCGTAGCCGCAGTCTTGGTTTCACCAGAGTCGTGATCCATTAAACACTCAAGGTCACAGCCAAGACTGAGCAAATGATCTTTGTTTGGTATAACAAACTCAGCACATCAGATTAGGAGCTTGATCATTATGAGGCAGAAGGTTCCACATATTCCCCTTCAGAGAGAAGAGCAAGCATGGCATGTACCCCTCCCCAAGACAAGGGTGGTGGTGGTACAAGCCATGGGCTTATTGGCTGGGGGACTTGAGAAAGCTGAAGCCTATGCAAATCCAGCATGTCATGATACCAAAGAAGAAAACCATTCCCACTTGGAATATAAAATGATTACCTTGGCTCTCAGGGCCAAACGCAGTATTCCTGTTGTGGGGGCGGTGTCGAGACCATCCTATTACTACTTTCCATCACCAGTGTTGTAGGTCCTCACTCATTCCAGCTAGTACTGGAGGAACTTGATTGGCTGCATGATGTACATTCAGCATGACTCAGTGTCTCTTTCCTAGCAACTTGCAAATGTTTCTCCAAGTCAGGGTGTATAAGCAGTGCTTTTACAATAGTGAAGTTCATTCAAAGGGATACAGGGCTTGTAGCAGAACACAAGCTAGGTTTCAATTTTAACTCCCTGTATTTAAGTTTAGACACTTGAAAATTAAAATCACAATCTTGAATAGTAACAATATGAGAAAAGCATTCATTTTTCTGGTGGTTGTGCTTGATCTGATATACCTGGTTGATCAGGAACGCAGAGCAGCAATTAATGAGGCATACACAATCGTTACCTAAATACAGAATCACAGATTCATTTGCATTAGGGTTAATTGCATAAGGACACTCCGCTCCTGCAAGCATGGTTCCCAAAACATATCTCTTGTGGCTGGAGAGCATTTTTATATCATTCATGGCCTATCCCTGACTCTTCTATACAGGCTCCCAAGTCTACTTCCTTTTACAAGTCTCAAAACAGAGGAATTATCTGCCATACAATATACACTGCATATTTTATGAGAAAGTACACATTTTAATAGTTTCCTTCAGTGATTTTAACTAAATTGTCCATATTCAAACAATTTAAATCAGGTTTGTCTTTCTGCCTCCAACAGTTATTTACCGTTGATTACATAGTGGAATACTAAAATAAGTCCAGAGCTGCAGTCCTAAAATATATCCAGATTTCTTTTTTTTTTTTTACAGACATCTGCCCCAGCACATTCAGAAAGAGAGAATGCCGAGTCAAGTCCACTTGATGTGTTCACTGTCAGACCTCTCACTTTCTTCCAGTTTGCCTTTGCTTATGCTAAGATTTCTGCAGAGGCTTAAAAATGACTAAAAGCAGGAAACAGAATAATTGGTAGGGGCTTGTGCACCTCACTGGTTGCTATAATGCACCTGTATTGGTACATCTCCCGTATTTGTAATGATGACCTTGCACACATGTCCACTATGCACTTAAGGGATGCCACTAATTTATTTCAGGTAAGACAACAGAGTCTTGTGGCACTTTTAAAGACTAACAGATTTATTAATCGCATGAGCTTTCGTGGGAGAAAATCCCACTTCGTCAGACGCTTTGAAGATAGCTCTTGTGGCACTTTTAAAGACTAACAGATTTCAGGTAAGTTACTGAGCAACCAGCAGATGTTAATGATATTACGTCATTGCTCTCAAGGTGGTGACCTTGAAGGTATATCATCGTGTTACCAATCCCCCAAACCATCCGGCCTCTTGGTGGTGTTTTCATTACTGTGCTGCTTGTTGTTTTTTTCATTAATAATTGATAGAGTATCTATGTGTCGTAGGGAGGAAACTTGTACTGTCAAGACTGATGATCAAACTCTTCCTGATAGTCCATCATTGTGACGCATATTCACAACTAGTTAAATATTTGCTGAAATGTGGAGCAATGTGTTTATGCAAAAGGGAGGTACGGTGCTACCTCACTAATGAATGTGATCAAATTCAGAGGGGTGTGTGTGTGTGTGTGTGTGTGTGTGTGTGTGTGTGTGTGTGTGTG
>ML685781.1:4516210-4538714 GCA_007922175.1 Pelusios castaneus
GATCTGAAATCTTATTAGCATAATTAGTGCTAGGAAAAGGTCTATGAGAAGGAACTGCAGTGAGCGGACAGGGGTGGATTACCCCACCAGCCAATAGGGCCATGCCCAGAGCCCCTCTGCCCATGGCTGTCCTTACGGGGTGGCGAACGGGGTGATTGCCCCGGGCCCTACGGTTACATGGGCCCCGTGCTGCCCCACTCCTATTGGGGCAGTGTGGGGCCCGTGCAATTTAAAAGTTGCTTTCTTTCTGCACAGTATGCTGCTGTATGTCACAATCTTACTTTCCATTTTGCAACTGTTCCTTGGACTAAGTGACTGGCTTTGACTTCTTGATGCCGATTAACTATCATGTGACAATGCTTTATATAGAAATGAAGTTTGGTCAAGGAGTTTCAGGTCCTGGATCTTTAAAAAAGGTCCAATACTAAGGATGATCAGAGAGCTTGTATGCCATTTTACATATCCTTATATGTCAGTACTTCAAATTCTGATGCAATGATGGGGGGGGGGGGGCAAGAGCCCTGCAACTCTCCAGCTAGCTGCAGCCGCAGATGTGCTATGGATAGCAGTGGACCATTTCTTGTGGATGCACATCCACCTCATGCTGGGCTCTGCAGGGGCGAGGCCTGGGGCTTGTTTTTCCATCAAAAATGTATTATATTTTCCCACCTTTGTTTTCATGAACCTTCTAACATATTTCAATGTGTTCTGATGAGTTCTCCCCCGTCCCAACCTGGCTGTTGACCGAGGGCCCAGAAAACCAGGGGCGGCTTGGTCGTCTTATGCGATGCCTCCCGCCCGAGGACATCCTCAGCTCCCGCCTCTTCATTTTTACGCTCTCTTTCCAGTTGTTCCCCACCACCTGCTGGCTGCCCCGGGAGCGAGGGGGCGGCTAGAGGCCGCTGACTGGCAGGATCAGCGTTAGCACTCCCGCTGCAGGAGCCATCAACCCCCCCCAGCCCAGGAAGGAGCCGGCCGGGCTTACAGCCGTCAGCCTCTGGCTCCGCTCCCAGCTCCGGGCCGGGCCGCTGTCTCCTCCCGGGCGCGACCCGCCAGGCAGTGTCAAAGGCGCGCGCACGGGGGGCGGGGCCGGTTGCCTGGTGACGCTGGCAGGGGCAGAGTCTCCTTGGGGACAGCAGCGGGGCGGGCCCCTGCGCTGGTTCTTGGGGGACCCCGCAGGGGGCCCTGTGACGGTTTAACGGCTAGCGTCTCGTCACTGACCGCTTGGGGGAGGGGTGTGCGGACCCGTGTGTGTGGCCTTCCCGCCTCCCGGCCAGCCGGGCTCGTCCTCCCCACACTCCCCGCCCGGCCCAGGTGGGCGAGCCCCTCGGAGGCCCCGCCTGTGGGGCGGGCGGGCGGTCCGGAAAGGGGCGGCGCCGGCAGCCGGCGGGTCCCCGCATGACATTGCCCGGTGGGGAGGTAGCGGACTCAGTGTGGCGGGGATGGCGGCAGCCGGCGGGCGATCCCTGGGCAGAGCCCTGTCCTGCGCCTCGCTGCCCGGCTCCCTGGAGCTGGGGGGCGGCTGCAGGGCAGCGGCGGAGGTGCGGGTGCTGGTGATCAACACGGGCGGCACCATCGGGATGGTGAAGGAGGAGAAAGGTGAGGGCACCGGCCGCAGGAGGAGCCCAGCCTGGCACAGGGCGGCACCCAGCAAAGCCGGGCAGGGGGGTGAGGCACCTGCAGCACCGGGACAAACCTGTCAGCCCTGGAGATGCTGGAAGCCAGGCACTCTGCCGGTAGCATTACTTCAGTGTGGGGGTGTTTTGTTCCTGCGCCCCTGGAGATCCCCACCTGGCAGGGCGATTGCACCCTTGGGAGTGCACAGCCAGCTGGGTGGGTGCGGGGGGCTGAGTGTGAGCTCTCCAGGGGACTCCCATTTCTTTATTAGAAAGGATCCGTGTCTTTTTAAACCAGCCTGGCAGCATTCCTGTTGCTAGGATTCATTAAATCATAGGGACCACAAAGGGCATCTCGTCTAACCCCCTGCCAAGAGGGCGGATTCATAAAACCGTCTTTTTCACACCACCGAAACTGTGGGTCTGACCCCATCTGTCTGTCTTTCCAAATGCTCAACGCATTGTGTGTGCACGGATGCTGTGTGTGGCTCCAGAGTGTTGTGCATGCACTAATCACTAGGTCACCTACACCTGAAGACCGAGACTGCTCGTTCCTGAAATGCCAGTTGGTTCTTATATTTCTTTTATGTGTCCTTGGTACTGTCCTGATGCTGTTTTGTCATGGCCAGGACTAGAATGATTAATAGGATAGGAATTTTCCTCCAGTGTTTATTATCTAGTTCAGTTATGTAAATAAATTTAATTAAGGGAACCAGCATCCCTGCATTGCCACCTCTAGCAAAGTTAGAAATATTCCCAGGGCAGGCACTAAGCATATCTGTGCAGGGCATACTTTTGGGGTCTTTCTGTAGCTTGGGTTCTCTCCCTTCCTTTCATAAGACATCAGACTCAAGAATGGCCATTGTGGGTGAGTATCCCTAGTATCCCGTCTTCCGAAAGTGACCAAACCCAGATTCAAGGTGAACGAACGGAAAGCAATTATCGAGTGATCCATCCTTTGTCCTGTTCCAGCATCTGGCAGTCAGAGGCTTAGCCTTCTTGGCTAATAGCTATAGATCAGCCTAGTCCCTTTGGCTTATCTAATTCTTTTTTGAACCCAGTTAAACTTTTGGTCTTTACAGCATCACTTTGCAATGAATTCAAACAATAAAAACTAAGCAACTGCCAAGTAGCAAGTACTCTAACCAGTGTTCTTGAAAGGTATGGGTTATGGAAGGCTGCCTCAGGCCCTGTTGCATTAGCAGGTTGGGCAGCTCTAGGTATGGACAGAATGCAGACCCACTGTCCACACCTGCTAGGGAGGAGCATTTAATTTTATTAGGAAGTTATTTTATTTTGAGGTTTTTACTAGCCCACAGACACTGTGATAATAGAGATGGTAATCTTCCTCAGCCATAGGCTGTTTGAAACTATATTCACTAAGGTGGAGACCCTAAAGGGCTGAATCTGATATCACTAAAATAATGCTGGTAGGATGGGGAAAGTAATCTGAAAACATAGCCAGGATTATATCTGTCCATTTCACTGAGGGTGTTTGTCCAGAGTGGGTTACATCAGTAATAGTCTGGATTAAAACTAGTTGGGGATTTTCTGCATTGTTGCTGGAAAACGCCAGTTTCATCAAAACCTAAGTATTGTTGTAAACAGTTGATTTTAACTAACTTCCTCTGAAATGCGGGCAATGTTCTGATTTCCTGACAGCTCACATGGGCTTCCAGGGTCTCCAACAGTGGGACAGCCCTATCACATGGATGCCATGCACCTCAGGATATCCAGGGTCAGTAACCCTGCTGTGCTGAGTGCCCTGGAAGTAGGGCTTCCGGCCTTCTTGCCATGGAACCAGTGATTTGGGTGCCCTGGGAGGTTGAGCTCTAAAGGGGCACTCTGCATATATCTACATGTACTTAAAAACTGAGGTAGGCTTGCAGGGCTTGGGCCAAAGCATGGTTTAATTGTAGTGTAGACATGCTGGCTTGGGCTGAAGTTCTAGGACCCTGTGGGATGGGAGGATCTCAGAGCTCGGTCTACAGCACAAACTTGAACATCTACATTGCAGCTGAACACCCCTGAGCCTGAGCCCGAGCCCTGCAAGCCCGAGTCAGCTAGCATGGGTCAGCTGCAAGTTTTTCATTGCGGTGTAGACATGCACCCAGAGTCTAGGATTAGACTCCTTGGTCCATAGCAGGAAATCTTTGAGCCCAGCTGAAGATGGGGGCTCTAGACTTCTCATTCTGACTTTCTGGAGATACTAGAAAACCTGTCTGTCAAGTTTGGTATTTTTTTCTTATTCAAGTAAATACAGTTTAAGGTAACATCTTTCCATTTTACCTGTATGTACTTTTCTTTCTCTGGCTTTAATCACATCCCTCTAACTCTGAATAATGAGCTTGTACCAGTGGTGTCAGGAGGGCTGGCTTCCTAAAACTAATATTTTTACGGCTCCCCTAACACCGGTGAATACAAGTGTATTATTCTGTGTTAGAGGAATGTGGTTGAGAGAATTAGTCTGTTTCAGTTTTTCACTGACTGGAATAAATCATGAATGAATCAGAATTTGCTCGATTAAACTTTCACTTTCCTTTTACACTATTTACAATGATACTAGCTTCATCCTGACTAAACTAAATTCTCAACCTGTTTTAACATGTAGAAGAACATTTTCTGGTTAATTTCTTTCAGTATATTTAACTATCCTTAATAAGTAAAATCTCCACAACAGGTTTTAATACAAGGCTTCCTTCATATGTTCACCCACCCCTCTTGTTTATGACTTTTTCTCCTTGAGCTTCAGTCAGTGGCTAGAAACTGCACTGAGTATACTGTCTATTTACAGACCTGCATTAAAAGGCATAACAGCTTTTATTCAAAGATAAACAACTGTATGCATGTATCTGAGGCAGGTGATTCATCACAGGGTGAGACTAGGTCCTTCCACAGTAGCATCTGGGCATAATTGGCCAGGTCTTTGTTCACCTGGTATTTGTTCACCTGGTATTTGGATCCTATCCCTGCTCAGTTTCCCCACTTCTGCAGTCAAATAATCCACCACAAGTGGTGCTTCTGAATCTGAGGTCTGGCTTATTAACATAATAAAGCTAGAATTTCTCAGCCTTCTCCACAATCACCAATCCGTTATGCCTTGCTTAAGGATTTTGCTCATGCCTCACATTGCAGGTAGCTCTAGCCAAGCCTTTCCCTTTAACTGGCTTGGAGAGTTTCTTCCCCAGTCTTTCCTGGCCCTGGTTCCTTTCTAGGTTCCCTACCTGTCTCTTTATCCTTTTATCAGCCCTTGACCATCACCATAGGATGGTTGGTCACCTGACCCAACCACTGGTTCAAGCCTAATCCTGTTACCTCAGGGGCAGATAGCTAGGCACAGATGGGCTAAACTAGATCTGATTGGAAATTTCTGATGAAATAGAATTTCCTTGGAAAATGCTGGTTCATCAATCTTGAAATTTCTCACAAAATTGAATTGGGTTTGACACACTGATTTACTGGGAAGCCATGCCAGGTGGACAACTGCTGGGGGCAAAGGGGTATTCGGGGCTTCCCTGTTCCATGATGGTGGGACAGCCCTATTGCATGGCCTGGCCTGGGGCTGTGGACACTGGACTCTGTAGCAGAGACCCTGGAAACCGTAGGGGGTTCCTGGGCCAACTGGCTCCCCATACTGCTAGGCTACTGAGCAGGCAGCCCTGGGGCCCCTGGCAGTCTGAATGGCAGGGGTACTGACTGAATTTGACATTAATAGTGATAAAACTGAGAAGAATGTCAATTTCTGTCTGTCACTGGTCTGTGGAGCATATATTTCAGAAATACCGTGTGTTAGGCTTTCCAATATGAACTTTTTGGGGGGATTTTCAGTTCACAAGATATTTTGGAAAAATTGGATTTGTCCCAAATTGGAATAAAACCAAATTCCAAGGCATTGAAATTTTTCACAACTCAAAAATGTTGAGTTTTGGCCTTCTTTAGGCTAAATTAAACTCTTTAAGGGTCAACCTACTTTTTGACACAGCATTTTGTGAGAAGTCCATTTAGTTCCATTTAACATAGTGCATCATAATAAATAGCTGGAGCTACATTATTAAGATTAAAATTCTGTCACAGGTATTTTTAGTAAAAGTCAGGGACAGGTGGTGGGCAATAAACAGAAATTCAAGGAAGCCTTGACATGTCCCTGACTTTTACTAAACATACTCTGAGGGCGGGGAGAAAACAGTGTCTGCTCTGCGAACTGGCCACCAATCAGCTGATGAGCGACTATGGCTGGCAGCCAGAGCTGACAGCTGCTCCAGCCCTACCCCAGAAGTCACAGAGGTCCTGGAAAAGTCACAGAATCTGTGACCAAATCTAATTCTGATAAACCAGTTGTTTTCCACTTTTTTTCACATTGAGGGCCAAACACCGTATTTCAGAAAGATCAAGGTGCTATAGTTGCCATAGTTAATACTTAGGATCAGATTCTCTATCCTTTTCCTCTTCCTTATGCCGCTTATGGCACAGTGGGAGGTGAAGCCATACGCAAGTCCTTTGTTGGGGATTTTCTCAACATAGTTGTTCTGAGTGGACATAGAGTTAGCATAGCCAGGGTCTATGCCTTCCTCCCAGCTCCTGGCATAGAGGACATGCTAAGGATGTAGACAGTGTGGGAGGTCTGTGTGTGGCTGGGTGTGTTGGCTGGAGTGCACTATGCCCTAGCCTCCACAGACAGTTTGTCTTCCCTAGGGTACTGTTGTCAACTGATGCAAATTAGAGCAGTCCCTGGACTCCTATTTTTGGGGCTGGAGCAGAGACTGAGGGAGCTATGACAGACTCGTTCTCAGTTTCTCCTCACTTTCCTCTCTCCTGGGTTGCCTGAGCTGTGTGTTTGTGTGGTGGTGGTGGAGGTGTCTCTTGTGCTAGATGCTATGCCAGGTTCCAGCAAAGCCATTTGAGTTTCCAGCAACTTCTGTGTCTTCCCTGTAGTAATGGACACTTCAGTTTAAAAAACAGAACTTGGATCAGGGAACCCAGTTTTGATTCAGAATCAAATATACATTTTCTTAACTTGGGTGTGCTCAAAGGCCCTCCTTTAGACTTTCAAAGGCCACAGGATAGAAACCACTGTGAAAAACAAATGTGTGCAGGAGAAGTGGGGACTGTTTCAGTGCTTAATGGGCCAGCCCTGATGCTCCTGTAGAATTAAACCTAGCAAAAAAACAGTTACTTAAATTTGGTGAAAGCTGTTGCTGTGTAATTTGTCCAGGTCCCACTGCAGATATGTGGGGCAAATTGAGCACAAACCATTTATACCCAGATTAGGCAGGATATCTGTCAAATTAAAATCAGCAAATGGAACCCCAAGATGCTTGGAACTTGGGCTATGCTTCATAGATGGGATGATTCTATGCACCATCAACCAGAAGTCGCCATTTGTGTTGAAAGTTAGCGGTAGTATCTCCTGCACTGGAAAAGGAAAGATTCTAACTGAACGAGTGAAATATCTGAAGCTTTGAAAGCATATTGAGTATTTTTTTATCCAGGGTACTCTGGCAATAGCCCAAACAAGTCCAGTTAATGCTGTTGCTGTCTTGTGAGAGAGTTGGCCATGAAAAGGCTTGCTATTTAATTTAAGGCAAGCCAGCAAAGAGATTAGCAAGTACCTAAAAACACTCTTTCCATCAGTTTGGAAAGTGGACAGATCCGCAAGCTGAATGGGCATAGCTTGGCATTACCTAGAATGCACATAGTTTCTCTGTTACTTTGGGCATTTAAAAAACAATAAAAAAGACTTTGGTATTGAATCTGAAAAACACAGAAATTGTAGATGCTGGCTCAGAGTTGATGATTAGGTCAGACAAACTGAAAGAGCAAGGAAGTAGAGAATCAAAGAAAATTATTGAGCCCCAAATTAACACTAACTGCAACCAATAATAGTACAAAAACTGGATTGAGAATTTGATTTCTGCAGTCTGAGCATGAGTTCTGGAAAGCTGAAAGAGGTTTAATCATGTTAAGTTTGAGTTTAATTGAGAGAAATAAAGTGACTAATAAAAAATGTGTTTAAAATGAAACATCTTATAAGCAGTAAGACATATTTCTGAAGTTTTAGGCAGTCTTTGGACTTTAAGTTTGGGACTCTGGAATTATGATTTCCTTTTTGCCTAAAATTGGACTTCCATTCCCAAGTTCATGGCTCAAATTGGAAAAAATCTATATGCACACAGTACATGGGTCTCAGAATGCTAATAATGCCTGAAATTCATATATGACAGTCATCAGTGAAAAATTCAGGACTTTTTAAAGACTTGCACAGTGGGATAAATAAAGTTCCATCATACTGGATTTATATAAACTGGTCCCTCCTTGTTTTTCTCATCTATACCCTTTGGCTACAATTTAAAGGTCTTATCAGTTCAAAGCAGCTCATTGAATTTGTGTCCAATAGCATTGTTAAAACAATCTTTTTTTATATATAAAAATAATTTATTGCTATAATAAACCATAAGCTTCTGGGAATTTGAGGTTTCTGTATAGTCATATTTCCTCAAGAAAAGTATTGTCCTGTTTTTTCTACTCTGCTAATATTTGGGACTAACATGTTTACATTGATTTTCATTTTTTTTTAATTATAAATTCTAATGCTCTTAAAGATGAGGGACTGGATTATAAAGAGGCAGTTACTAAGCAAGGTCACTGGCTCAGTAATACCAATGAGTCTTTACACCAAAATGGCGCTTGTAATCTGCTATGTTGAAAGGAGTCAACCAGTGGACTATGCATGAAGTAAAAGTTCTGCCTATTTTTCATTTAAATGTTGTTTCCACTGAGGAGTGGTGTAACAACTGTTCTTCTGCCTGCTGCTGGGTGCAGATTGGTTGCAGTATGTGAAAGAGAGGGCCATGTATTAAGCATCCCTAAAAGGAGATGATTTTGTAGTACAGCTGAAGAGGTTGGCTTGAGTAATTTACTGTACTGTTGCTTCTCCTTGGAATAAGTTAGTCCAGTCTGTCCTCTAGCCTCTTGAACCCTCAGCTACTCTTCTGTGGCCAGGCACTTGTTGCCCATCAATTCTTGCACATTTACAGAAAGTCATACTCAGTATTTGCACCTAACCATACAATGGTTTCTCCTTCTGCCCCAGTCTCTCTCAGAGTGCGTCTACACTGGCAAGTTAGGTTGACTTAAGGATGCTTAAATTGACCTAAACAAAGCCGCGTCCACACTGGACTTTTCTTAAGATGACTTAACCATTTCCTTAAGTCGACTTAATAACACCTCCTTTTAGGTCAATTTAAGCCTTAAGTCGATGACTTAAGGCCAGTGTAGACGGGGATTAACACTAAGTCGACTTTATTAAGTTAACTTAAAGCCAATATAATGGCTATCTCTGCTGTTAAGTTGACTTAAATAGGTCGTGAATAAGATTTGTTAACAAAGTCAACTAAAGTATAGCCAATTTGTTAAGTTGACTTAACAAGGTCAATTTTAAGTTGACTTAAAGTCGACCTTGTTAAGTCGACTTAACAAAGTCGACTTATCTTTGCAAGTGTAGACATAGCCTCAGTTACCAATTATAATAGCAGGTTTAGCAAATCAAGTACTAGCCCTATAAGCCCATTTTTGATCCTTTGCCATTTCCCCAATCCAATGTTAGATTTGTTTCCTTCCCATTGGTCTCAACAAATTCCTGATTCGAGTAAGTCTTCCTCAACCCCTTTAGTGCTTGTTACTGTATTCAGCTTTTCCACACAACTCATCAAACATGCATGGAGCTTTGTCCATGTATTCTCAGGTTTTGTTCCCATCTTGTTCTTCTGAATATTTGCATGTTGAGACCATGGTTTCTTTGCCCATTCAGAGTTCTTTTCCTCTAGATTTGGCTTTACCCACAGATCCTGAGCCAGAAGAGAATTTGACTCTTTTTTTTTAATCTTTTTTTAAAATCAATGTTAACATCCATTAACTTCAATATAAATATTAACAAATCTTATTCATGACCTATTTGTTATCTTTTAAAGACTTGCTTGTGTTTGATCAGCCTCATTATCTGTGTATGTATTTTGTTCAAATATCAGAGGTGATAACAATACATTATAAAATCTATTTGATCATGATACAAGGCTGTTCCCCCTCCCCGATGAAACACCCTTCCCATACTCTATTTTTATCAGCTTTTCTTTTCTGTGCCCAGAGAGAAGAAGCTTCTTTGTAGAAACGTTAACTCCTAATGTTACAAGGGAAGGCATAATAACTTGAGATTCCCGGTGGGTGTTGGTGAGGAGAAGGTTACTGAGCAGGGGGTAAGATTAGTCAGTCTGGCTTCATACTATGAGGAAGTATTTTTACTGTTTCTAAGAATCAGTTAAGGACAGTATTGATTAACTTATTGTCTTTCTGTCCATTTTGTTTGTGTATTATGTGTTTTCTCTGTGTTTTTCTAGCTTGCCGTCATTAATGTATTTATTCTCCATTCATCAAAATCTGGAATTAAAGGCAAATTGGGGACAATTCAGTCTCTTCCAACCCAGAATGTCTTTATAGATGATCTGTTCAGAATGGACCTTGGATAATTATAACTTCTAGAATACAATGTTATAAAGCTCCAAAATATAACAAGAATTATATGTATAAAGGAAATCCTTATTAATTTATTTTCTTCAGTAATTCCTATATTTTCATTTACAAGCCTTTATCTCAATGCCTCTTAGTGGGTAGATATGGTACTGTAGCCTTTTTCTCACCCTAGATATGTCTTCAGTAGCTTGGCACTCTGTCCAAGTCACAAAGTTCAAATGAATCCCTTTCAGGGGATTAAATAGTCCAATAACTGACAATCTATTTGCCCTCACAAGGGTCTTCAGCCCTAGCTTTGGGGCCTTTAAATTTGGTTCTAAAATGAAGCCTGTCAGTTCTTGGGGTTTATGCCACTTTACATGTGGCCATTGGTGGAACCTGAGCTTGCCCACTACTCTGGGTTCCAACCCAGGGACACTATAAACAGTCACATCGTGCTTATTTCAGTCCATCACTGCTATTCCCCTGGCCTCTTCTTATCTGGCCTTTTAGCTTTTTGTTCTCTCAGGGTTAAAGTTCTTGGGTCCTCTTTCTCTGCAAATCCAGCTAAGCAGAACACAGCCAGAAACAATTTTTTGGCCACCCATCAAGCCTGTGGCCAGAGAGGAGCCCCCTTTCTTGTTCTCTGGTTCCAGCCAGGAGCTAACATACAGCTCTTCCTATCTGAACTTGCTGGGATATGATTGACTGCTTCTGAGAGGCCTTTCTAGGCAGGCCTGGTGCACCCCATCACACTCAGACTGATTTGTTATTGCTTTTTACACAGATGGATGCTTTCCAGATTCCATCTGAAAGAAAAAAAATTGTCCACATTACTATGTCAAGCCAGCAAGACATTGTTACAGATCAATGAAGCTAGTAACACAAAGCACATGTTGTGTGTGTTCTACCGGAACACTGTCTTATTCATGCTTTGTATAATGTTTTGTACTACTTTGTTTTACATAATCTGTAAAACATCTTCAGTATCAGTCAGCATGAGGAGCTTGTGAGGTGAAGGCAAAGGGAATCCAGGCTTGATTCTCAGTGTCAGCTAAATCAGTATGGTCCTGACCATGTTAGTATAGTATAATCAATCAGTTTGACTGCCCAGCACAGAAGGAGCCTGTTTAAAAATGTGATTCAGACTATGCTATAGATCAGTGATTCCCAACCTTTTCAGTAACACGACACACTTCATTAAGACAATTCCATGACACACCCACTTTTTTCAGCTGAATTGATTGCTCATAAACGTCACATTTACTGTGGTTACGGTCTTACTAGAGAGGTTTGCAACACAGTGCATACAACAAGCTAAAGACGGATCAAATGCATTAAGATTTCAAATTCACTGGAAAAAAATACACATCATCTCAATTTTGCCCTTTGGCCACCTCGCTTTTAATTTGATGATTAATTTTCACAAATTTTATGAGTTGTAATTTTGGTTGGATAGAATGTTTTTAAGATGAAACAATGATTGTTTTACATTGATTTTCATTACCTTTGTACAAAATTTCATGGCACACCAATGTGACACTGCTATAGATTGGGGATAAAATTTTCTGAAGTGATTAAGTGAAGTAGGAGTGCAAGTCCCATTTTCATAAGTGATTTAGGCACTTTGGAGACCAAGTATCATTAAAAGTCCATTGGATTTAAGACACTACATCCTTTAGACATTTTAGAAAATATAACTAGGAAAATCTGTATTCTTCTGGGCCCTCGACATTTGGAAACGAAGGGAGTATTGATGGAGATTTTGAGTGGTAAGGGGTGTGTTGTGCTCCAACTCATAGCTTCTTAGATCCACAGTTGTCATTTGCCAGTGTCCTTGACATTAATGACTGGAAGTCTGGTCCTTCCGTTTTCCCCCTAAACTGAAACTCTAGGTGGAAGAGGAAATTGTTTCCTCTGGCTCTGAAAGAATCAAGACTGAGTGGCGAAACACAACTGCTACCTGACTCATCCCTTCAGACCAGGAAACGCAGGAAGAAGTTGTAGGTTTCTTAAAAATAATAAATAAATAAACCAATCAATCAATTGATTTTAAAATAAAATTCAAACTGGATTTGGACTTTGAAAGCTCCAGCCACCTTTAAAAACTGAGTTTACATGTTTTAAGAGCCTGAGCATTTCAGAGGGCATGCTTCTGAGAATAAGAAATAGGACTGTCAATATCAGTCGTTCCCAACCTTTTTGGTTCGAGAGCCAAAAATATCACTTTTGCAACCTGAAGGGCCATCAGTCTTATCAGCTCAAAAACAATGTATTGACGTACACATCATTAAGGACCACAATCACTACATATTTAAAGTGAAACATTTTGCGACTACTGTGCTCATTTCTACATTTACTATTTTATACCTACAAATTACTCACAGTATGTTGCACACTCACAGACAAAGCACTAGTATAGATGAGTGACTGTCACTACCCACTGAAGCACATGACCAGTCACAGTGGGTGGCATGCTAAGTGCCAGTCAAATAGTAAGGCAATAATGTTCAGAGTCTTGCCCCCCCTCAAGCATGCTAAATCCTGGCTAATCCACCACCAGTGCCCCTTGCCCCCCTCCCTGCAGCCAGGCAGAAGGAGTTTAGAGAGGAGGCTCCTCCTTGCTAGTCTCCTGTCTCTCTGTCTTCAGCATGCATCCTATAGCTCTGTGCGCTACAACTGGGTCCCTAGACAGTGACTACCTTCTGCAGCCAGGGGAATGGGAAATCAGGGGATAAGGAATCAAAGTTCAATGTGGAAGAAGGAGGTAATGTGACTTTTTGATAAATAGAGAGTTCTCTTGTTTTTCTGATCCTGGTACATTTCAGGGAAATAATTATAGAAAATCTGTTGCTCGTATTTGTTGTCAGTCTCTATCCTGCTGGTAACTGATTTAAAACTGATCTTTCTGGAATATTAGAAATTATAAGCAGAATATTTTCTCCTTTCTGATCATATTAATGATTAAGTAATGACAGCAGTTACTTTTAACCTTTCTAACCATGTCTATTTAATTTTGAGTGTTCTTTCTGGAGTAGATTTGCTGGGGTTAAATCTGTGCTGAGAAAGAAAAAGGGATGTCAATGCAAAGGAGCAGAAGCAGCCAAAGAAAAATCAATGAAAAGAAAAACAAATGTTTCATCAGTATTTTTTTCCTCCTTTATTTTCTAGGACTGACTCCTGAAGCTAATAAGTTAGTAAAGGCCTTAAAAAAAATGCCAGTGCTTCATGATGATGTATATGCTAAGGAAACCAAACTCTATGACTTCCATGAGTTTCCTGATGACACCTTGGTGCTCCCGTGAGTAAATGAAAACACAGTTCTCCCCGCTTGTTTTGAAAAATGTTGGTAAAGTGCTCTGAGATCTCAACATGGAGACTTATCGAATGGTCTTGTGAAATTAATTTATTAACATGCTAAATTGTACTTTGCTGGGTCATCTAATAATGAAAGTTTTAAGCTTAGAAGACAAAATAGTGCTCTTTTTAATGAAATCATTAAGACAGCCTAAAAATAAATAACTGTCTGGTAACTTAATCAGATAAGACTCCAATTCAGAAGTTTAAATTATAATGTTTTACTAAAGACATCTGAAATTAATCACAATACATTCTTATTAACTTTTCACTTCTGTTCCCTTCAGTGATGGAAATAAATTCTGGGATTTTATGATAATCCACTGGATATGAATGGTTTTTAATAGTCAAGTAATTCTTGGGTTTTGTCTTGGCCAGAGGGGTTTCCAGAGAGAAAATATAGAAAATAAAATCTGGTCAGGTTCCCATTGTAGCTAATGGAGTTACCTTTCATCTACCGGTATGTTCTAACAGCTGATCTGTTAACACCACAAGATAAAGCACTGTAGGGTTAGCAAAAATAGTTGTATTACATTACTTTAAAATCAGAACACCAAACACATTAGTTAACCGTAGTATGTACTTATTTCCATTTTCATAATGCTTGACAAACAGCAGCAATACTGCATATAGCACTATATGAATGATCTCCAATGCACATCTGAAGCAGCAGCAACTAATTAATGCAGCCCTGAACTGGTGTTTGAACTTCATTCTTTAATTCTACAGTCCTGCTGCTGTATAGAAACTCTAAAAAGCCAATTGTCTCTTTCTTCTCCAAACCTTTGCAACATTGTGGTAATTAGATATGGGCTTTATAATTAATCTTGCATGGCTTTTTAACTGTTGGGAAATGGTAAATAGGTTTATAGTTTTTATTTAGAGGGCAGTCTGCTAATTTGACATCACTGGTGTCACTGAATCCCTGTGAACATATTACATTGCACATAGATTGCAGAAGTATATTTTACAAAGTATTTGAAAAGTTAAAGAGAATTATGACTGTTTTACTACAAGGAGTAGAAATTGAGGGTGATCATTGAAAATCATCTTTCTGAGAGGAAAATTAAGAGACATATAAGTCAAGAAGTAAAGTAAATTTTTTAGTTCAGATCTTTGCACTAAACCCTCAGTAAATTGAAGCATTTAAAGTAAAGAAATTATGACAAAGGAAAAGTCCAAAGAGAACAATATTAACATGAATTTATGATATGTACTTGATCTTATTAAATATTTTGGTTATTTTAACAAAAATAAGTTTTCTTACTGGTAGATAACTTTTTATTTAAGTGCTTATACTTAAGTGATTTATTAAAGATATTTGTAAAGGAATTGAAAGATAGTGGAATTCTCCTGATGTGCCCTCTTTGTGTCCCAACTGCATTTCATGTGAAGTTACAGACTGGAAAAAAAGCAATTATGTATTTATGTAAAGTTTAAAAAATAGGTTTCAGATGAAGGAGCCGTTGGATTGTCAAATAAAAATCTTGTTTGTTCTTTGTTCTGTTTTTTCTATTATTGATCACTATTTCGTGAAGGTTAGCGATGCAAAATTTTGTTTGCCATTGTTCTTTTTATATTTCCATGGTTGCTTAGTGCTATTTTAACAAGACAATTGAGAAATAGGGTACATTTCAGGAGAAGAAAATGAGAACACTTAGTGGACTTTGTAAATCAGTCTGATAACCCTAATGTAAAGAAATGGAACATTCTATTGACTTAATGATTTGGTTTTTGCAGAGATGTTTCCACCACTAGCAAAAGAGGTGACTGACCATACTGTCATATGTCTCCTTTTTAAACAGCACTGGCACAAAGGCTCTCTTTTCACTACTGTTTCTTGACTTCCCTTCTAGTTGCTTTAAAAACTTGCTCTGCTGGAGAGTGTTTATGTACATAATGGTTAACATTAACATGGCAGAAACCTGTATAAAATCTACATTTCTTAGTTACAGTATGTCAGATATTTATGATTGAAAACATTAGAAAGATTATTTGAACATTCACGCTATAAACAATTAAAATATGCAGTCCTACTTCTGCTGCGATACCTATAAGAAATTAGCCAATTAATGATGAATTTATGGAAGCTGGGGATAATTGACTTTTGCTTTGGCATATTTCTACTGGATTATAAATAATATATATAAGAATAGTATAAATCTGATATTTTCTCTCTCCCACCATACATTACGTGTAATTCACTCAAAGCAGAGTCTGATTGTTTTTGTATAGTACCTCGTACATGAGGATCCTAATCCTTGCTTAGAAGTGCTACTGTAGTATAAATGTTGTTAATAAAAGGTTTTTAAAAATCAAATATACTAACTTCTTTCTATTCTGTAATAAGCAGGAGGCCATAACAGTACTTTAGAAGGACGTACTTAATCCTCAAATTCATAGGTTCATAACTTTTAGGGCTAGAAGGGACCGCTCATCTGACTTCCTTCATGGCACAGGCCAAAAAACCTCACCTGGTAATTTCAAGCTCATAGTGTAAATGGCCGTCCACTTTAATCACATCTGTATTCCAAGGGAATCCTGGACATATCTTCAAAAGCTGATTTGACCTTCAAATATTTTTTATATCAACTAGCTTCTTGTGTGCCAGTAGCTTGCCATTTAGGATGTTAGTTGAAATGGAAAATATTAACAGGGAACTTCCATGTTTTCAAGTGCTTGGATTTCTTGCCATTATAACTGAATTTCTTTTGAGCTTTTAATAGCATGTATACTCTCTCTCTCTCTCTCTCTCTCCTGATGAAGAACAGGGGAGAGAGAGAAATCTTACATGGTGGGTATTCCATCTCATTCCCTGAAGTCTGCAGGAGCAGTATCCATCTTTTTTTTTTTTTTTTGCACTAATTAAATCGAAAGAGAAGAAATTTGTTTCTGAAGCCTTATCAAGCCTACTGAGAGATGTGGGAGTTGTGAGGGGAGCACATCAGTAGTGCATTGTGCTCTTCTTTCCTATGGACTGGATGAGGGCCATGAGAGTTCCATTCAAGGGGGGCTTAAAGAGTGAAATTCTTCTTCTAGTGTAAGTGCTTCAACCCCATGGCATACATTAGAAGATTCTTCAAGGCTGACCCAACTGCTCTGTTTACTCCACAGGCAATGTGCTTGCCCACTTTAGGAATTCCTTTAAGTGCTAGTAACTTTCTGAAGTAGAGTTTAATAAGCTAACCTTTAGTCTTGGGCACTAGATCTTGGTGAGGTGAGTCCAGTAAACTAGTCTATTTTTCTCTGCCTTCCTGCTTTTTAGTAGTTTATAGCAAAAAGCAAGTTAGGATTTTTTTAAACTCTATATTTAGCATGCTGTAATTCAGGAGCTCATGATTCAATGCACCACTACCTTGATAGAAAAATTCTACCATCGCTCCAGGTCTAATCTACCAAACTTCATGTCAATATTCCATTGCATATTTTTACATGTGTGAATCAAAACAGGCTTTCCATGGATCACTCAGTGAAAAATCAAAAAAATGATGAGCACACAATAGTTCAAACCTAAAACTTTTTCATATTCTTATTCTTTTCAGCCTCTCTAAACAAGATAAAAGAATTGTCTACACAATTCTGGAACTTGTCCCACTGCTTGATTCTTCTAACATGACAACAGATGATTGGGCTAAAATTGCCAGGAATATTGAGGTACTGTAAATCTATGAGGCCTTGCACATTTTTCAGGTGATACATTGCTGTTTAATTATTTTTATTTTCTGATAGAACAATTCAGTTTTACTCTGCTTATCTAATTTATATACTTATTTAAAGTACACTATTATGCAGTATTTTACACAGCACATTGGATTTCTGTTGACTTATTCACTTTCTTATGGTTATAAGAAGCCGATGGATATATAATAAATAATAGCTGTGCAAATAAGAGTCAGAGAATGATAATGCTTTTGTGAAAATGTCACAGATTTATTAGAAAATCCTTGTGTTTAGCCATCATTGAAGGAATTTTATATAGCTGATAGTTTATGAGATTTACTTTTACAAAATTTTGTCAACTATAATTGAAAGAAAGTAATGTATCTAAGTCTGTAATACTAGTGGCATGAATGATTAAAACTGGGAAGAATGGATTAGTTTTTTCTCCGTCCCTTATCTTGGATACTGAAACTAGATTGCTTAGCATCATTAGCACAATACCATTGTGGATGAATTGCCTGCAGTAGCCCTAGCTTGTTACATGCACTGCTTAGCATTATACCAAAAATACTGAAAGCTTCGTTCACCCCTCTGCCCCACAGGTTCTAGAGAAGGTAGCCCATATTCTGTAATCTGCCAGGCTAACAGTCTCTGTGCCTTTAATTTGTAATTTCTAAGATGATAGTACACTGGGGAGAAATGTTTATGTGCAAAAAAACCCTGACATTTATGAAAATAAACTTATGAAATCCTTGAATTTTGTGTGGTTTAACAAAAATTATTCTCAGCCTCCAAATCTAAATCAGTTGTCTGCTTTTAGGAAGCAGAACTGCTGTGACAAAACATTAGGAAACATGAACTTGCATTTGTTAATGTGAAATCAGATGTGACTTCTTGCAAAAATAATTGTTGTGAATTGGTTCTGGAAAACACTATGTTTCTCTGGCCCTATTTGCACTGCATGGTGGTGGCATTTCAGTTGGGTTTGTGTATAGTGAATTATTTTTCCTCCACCACTGCACTAGCACCAGTGCAACTCCACCCGCACCAGCAACTCTGGCTGACCACCAGCTGCCAGTGTTGTTTCTGCCATGTCCTCTAACCTTATTTGAAGCAGGTCTAGGTGACATCACTGGCAGCTGGCCACTCCCACTCTTGCTACAACCACCAGAGCTGCACTGATGCTGTAGCCATGAGGGGAGGCCCTCATAAGTGTAGATTCAGCCAAAATTAGCATATACTGTACAATCTTCAGCTTGCATTGGAATGAAGTCAGTGGCTTACGTTTGACTTTTAAAAAAACATATTAATCTTTTAAAATGTCAGTTTCCTTATGAATGCAGTTGCTCATGTGACCCACATACTGTGGTATGTAACATATCACTTAAATCAGCTTCAGTACTAAATGATTAGAAGATAGCTAATGTGGCATCAGTTTTTAAAAAAGAATCCAGAGACGATCCTGGCAATTACAGGCTGGAAAGTCTAACTTCAGTACCAGCCAAATTGGTTGAAACTACAGTAAAAAATAGCTAGATGAACACGAATTGTTGACAGGGCCAGATTAAAGCAGAGGCTGTAGAGGCAGCAGCTCCTGGTCCCAGCCTAAAGGGGGACTCCACAGCCCTCCAGAAATCTGGCCCTGGCCTGAGTGGCTGACTGCTGCTTGTCACTTTCAGCCTGCCTGCCCAGCCTACAGGCTGACTGCTCTACCAGCCTGGGGGCTGGGCAGAAGTGTGGCAGACCGTGGTCTCTGGTCTGCCCCCGTGCAACAGCACTAGCTCGTGGGTCCTCCCCACAGCAGATGTGCACGCCAGCCTGCAGCCCCCACCAGTCCCCTGCAGTAGTGCCAGCCCATGGTCCCCTCTGCGGCCCCCCCACAGCAGCACAGGCCTGTGCCCAGCTACTCCCTGCTGCCCATCCCCTGGAACAGTGGCAGCTGTGGTCCCTCCCAAGCCCCTGCAACAGCACCATCTGGCATGGCCCCCGGTGCTCCCTCCATAGTGCCAGCCAGGGTCCTAGAACACCTGAGCCCACCCCCTAGCATGAGGGGTGGGTGCCCTGCCCCCAAGCAGGGTGCCATGGCAATGGGAGGGGCCCACCCTGGGCTTTGACCCAGCCCTGTTTGTTGGGGAAGAGTCAACATTATTTTTGTAAGGGGAAATCATGCCTCACTAATCTAGTAGATTTCTTTGAGGGGGTCAACAAATATGTGGACAAAGGTGATCCAGTTGATATAGTGTACTTAGATTTTCAGAAAGCCTGTGACCAAGTCCCTCACCAAAGGCTCTTAAGCAAGGTGAGCTGTTGTGGGATTAGAGGGAAGGTTCTCTCGTGGATCAATAACTGATGAAAAGATAGGAAACAAAGGGTAGGAATAAATGGTCAGTTTTCAGAATGAAGAGAGGTAAATAGTGGCATTCCCCAGGGGTCTGCATTGGGACGGATACTGTTCAACATATTGATAAATGATCTGGAAAAAGGGGCAAACTGTGTGATGACAACATTTGCAGATGATACAAAATTACTCGAGATAGTTACATCTAAAGCAGACTGAAAAGAATTATAAAGGGATCTCACAAAACTGGGTGACTGAGCAACAAAGTGGCAGATAACATTCAGCATCAATAAATACAAAATAATGCACACTGGAAAACATAATCCCAACTGTACATATAAAATGATGAGGTCTAAATTACCTGTGACCACCCAAAAAAGAGAACTCAGAGTTATCGTGAATAGTTCTCTGAAAACATCCGTTTGCAATGGCAGTCAAAAAAGCTAATACAATGTTGGGAATCATTAAGAAAGGGAGAGGTAATAAGACAGAAAATATCACATTGCCTCTATAAATCCACAGTATGCCCACATCTTGAATACAGCATGAGGATGTGGCTGCCTCATCGCAAAAAAGATGTATTGGAATTGGGAAAGGTACAGAAAAGTGGGGGGGAAAAGATCAAGGGTATGGAAAAGCTTCCATATGAGGACTGGTACTTTTCATCTTGGAAAAGAGATGACTAAGGGGAGAGATGATAGAGGTCTATAAAATCATGACTGGTGTGGAGAAAGTAAATAAGGAAGTGTTGTTTACTCCTTTTCATAACACAAGCATCACCAAATGAAATTTGTAGGTAGCAGATTTAAAACTAACAAAAGGAAGTTTTTCTTCATACAACACACAGTCAACCTGTGGAACTCTTTGCCAGATGATGATGTGAATGCCCAGAGCCGGCCTTTGGCTACTGGGGGCCCTAGGCGAAGGCCCATTGTAAGGCCCCCTATAGGCCTATGGGGGCCCCCTCTGTGGCCCTGCCCCCCCCCGCCAGCCCCAGCTCCCCCCTACATGGGCCCGGCCCCCTGAGCCAGCACCTCCTCCAGTGCTTTTCAGGTAGGTGAAGCAGGTGATGGGGTCCCTTAGTGCTTGGGGGCCCTAGGCGTGTGCTTGCTTCTTCTACCCCAAAAGCCACCTCTGTGAATGCCAAGACTATAGCAAGGTTCAAGAAAGAAGTAGATGAGTTCACAGAGGATAAGTCCATCCATGGCTATTAGCCAGGATGGGCAGGGATGCAAAACCATGCTCTGAAGTGGCTCTAGTCTCTATCTGCTAGAAGCTAGGAATGTGAGATGAGATGGATCACATGATCACCTATTCTGTTCATTCCCGTGAAGCTCCTGTCATTGGCCACTGTTAGAAGACAGGCTGTTGAGCTAGGTGTACCATTGGTCTGATCCAGTATGACTGTTGTTATGAATATATTGTATAGGTCTCTCTGTATGCCTCTCATGCTTTTAGTTCTGGAGGGTCAGTCCAATATGTCACACTGCATAAAACAAAACAAAAACCAATGAACCCCCAAAACATGCAGAGTTATAGCCAGCAGATTATATACCATAGAGCCATTTTTCTCCTAATGGGTGACTGTTTGTAAAGGATATTTGCACTTCAGTTTTCACTTCTCTGTGTGTTGTAGTCCTCCCAACAGCAGGTCTAGTGTGGAAGAGTGTTCAACGTGCATGTTAGCTTTGTTTTAGCATCTCACCACAACAAAACCTCCTTTTTCATCTGAAAGTTCCTGTTTGCTTATTCTGACAACTCTCCCCTCTTTGTTAATCTGTAGCTCTCATTTTAATTTTCCTGCTTAACTACATGCTGCCACAAGGTGGAGATACATAATTTATCGTGCACACTTCTGGGTTATAATGGTGGCATTCTGATGACTTTTCAAAGACACATGCTTTGGTTAAGAAATATGCCTTTTGATTGTTTTCTATTGTTTTGGAGCATGAGAAAGAAATCAAGATGCATCTTTTGATCAGTGTGCTACTCTTAGTTTCTCTGTTATCATGTTGGAAAACTGCCCAGAAAAAGATGACTGGTGTTGGTGAATTTGATCTCAGTTTGTAGGATACATCCTCAATTGATGTAAATCTACATTGCTCCCCTTAAGTTAATGGACCTACACCAATTCATACCAGATAACAATATGGTCTTTAATGTGAAGCTAAATTAAATCTTCACCTTCGTGTTTGTGACATTTAGCAGTAAAGTAAAAATAAAATTGAACCCGCATAGTCTGGTTCCACACTGAAAAATTAAACGAATGCTTGCTTATTCTGCCAAGTAACATTATTAAAAGAAGTCTGCTTCCATTCCATGAAAACAAATAAACATGTTTGCACTGATTTCTATGCTGCTGCTGGCACATGCTCAACTGAAAATCAGAGATAAAATAGTGGTTAAAAATGAAGACTGCAGAATTACACTATGAATCACAGCACATTAAATAATGAGGGGTTCTGGCCCTCCTCTTCCCTCTTTCAAAATCTAGCAGATACTTCATTCCAACAAGATCTGCTGTGGACTGTGTGCCTTTGTAGTATTACAGCCCAGAATTATATGAGAGGCCTTCACATTCCTTGCTTTTAAATGAATATATGTCTTGAATAGTTCACATTAACAATGGCAGAGGTCCTTTTTCTCTGAGAGTTCTCTCTGTTATTAACCATGAACCTACAGTAGGGACAGTTTCTTGCTCTTCATCTGCTTTTTTAGAGAATGCAGATTTATAATATCACAACTAATGAAAAGTTAAACATCATACAGTACTGTAGACAAGTTCCAAAGGGGTAGCTGTGTCAGTCTAGCTCAGCAAAACAAACAAGGAGTTTTATGGCACTTTTAAAGACTAACAAATCTGTAAGAGAACAGAGTCTTGTGGCACTTTTAAAGACTAACAGATTTATTAATCGCATGAGCTTTCGTGGGAGAAAATCCCACTTCGTCAGACGCTTTGAAGATAGGAAAGTTACAGCTCCTTACAGTTCCTATCTTCAAAGCGTCTGACGAAGTGGGATTTTCTCCCACG